>VDFB02271358.1:1241089956-1241120872 GCA_007258455.2 Sequoia sempervirens
TCAACCCTCAACCCTTAATACCTCAACCCTTAATCCATCCCTCCCTCTCTACCCTAATCCCTCAACCCTAATCCCTCAACCCTATACCCTCAACCCAATACCCTAAACCCTAAACTGTTAAACCCTCTACTTCCCTCTACCCTCAATGTACCAATACCCTCTACCCTAGTCAACCCTAGTAATCCCTCAACCCTAATCCCTCAACCCTTAAACCCTTAAGCCAAAGTAAACTCTTTACCCTAATCCCTCACTCGTCAACCCTTAATCCCTCAAATCCCTCAATCCTTAAAACCTCAAGTACCCTCTACCCTCTAACCTCAACCCTCAAGTACCCTTAAACCCAAATCCCTCAACCCCTATACCCTCTACCCTATACATTGGACCCTCAACCCTAATCCTTGAACCATATACCCTCTGTAGAGCCATGAAAATGCATGATTATATGGAGTAAGAACCACCATTTCAGCCCACATCAATAGAGTCATTCTAATTAAAAGCAAAACAAAAAATACAAATCTAAACTTACAAAAACAAAATAATGCTTTTAAAAGAAATCAATCTCCATTGTCTCCCTATCACCAAGATCTTTGTTTATGCATTTGCTCTCAGATTTTTATGAGCACAAAATGCAATAAAGAGGCTATGGTGAATGAGAAATGCAAGCTAAATGCAAAGATCATATGAGTATGTAAATTTGTGAGCAAAATTTGTGGGAGAGAAAGTGAGAGGGAAATCCCATTTTAAATTGGAGTTCTTTGAGGATGGAGAGGGGTTGAAAATGAAATGCGGGATAAAAGATGTGAGAGAAGTAAATTCCATTATCCCACATTGTTGGGTTAAATGTTATGCATGAGAGTGAAAGTGATAAAAGGGATATTAGATTAAAATGTACCTAAATGATTAAATATGAATAAAATGATTTAAAGATGCTTTACTAAAATGCAATATTTCATGAATGATTTATGCAAATGATATTATTAATATGCAAGTTATGATAATTAGTTTATTATGAAATAATAATCAATGACTATGATAATTGATTTATTAATGGAGATGAATATGAAACAATTATGGACGATAATGATAATTGATTTAATATGGAAATGATTTTTTATGAATTATTATACAAATGGATTATGAATGATTATAATTTATTATGCAAATGGATATGAATGATAGTGCAAATGGGCATGAACGTTAATGCAACAGATATTGAACGAGCATGAGATGGTTCAATGATTTGATATTGAAAGCATGAGATGGTTCAATGATTTGATGAAATGCATGAATAGAAGAAAGTATTAAATGAATTGATTAAGTAAATAATATCTATTTAATCAATAGAAGAATATCATTATGATTATGAGGACAAATTTGAGTGTCTACATTTTGCCCCTCTTTGAGACAATGCAGCTTGTCGCATTGTTTCAAAGAAAAAGATTGATCAACTGATACATGCCCCAAAGATATCTTGGTAAGGATTATGATAAGAATGGTATGCCCCCTCGAGAGATTGATTGAACAGATTGTAAGAAGATTAATCTCTCGATAGATGTCTAGAAAGTGATTAGATACCTGATATTGCGCAAGTGATAAAGCAGTGATGTACATTTTGATGAAAATGCACAGTTGATGGGCGTAACTGAACAATTGATGGAAATGATCAGTATAGCCAAGTTGATGAGCTGATGAAGCTGATTGAGCTGATTAAGCTAATTGAGAATGATGCTTACGCAAGACAAGGTGTTGCTATGATGTATTGACTGATGGGTTAAGGGGACATGAAATTTCGAGAATTAGGTTGATTGATTTGAGATTCGATTCAAGAGACATTTATCAATTGTATAAAGTAATCAATTGATTTCTCTGCAACAAGAAAGATGAAGAAAATGAAATGCAAGATGGAAGAGAATGAAGGTGATGAAGCCTCTTGTGCCTTTTAAGTACTTTTATCATCATTGAGCTTATTATGTCGCAAATTAGTATAAGCGTCTAGATAACATGAACATCTAGACGACCTAAATACTGTTTGCACTTTTTATTTAGTAATGAAGTATAAGCATCTAGGTATAAGAACCTTAGATGACCTGAATACTTATTGCATGGAAGACACTATTAGACAAGGAATGCTCACATCCACATTAGACTCATAGGTCCTCGATGGTTTTAGAAAACCATGTCCTAAAATGAGTCATCCTGTGAATAAGAAACAATCCACAAACAACAAACAAATGAACATGCCCCATCCTTGCCGCTCTAGTCAAAGACATCCTGGAGAAGCTAAAAGGCATGTCACCAAAGATAAAATCATAAAACAATCAAAGATAAACAAACAAACATGGATCATACTTCGATATAGAACTGATTCTTGGTATGGTTTTATGCAGTTGGTTGGATTTGTAAGATGGGTTGGATTCTTGTTATAGTTTATTCGATGTTATAATGTTTGCTTGATTGTCAACACTTGCATGTTTTGATTTTGTTGAAGTTCAAAGTTGTATGGTGATTTGAAAGTGTCTATTTTTTTTTTTTTTTTTTGATTTTTGTTTTTGGATTTCTTCAAGACATTTTATGATTTTTTGGATTATTTTAGGACATTTTATGATTTTTGGATTATTTGTGTCATTTTATGATTTTTTTTTGGATTATTCGGTCATTTTATGATTTTTTTTTATTATTTTAGGACATTTTATGATTTTTTTGGATTATTTTAGACATTTTATGATTTTTGGATTATTTGGGACATTTTATGATTTTTTTTGGATTATTTCATTTTATGATTTTTTGGATTATTTCAAGACATTTTATGATTTTTTTTGGATTATTTCAGGACATTTTATGACAGAAATAGATAGACAAAGAAGGTGGTTTCTCTGACTGCGAGATGCTCAGTATCTTAACCCATAGCTAAGGTTAAGGAAATGCCCCAGTGAGGGATAGGACCAACCTAGTATGCGTGGCAAAGCGAGCAAGTGAGGGGAATTCCGAACAATTCACAAGCCATGGTGAGTGTGAAAAGGTCATTATGAAGTGGAGGGTGAATGAAAAGGAAATGAAAAGATCAAGTAGAGCTCCAAAGGAAAGAGAAGCGAAGCCTCTACACATAGTGCTGATTTTTCGGTTTTCACCATGGTACTTGCTCAAGGTGCCACCGAAGTGGTTTTCACCATTGAACGAATGAATTTCTCTCTCTTTTTTTTTTTAGGACTTTTTCCTTTTTTGTATTTTTTCAGGACTTTTTTTCCTTTTTTTTTAAATTTTTTTTAGGACTTTTTTCCTTTTTTTGTATTTTTTCAGGACTTTGAAAAGATTTCCCTCTGAAGCATTTAGGTGTAAAACTTGTGAATGTGCATACTGCTGATGGGATCACTAAGCAATTCACCTTCCGGAGTAGATAACTAGTATGCCCCAGATCCATACACAACAGTGATAATGTATGGACCCAACCAGTTAGGCTCAAATTTACCCTTCTTTTCTCTATCTTGTTGAGTGCGAGGATTTTCACGAAGAACAAGATCCCCAACCTCAAATGTACGTGGTTTCACTTTCTGATTATAACTTCGACACATCCGTTGCTGGTATACTCTAAGATGATTGAAAGCAGTTTGTCTTCGTTCATCCAATAGTTCCAACTCCTGCAAACGGGAAACTCAGTATTCTTCATCATTGATTTGATTGCACAAAGAGACGCACAAAGAGGGCAACTCGACCTCGATGGGCAAGATGGCTTCAGATCCATAGACAAGGGAATATGGGGTAGCACCTGTGGGAGTGCGGACACTCGTGCGATAAGCCCACAGTGCAGGATTCAATTGAATATGCCAATCTCGACCAGCTTCATTGACTATCTTTTTAAGAATTTTGAGAATGGTTTTATTAGAAGCCTCAGCCTGGCCGTTACCTTGAGGATAGTAAGGTGTGGAAAAATGATGTTGTATATGGAATTTCTCATAGAGTTCACGAACATCCTGATTTTTGAATGGATGACCATTATCTGTGATGATGGATAGAGGAACGCCATAATGATAGATGATGTAGTTCAGTATGAAGATGGCTATTTGTTTTCCAGTGATATGAGTGAGAGGAACAGATTCAATCCATTTTGTGAAATAGTCGGTGGCAACGAGAATGAACTTATGACCATTGGATGAAGGAGGATGGATCTTGCCCACGAGATCGAGTCCCCACTGATAAAAGGGACATGGTGTAGCAAGAGACTGCAATTCCTGTGTAGGAGCGTGTATCAAGTCTACATGTTTTTGAAACTGCTTGCATTTTTTAACAAACTGATGGGCATCCTTTTCCACTGTAGGCCAATAATAACCCATACGCAAGAGTTTTTTGGCTAAGGTAGGACCGCTAGAATGTGCCCCACATATACCTACATGTACTTCTTGTAAAGCAATTTTGACCTCATCGTGCTCAAGACATGTGAGTAAAGTACCATCAAGACCTCGGCGGTAAAGGGTATCGGCTAAGATCACATAGTGGGAAGCTTGACGAATAAAGGTTTTACGAGATTTATTGGATAGGTTTGATGGCAAGGTGTTATCTCGAAGATAGGTATAAATATCCCCTTACCATTGGGAATTAGGACCAACAATGAGACAAATCATTTCAGATTGTGGTATATTGTAAGCAGGTTCCAAAAGAGGTTCTACCAGGAACTCACAGTAAGCGGCATTACTTGGCATTTCTACAAGTGAACCAATTGTTGCCATTGCATCAACAGCTCTGTTGTTATCTTGAGGAATCTGCTCAAAAGAGATTAATGTGAAATAGGCCTTGAAATCATCCACCATTCTTTTGTAAGGCATCAATTTTTCATCTTTTGTTTTATAGTCATCATTAACTTGTCTGATCACTAGCTAAGAGTCACCAAGAACACGCAACTCAAGGATCTTCCATTGCACAACTATACAAAGCCCTGAAAGTAATGCCTCATATTCTGCAATATTGTTGGTACATGGAAACTGTATCTTATAAGCTTTAGGTATAAAATCCCCTTGTGGAGTGACAAAGAGAATTCTAGCGCCGGAACCACCTTGTGTGAAGGAGCCATCAAAATATAAAGTCCACAGCTGTGTAGATTCCATGTTGAAGATTGATTCATTAGGAAAATTTGTAGTAAGAGGATGATCATCTGTCATAGGAGCATTGACGAGTTGATCTGCGATAGCTTGTCCTTTGATTGCTTTTCTTTCTATGTACTCAATATCAAACTCGCTAAGAATCATCACCCACTTAGCTAATCATCCTGTGAGTGTTGCTTTGTTCAAGAGGTACTTAAGAGGATCAATTTTTGCAATGAGCTTTGTTTGGTGTGTAAGCATGTAATGTCTCAGCTTTTGTGATGCAAAAACTATAGCAAGGCATGCTCTTTCAATAGGACTATAATTGAGCTCGTATCCCACGAGAGTACGACTGATGTAATAGATTGCATGTTCCTTTCCTTCAGAGTCATGTTGTGCCAAAAGTGCCCCCAGTGCTATGGTAGTTGTGGATATATATAGAAGTAAAGGTTTGCCATCTGTAGGAGGTACTAATACTGGTGGTATCATCAGATATTATTTGATTTCTTTAAAATCTTGTTCACACTTGTCATCCCATCTAAATGAAACATTCTTGTGTAACAGATGCTGAAAGGGTTGACATTTATCTGCAAGTTGTGCTATAAAACAACGGATAGACTGAAGTTTCCCTTGTAATGATCTCAACTGTCTGATATTCTTAGGTGGAGGCATTTCAAGTATAGCCTTTATTTTAGCAGGATTAGGTTCAATTCCTTTAGATGAGACAATATATCCAAGGAGTTTTCTAGAGGTTACCCCAAAGGCACATTTCTTTGAATTCAATTGGACCTTGTATTGTTCTAATCTTGTGAAAATTTTATCCATGATCTCTAGATGTCCTGCTCTGGTGTAGGATTTTCCCAACAAATCATCTACATAGTCTTCCAAATAGTTATGCATCATGTCATGGAAGATAGTTGTCATTGCACGTTGGTAGGTAGCTCCGGCGTTCTTCAACCCAAAGGGCATGACATTCCAACAGAAAGTTCCCCAAGGACAAGTGAATGCTGTCTTAATTTGATCTTCAGGAGCAATTTTAATCTGATTGTAGCCTGAGAAACCATCCATGAGGGATAACATTTCGTCCCCTGTTGTCAAATCCACTATCATGTCAATGATTGGAAGTGGGAAGTCATCCTTAGGACAAGATTTGTTTAAATCTCTAAAATCTGTGCAAGCTCGGATGCCCCCATCAGGCTTTGAAACTGGTACTAAATTTGAAATCCAATCAGCATAGTCAATAGGTCTGATAAATCCCACATCTAGCAACTTTTGTAATTCAGCTTTTACCAATAGAGCAATGTGTGGGTGCATTTTTCTCAACTTTTGTTTAACAGGTTTTGCCCTTGGTGGTAAAGACAAGTGATGCATTACTAGATCTGGATCAAGTCCTGGCATATCTGCATAGGACCATGCAAAGTTAACTTGTCTTTCCTTGTAAAACTGCATATGCTCTATTCTCTCTTCAGGTGTTAATGATTCTGCTAAATGAATTATCTTTGGTTTTTCTTTTGTGCCCAGATTTGTTGGTATTGTCTTCTCCACCAACATAGATGATTTTTCATGATATACTGCTAATGGAAGTGTGTCAAGCCTTCCATCCTCGGGTGCCTCAGAGAGCTTTTCACCCTTGGATACGTCCTTTATTTTTACTTTTTTTGGGTCTAATAGTGCTGCAGAGCAGTTTTCACTAGAAGACCTATTTATATTTTCAATAATTTTGCGACTGAAAGGCTTGGCACTCCCTCCAAAATAAGCCGCACTGTTGAGTTCTATGATGAATCCTGCTTTATGATCCTCAAGAGGCGTGTCTTCTCGTGCTCCTAGAAAGTTTATGATTGCCTCATCATTTTCAAATACATCCAGTTGTGGTGGTCCCTTTTGATCAAAATCAATGAGTTCAGGGTGAACCAAGGGTAAAAAATCATGACTCGAGTCAAGATTTTGAATGGATTCAAGGGTACAAATATTATGATCGAGTTCAAGGGTAGGGACACTATCATAATCATAAATGTCAATGAAGTCATCGATGGCACTTTCCTCATTTGTCTTTGTAGCATTAGAGGATTCTACTTCCTTACTTGAAGCACACGCGGTACTCAAGGTCTTATCTTTATGTGCATCATATCCTAAACCAGGGACGTTTTGTGTATGAGTAGGTTGTATTGGTTCCAAGATACCCTATTTCTATAAGCTGAGAGGACTTTTACCATCATATCCCATTTGTTTCATAATATCAAATCCTTTACCATATTGTTCAACAGGTATCTTTATTCCAGTATGTTCTTTTTCTATATCTTCATCTTTGTATAACCAGTTTAGGAGATCAACTTCTTCTGTTTCATTATAAAGGGCTCCCCATTTTTTGAAAGTAGTTGATTTACAAATCACTGTGGTATTTGCATCTGGTGTGGTCTTAGTCATTTGGTTTGCCATAGGTGTGGGGAGATAAAGGTAGTTTTCCAATGCAAAGAGCATGATTCAAGGTATATTCTCCCACTCCTTGTTCTTTTACCTGTATTTTGATCTCGGCTGCATTGGATTTTGAGGAAGATGCTTTTAAGGACTCAGGATCAACATATGCTTGGGAAGGAAATGCTTCACGATTGCTTGGGATTGTGATTTCAGTTTTAGGGCTTAGATTATGGCAATACATGAAAGGGTTTGGATCTCCTTGTATTGTGATTTCAACACCATTGTGGGGGAATTTAATGCATTGGTGGTATGTAGAAGGTACTGCTTGCATTGTATGAATCCAAGGTCTTCTGAGGAGGATATTATAGGTCAGTGGGAGATCAAGGACTTGGCAAACCACATCCTTTACCACAGGGCCGATTCTAATTGGTAGAGTAACCGATCCTTTAGATGAGCATTCCTCTTCATCATATGCCTTTATGGTAATCTTTTTACTTGGATCAACTGCATTTTTAGAGAACCCTAATTTTGTGATCAATTCTTGAGTACAAATATTAAGGCCTGCTCCTCCATCTATCAAAACTTGCTTGATCTTAACATTATGGATGAGGACATCAATGTGTAAAGCTGCGTTATGTGGTTGTCGAAGGGATGAATCATCATTTTCAGTAAAAGTGAGAGTATGAGGAGAGGTGATGTGTCCCACCATAGCTTGGAATTGATCTACATGTAGGTTTGTAGGCACTGTAGCAGTAGCAAGCGCTTTATCTAAGATAGCTTTATGCTCAGGAGATAGTCGTAGCAGCTCAAGTATAGAAATTTGTGTGGGTGTTTTTCGTAAGTGCTCTATGAGGTTGTATTGCGAAGAGGGTGTAGCAGGTTTTGCATTAGGACCTTTAAGGGTAACAGTTCCTTTACGGGTAGTAACCTTGCAATCAGGTTCTTTTCCTTTTATGATGAAAGTGTTGACATGATTATCAACCTCACTAATGTTATTTATGGTATAATCATACTTAGCAGTAGTATAGTTTACACCATCACCAGATTCAAGAGCCTTTCCTTTATCCTTTTCATGCTTAGGGAAAGGGTTTTTAAACACCTCGCGATCAAAGTTACCAGAAGGAGTGTGTCCGTCAACTGCTATCTTACCGTTATCAATAAGGTCTTGTATTAAATGTCGAAGTTTATTGCAGCTATTTGTCTTATGTCCTTTGTGTCTATGATAGTCACAAAAGTGATCTTCATTCCACCATGGGGGTTTGACTTGTGGATTATATTCCTTGATTTCGGGTAATGTTATAATATTGGTTTCAAGAAGTTCTTTTAATGCAGATTCAAGTGATTGTACCAATGGTGTAAAATTTCGTTTAGGGAAACTTCTCTGTTTTTCTTTTCCTTTATCTGAAGATGGAACTTTGAGATTGTAAACAGGTGATGATGTTTTAGTTGTTTTTGCATCGACAACTCCGTCATTGACTACATTCTTATTCTTAACCCAAAAAGGGGTCTTGTTGTTTGAATTCGATTTTTGATCTCTATCATTATTAAGTTTAATAGTCCCATCATCGATGAGGGTTTGTTCAATTCAAAATCCCATTTCTATGGCTTCATCAAAGGAATCCAAGCATTTGAGGCGAAGTTCCCTTCTGATTTCTTTGTTCAAATTTCAACAAAAGAGGTCAACCAATTCTTGATCAGGAATGGAATAATGCAATCGTTTTGTTAAATGTCTCCATCTTTGTAAAAATGACACAAAAGATTCACCTTGTTTTTGTTTGGTGTTGAAAAGGTGTGTCATGGTCACTTTAAGGTCACAATTGAAACTATAATTGGAGACAAATTTATCAGCCAATTCTTGAAAAGATTTGATGGTCGGGGCTAATCGTGAAAACCATTCCATAGCTTCTCCTCCGAGACTGCGAGGAAATAATCTCATAAGGTATGTTTCATCAACTGCAAATTCCATGGTAGTGGCACAAAATTGTCTTAAGTGGTTCTTAGGATCTCCTTTTCCATTATATTTTTCAAGTTTTGGTATGTCCCAATGGTTAGGAAAAGGTGGCATTGGTATGCTTGGATCGAAGGGATAAGGACATATGTCTTCAATGCAAAACTTGTGAGTCGATGTTTTACTATTCTTGAGAGTATCCAATTCTTGTCTTAATGTTCTAAGCTCATCCAAAATAGGATCATTTGTAGGTGCAGCTTTTGATGTCCTTGAAGATCGCTTGTAATTGGGTTGTAGATAAAAGGGTCTATGATCTTTGATCCTACCATCATTGTTTGTTTTGGGATTCTTAGATTCACTAGATTTAGGTTGGTCATTCATTGTGAGTAATGATATGTCAAAATTAGGAGGCATTTTGATTCCTTCATCAACAAGGGCCTTGAAGTATTGTTGTGGGTTACGTTTGACTACCTCCATAAGAAGTTTAGTGAATCTATTATCGTTGAAAGCTTCATTTATGGTGGATTGTGTTATTTCTTCACTATCATTTTCACTTGTTTCACTAGTTGCAACACTAATGTGATCTTCCCCATCAAAGTCTTTTCCCCAAGGGTTCCCTTCTTCTTGAAACATATTTGCTCTTGTTCTAGGGGTCATAGGTGATTCGTTATGATTTTCAATCCAAGTTAATGTATGAGACCTAAGACTAGGATGAAAATGAAAAGGATATGATTCTAAGATGGGATATGAAAATGGTATGGTATGATATGACAAGCTAAGAATGCAAGAGCTAGAAGGAAACTCTAGGTCCAAAGTTGGTTATGATGTAAAGGCTTTACTTGTGTTATGATGGATAGACGCAAGGACCAATAATCAAGAGAGGGTATATAGGAGATGATTTACTCCAAAAGGATTGCCCTACTCAAGGATAATGGTATGTTTCCCTAACTCAAGGATGGTGAACCTCAAGTGATGCGGGTGATAGATATCCAATAGTTTGATTTCAAGACCTAGGAAGAGTAGCCTAAGTGCAAGCTAAAGGTTTTATTTGATCAATGATGAATATGCAAAGGGCTAAATTCTTAGAACATGCAAAGTTTAGGTGAGATAGTCTTGATATGCAAAAGGGGTTGAACATGAAAGAACTAGGTGGAATGATATATGTATGCAAGGACTATGTAATGTGACCTATGTATGCAAGACTAGAACATGCAAGAACTAGGTTGAAAGGGATATGAATATGTAAGGACCGTGAATATGCAAGGACTAGGTGGAATGCCAGGATTGAAAGATCAAAACTGAAGGATGATGACCCCAAGAAATCTAAGTGATAGGTTCACGTGGGATGTTTATGTTGTTGGACCTTTTGAGTTTTGCAAAGTTTGAGATGTTGCAAGTTACTAGGTGTGGTGTTTGTTTCAAGTCAATTGTTTGTGTTTAGATTTGTGAATGTGGTGAAAACTGTTTGAAAATCTAGAAAACACTTGACAAACACAATGTTTTGGTGTATGCAAATGCACATGAGACAAGCACAATCCTATGGTTAAGCCAGGACAATATTCGCTAGATTCCACGTGGGTTTCCCCAACCGCATATCAGTAGCGTGTGAATCCAGAAGCTTGGCTGCACGAGCTCCCCCTTACAGTGCACTCTCTTCTCAAGCCAACCAAGCTTCCAACCTCCATGAAACTCCCATGGCAGATTGATCACCTCTACTACAAACTACAAAGATGTGGATGCCTTCACACGGACCGGTGCTGCGCTAGCAAATAGAAGGTTTTTGGCTACTACACAAAGGTTTTTAATTCGGGACCCCCGTTCGAGTGGCCATACATGGGGCACAAGATTAAGCTCCCTTTAGGAGGCACTCCAACCTGAAGAGGTTAAGCTCAACAGGGTTTATGGGAGTACTACTTGGTCCGTATGACACATCCGCACTCGTAACCCTAGGCTTTCCCTTAGGATTCACATTTATATACCGATCGGGGGTAGCTTGGCCAAAAAGCTCCATTGCTAATCTGAGTCGCCTTGGGGTGAGTACTTTTTCCCACCAAGGCAGGCCCAAGTTCTAGAGTCAGTAACTGTTTCTCTTACACCCAGGATCGCCCGAAAGCGCAAGGGGAGAGGATACTTCAATTACTAAATCGGGGTGACACATAAAATAGATGGGTCTGGTTTCTGATCACCAAGTTTTGCACAAGGTGAGAGCATACTCCCTACCATCTTCAAGCACAGTCAGACAGAATCCAACACGTGTTCATTGACCCTCTAGTTAAGCCTATGTGGAAGAAGACAATTGTTCATTTTTTAATGCACCAATTGAAGTGTTTTATAATCTAAAAGACAATTGGTTTCAAAATCATGTCTTTGACGAACATCCTGCATCAAAATCTCATTAGTAGTTTTATGCCTCCTTTCTTTGACAAGCGTATGTTTTGATTGTCAATTCTTTGCCAAACGAACCTAGCAAGGGAAACCAAATTAACAAAATTAGTCACAAAACCAAAACTTGACCAAAATAAAAACTAACATAAATTTAAAGAAAAATAATCTAGGAAAAAAAAGTTAATCTAAGATAAAAAAAGCTAATTTAAAATTAAAAGTTAATCTAAATTCAAAATCTAAAGTTAGAGATTAAAAACTAATCTAGATTCAAAGTTAATCCAAATTTAAAACTTATCTAAGTTAGAAACTAATTAAAAACTAATCTAATTTAAAAGTTAGTGCAAATTAAAAACTTAAAAAAAAGGTTATTCTAATTAATTAGAATTAAAGCTATTCTAAATTAAAATTAATGTAAAACTAAAAGCCAATATTAAAAATTACTCTAGATTAGAACTAATCTAAAGTTAAAAACTAATCTAAGAATTAAAAACTAACTTAAATCTAAATCTCTAATCTAAATTCTAAATTAACTCTAAACTAAGAATCTAATTTAGAAAGTCAAAATCTAAAAAATAAAAAAATAAACTAAGAATCCAAATAATATCTAAATGATTTTTCATGATTTAAAAATCTAAGCTAAATTAAAAAAATAAAATCTAATTTAAATCTAAAATTAAATTTAAAAGCTACATTAAGAAAGAAAGAAAAACTGTAAAAAGAAAAATCTAATCTAAATTAAATTAGTAACTAAAATCTAAACTACATTAAAAGAAAAAATAAAAATCTAACTAAATAAGAGATTAAAAACTAAACTAAAAACTAACTTAAATTAAACGAAAACTAAATTGAACTAAGCTAAATTAAAATAAAATTAAAATCAAACTAAAACTAACAAAATTAAATTAAAAATTTAAACTATATTAATACCAAACTAAAAAAAGAAAACTAAAACAAACTAAAAATGACTATTAAATTAAAAGAAAAGGAGAATCAAAGTCAGATAAGAAGAAAATAGAATTGCATGTTGACAACAGACACAAAAGATTACATAATATCTCAGAATAGCCACTGCCCCATGAACTGTAATGATTGCCAGACCTGCACATAATGCAAAATGAGCACATAAAAGATGCAAAATGCAAAATGAGCATAGAAAAGATGCAATTCTTTTTCTTTTTTTTTCAAAACACAACTAATACAAAAAAAAAAGAGAGATGCAAGCAAAAATATGAAAGCATGGACAAGGCAAACAAGCTGTTTGACAGAGGCATAAAAAAGGTATGTGAATTGTTTGCCAATGTGCACAAGATGGTTTTCTTTTCTTCTTCTTTTTTTTTTTTTTTGAAAAATATTTTAACAACTTTCAAGCAAATGCTACTTGCAGGTATAAAGCCAAAGGCAGAAGAAACTTGCAAGCAAATGCTATTTGGAAAAAAATAATTCTTCTATTGGTGATTAAAGCTTGCTTCAGAAACTTTAAAATGCACTGCTGTGTGAAGTATGCACAAAATGGCTCTGTTGAAAAAAAATAAACTTAAGAAACTTTCAAAAAAAATGCTATTGGCAGGTGTAAAGCTTGCTTCAGCAGCATCATCCCTTTTTGTGCCAAAATGAAAGCTTTTAAAATAGTATAATCCTTTAAAACATTTAAAGCATGAATATGGATGAGATTTTATTCAAACAAAGCCTTTATTCACGTCGGGTTCACCAATTGTAGAACCATAAAAATGCATGATTCTATGGAGTAAGAACCACCATTTCAGCCCACATCAATAGAGCTATTCTAATTAAAAGCAAAACCAAAAATACAAATCTAAACTTACAAAAACAAAATAATGCTTTTAAAAGAAATCAATCTCCATTGTCTCCCTATCACCAAGATCTTTGTTTATGCATTTGCTCTCAGATTTTTATGAGCACAAAATGCAATAAAGAGGCTATGGTGAATGAGAAATGCAAGCTAAATGCAAAGATCATATGAGTATGTAAATTTGTGAGCAAAATTTGTGGGAGAGAAAGTGAGAGGGAAATCCCATTTTAAATTGGAGTTCTTTGAGGATGGAGAGGGGTTGAAAATGAAATGCGGGATAAAAGATGTGAGAGAAGTAAATGCCATTATCCCACATTGTTGGGTTAAATGTTATGCATGAGAGTGAAAGTGATAAAAGGGATATTAGATTAAAATGTACCTAAATGATTGAATATGAATAAAATGATTTAAAGATGCTTTACTAAAATGCAATATTTCATGAATGATTTATGCAAATGATATGATTAATATGCAAGTTATGATAATTAGTTTATTATGAAATAATAATCAATAACTATGATAATTGATTTATTAATGGGTATGAATATGAAACAATTATGGATGATAATGATAATTGATTTAATATGGAAATGATGTTTATGACTTATTATGCAAATGGATTATGAATGATTATAATTTATTATGCAAACGGGTATGAATGATAGTGCAAATGGACATGAATGTTAATGCAATAGATATTGAACGAGCATGAGATGGTTCAATGATTTGATGAAATGCATGAATAGAAGAAAGTATTAAATGAATTGATTAAGTAAATAATATCTATTTAATCAATAGACGAATATCATTATGATTATGAGAACAAATTTGAGTGTCTACACCCTCAACCCTCTACCCTCAACCTTAAACCCTCTACCCTATACATTAAACTTCCCTTAACTAGCCTCAATTCTCAACCCTCAACCCTTAATCCCTCAACCCTCAACCCTTAATCTGCACAAAGTACTGCGGTAAAGGCAAAATTTGTTTTGTTTATGATTATTTGGAGGAATAAATGGGTATATACAAAGGGAATGCTGGTGAAAATATGGATCTTCTCACACAAATTGTTGCATTTCATGTTAAATACAATGAAAAATGAAAGGAAAAAGATCTTTTGATGCAAGTGAAATGTAGGCAAGTAATTGAAGGCTAGTGAATATTGGGGAAGGATTTTTTGTTCTAACACCCTTAATCCCTGCTAGATCAAAACAATTAGGTGCTAAATTAGGTGCCAAAACCTGCTCTAAAGCAAGCACTAAAATAGGTGTTACATCAGGCGCTAATATGGGCACTAACATATATGCTAATCTGGTTGCTAATTTAGGCGCTAATATGGGCGTTACCATAGGCATCATTTTTGGTGCTAATCTTGGCATTAATCTAAGTGTTAATATGGGCGCTACACTAGGTGTTAATATCAGCGCTAATCTTAGCGCTAATTTCAATGCTAATTTCGGTGCTAATTTGTGCATGAATTAGCGCCGAAATGTTTTGGTTGGCGTAAAAAATTCCAAAAATAGCGCCATCTCAAAAAATCGTGCCAAATTTTCCCAATAAATGGAGAAAAATATATTAAAATAGTGGGTGAAAGCCAAAAAGATAGTTAATCACATGGATTTGTTGTAGTGATTTATAAATTAAATGATATAGAAAGATAAATTTTTAAATTCATTTTAAATTACTAATTAATATTTTCCCTTGGAAAACTTTGGCAAAATAATCAAGAGATTAAAATAAATTTGAATATCTATGGATTTATAATATTAAATATCAATTTTACCAATAATAGAATAACTACCTCTAAATGATATTATTAAGTAATAATTAATAATAATAATAATAATAAATTGATAATTTGATTATCAATAAATATCTAGTGATAAAATTATAATTATTTACATTAGCTATTTAAAATTATTAATTATTATTATGTAGAAAAGAGGGTCGTGACAGACTAAAACAAGGAACAAGACGAACAACTTAGAACAAGAATTTAGAGGGAGCCGAGAGGAATGGAATCGAGGGAATGAAGACCATGGAAATCATAGGGCTAGAATTGAAGAAGAATTGGGTAAGGATCTTAAGAGGATTGCATTGCCCAAATTTTATGGAAAAACTATTGGAGGCGAAGCTAAAGCTTGGATCATTGAGATGGATTAGTACTTTGAAATTAGGAATCCATCTAATGAGACCAAGGCTATTTGGGATGCATATCAACTCACTAGCAAAGCAACTACTTGGTGGGACAATGAAAAAGCTGAAAAGAAGCTAATCCTAGGGGAGAAAACTTAGGAAATATTTCTTCATTTTAGGAAGAGGTGGTTACCTCAACTCTTCTTTGATAAGAAGATGAAAAATTCTAGAATTTGATTCAAAGTAACATGATGGTGACTCAATATTGGGAAAAGTTCACCAACTTGCTTAAGTATGTACCTCAGTATCGGTTTGATAAGTGATTTTGAATCAAGAAGTTCATCTTGGGATTGAAGCCTTAGATTGGAGAAAATGTGGACATCCATGGCCCTTTGACTATGGATGAAGTTTTTAAGAAGGCTACCAAACAATAACAAAAAATTCGACAAGTGGCTAACTACTGCAAGAAATAAGATGCTAGATCTAGTTTTGGAGAAAAAATTTCAAAATAATAACGAGTAGGGATGTAATAGTTTGTAGATTTGAAACATGAAGTGAGGCAACAATTCCAAGGATAAAGCAAAAGGGAATCACAATGGAGGCAATAAAAGGGCTACCTACAACAATAATAATAAAAGGAGGGATAGGCCTAAAGGACAAAGAGTCCCTTGTGGTGGATGCTTTGCATGTGGAGGAGAGCACTATGCGAATGTTTTCCCTCAACATTTGGGAGGATGAAGGGAAAGAAGTTAACAAGGGACACCTCAACATAAAATCCATGCAGTTGTAGCCAACCAACATGTTAACTTCCAAGCTACACCAATTCAATGTATCAGTAATCTCTATGGACAACCTATTTCTATATTAATTGATACTGAAGCAATTGAATGCTTTGTAGATCTAAAAATATAGTTTCAAAGTTATTAGTTAGACCAAGACACATGGCTAATTAATGGATGGTTCAATATAGAAATTGGGTGGAAAAGAGGATAGATTCTTGTATTTCTTGTAGTGAGTTAGAAATTCCTAGTTTTCAGACTCAAGTCAACCTTTATGTAGCTTCCTTAGGAACATATGATGCAATTTTGGAAATCAATTGGTTGACTAAAGACAAGTCTATAGTAAATTGTGAAGATAAGATTGTAAGATGTTTGGATGAGTTTGGGAATTATGTTGAGATTCATGGATTTTTGAGATCTTTAGAACTTAGACAAATTTCAGCTATGTAACTAAAGAAGGCCCAAAGGAAGGGATGTTCCATTTATGTCATTCACACTAGTGACCTTGATATTATGAAGTTAGTATTTTATGACTACTCTATCCTTAGAGAATTTTAGGATGTGTTTCCAAAGGAATTAAGAGAGTTGTCACCAAAAAGGGAATTTTACTTTTCTATTGAGTTTCTACCTAGAATTGAACCTCAATCCAAGGCTCCCTATAGGATGACCAGTATTGAGCTGTATGAATTGAAGGCCCAATTTTAGGAGTTGTTGAACCAAGGGTTTATTAGACCTAGTGTCTCACTGTGGGTGTCCCAGTCATTTTTGTGAAGAAGAAGGATGGAAATTTGTGCTTGTGCATTAACTATACGATGTTGAATAAGACAACTATCAAGAATAAGTACCCCCTTATGAGAATTGATGAAATATTTGATCAAATGAAATGGGCTACAATATTCTTTATGATAGATCTAAGATTTAGGTATCACCAATTGAGGATTAAAGAGGAGGACATCTCCAAGACAACTTTTAGGACTCATTATGGCCACTACGAATTCACTATAGTGTCATTTAGGTTAACCAATGCTCCCGTAACTTTCATGAACCTAATGAATAGTGTATTCAGAGATTGCTTAGATGAATTTGTGTTGATATTCATGGATGATATCTTAATTTAATCCAAGAACATTTAGGAGCATGAAAAATATTTAAGGATAGTGTTACAATGCTTAAGGGAGAGAATTTTTTTTGGAAATTTATTCGAGTGTACCTTCTATCAGGACAAGGTGCATTATCTAGGCCATATCATTTTAGCAGAAGGGATTATGGTAGATCTAGATAAAATCAAGGCAATAGTTGATTGGCCTACACCACAGAATGTAACTAAAGTTTGAAGCTTCATGGGACTTGTAGGATACTGCAAGAATTTTGTAGAAGGGTTTTCTAGAATTACAACACCGATCACTTCACTCTAAAAGAAAGGAAAAATATTTGATTGGATTGAAAAGTGTGAGAAAGCTTTCCAAATTTTGAAGGAAAAGCTCACTACAACTCTAATTTTGACTATACCTGATCCAAATGGATAATTCACAGTGATAACTGGTGCATCAAGAGAAGATGTAGGAGTGCTAATGTAGAATGGGAAATTGGTGGCTTATAAGTCAAGGAAGTTGAAGCAGTATGATATGAACTATGCACTGCATGAATTCGAGTTAGTAGCCATAGTTCATGCACTACAAATGTGGAGACATTACCTCTTGGGGAAGTCATTTGAATTAAAGAAAAACAACCTAGGACTTAAGTATATTTTTACACAACCCAATCTCAATGCTTGACAAAGGAGATGGTTAGATTTCCTTAGTGAATATAATTTTAGAATTGAGTATATCAAGGGGAAAGAAAATAGAGTAGCTGATGCTCTTAGCAAAAGAAGGCATCTAATAACCATGACTACTACAAAGTCTAATTTGAGATAATAAGTGGTTCAAAATCTACAACGAGATGAGCACTGTTCTAGAGTAAAGTAAGCCTTAGAGAAGAACCCCTTAGACCATCGTTTCAATGGGTATGAGTTGGAATCAGATATAATTTTGAGATACTAAGAAAGAATGTACATCCCAAACTTAGGGGATTTGAGAAATTTGATTCTAGAAGAAATTCACAATGCACCTTATTTGGAGCACCTTGGAGTAACCAAGACGATAGTAGAATTGGGATCTCTATACTTTTGGCCAAGACTCAAGAAGGGTGTAATTGAATATGTGGCTCAATGCTTGGAGTGACATCAAGTCAAGTCCGAGCATGTGTATCTGGCAAGGATTTTGTACCCATATGACATACTTGAGTATAAATGGTAAGTGATTATTATGGATTTCATTCAATGGTTGCCTATGTCCAAGAACAAGCATGATATCATTTTGGTAGTTGTGGATAAGTTTACTAAGGTAGTGCACTTCATTCTAGAAAATCTTAAGGATGGTTCATTGACATTGGCTAAGATATTTTTCCAAAAGATATTTTGATTGCATGGAGTACTTGAGATGATCATATCAAATCGGGATACATGCATGACATCTAGATTTTGGACAACATTAAATGTAGCATTGGGAACAATATTGAATTTCAATTCAACATACCATCCACAAAAAAATGGAAAAACAGAGAGAGTGAATCAGGTAGTGGAAGACCTACTTAGAATGTATTGTATGGATCAATAGTACAAGTGGGAAGAGTATCTTCCATTGGTGGATTTTTCTTATAACAACTCCTACCATGCATCTTTGTGGATGAAACCATTTGAAGCTCTTTATGGAAGAAGATGTCACACACCTATCACTTGGGATAAGGTGAAAGACAAAATTGTAATTGGTACAAATATGCTTAGAGAGATGGATGATAAAATGAAATTGATCAAGGGTAGATTGAAGGAAGCAACAGATAGGCAAAAGAGTTATGCAGATAAGAATATAACTTTTAGACAATTTTCAGTTGGAGATAAGGTATTCTTGAGGGTTAAACCTCATAAGAGTTCCATATCATTTGGAAAATCTTTCAAACTAGCACTGAGATTTGTGGGGCCTTTTGACATATTGGAAGTGATCAACCCAGTTGCTTATAGACTTTCTCTACCACCTGTTCTTGCTTGAATCCATAATATGTTTCATGTGTCTATGCTTAAGTTGTATCATCCTTACACCATCCATATACTTGGTTGGCATGCTTTATAAGTAAAAGATCCAATAGTGGTGCTGGTGGAGCCCACTTGAATTCTTGATAGGTGCAATGATAAGTTGTGCAATAGAGAAATAGCGTAGTATAAGATCTAGTGGAACCAATATTTTGTGGATAGTTCTACATGGGAGAATGCAGAGGATATAGACCACTCTTTTCCTCATTTGAGTGCTTAGTTTTGAGATACTTTTTTTGCTGCATTAGTGTGATATTCTTATTTGTTTTAGTGTGTGTCTAATAAGGTATCAGGACGATGTCTCTTCCTAGTGGGGAAGGATGTCACATCTCAATTTTTCTTGCATAAAATTTATTTGATAATAAATGGAACTAGATGAGACCATTGGAAAATATGTGTTTGAAGCATAGATTGATGTGTTTTTTTGGATGATAAATTAGATGTTATCTTTAAATACATTCTATTGTGAATAAAATAATGATAAATTATTATGATGCAAATATTTTGATTATTTATTATGGTTTAATGAGCTAACCAGTTGATGAGATATTGAGTGCAAATGAGTGCAGGAATAGGTTGAGAACATGGTTGAGGTAGAGATGACCTAGCCGTTCGACAATAATCAACATGATGGAAATCCTACGCACACACTCATGTAGTTGCATCCATCTTGCATTATGAATGATTATGTTATGCATTGTGTTATCATGAATACGTCATTGCCTATTGTGTGTTATGATTTAAATAATGATTATGTATTATGATTGTTTTGTTTGTGAAAATTAATTTAATTGGGAAAAATAAAAGATTTTATTTTCAAATGTTTGATAATGATAAATCTCATAATTTATATATATATATAATGCAATTATATATATATGTATATAAATATACAAAATTTATGTTCACAATTATTATATTTATATATTTTTATATATAATAATGATATCATTATTTATATACATGAATATATAAATAGCTTACTATTAAAAAGAAAACAAAATTAAATAAAATAAGTTTTGAATTCAAATGACATACATAAATCATGTGATCCTAGCATGGGGAGAAGGTTCAATTCTAAAAATAAAGAGATACTCCAACTAGAGTTGAACACTTGCATGGAAATATGAAAACCATGAAAGGAGAGCTCAATGAATGGGAAGGGATGACTATTTTTGTTATCATTACTAGCAATGATTGAAGAGGATTGGCATCATAGTATTTGAGCAGAGTTGAGGAGTTAGCACATAGATTAGGAGACTAGGTATTATCCTGTTATTGTTGTTTGTAACATGGCTTATGAATGCATGGTAAAGGCTTAAATAGAACCAAATTTTCAAGTTTAAGTGATGAATGATATTGTTATTGTATCATGGGGTTTGAAGGAAATTATGGTTTTTTTTTTATTATTATCGGTAGGAGGGGTCCTTGTGACCAGCTGGGCTTCTCTTAAGTTTCCGTTACTGGGTGAGACTAATCCTCCTATGACCATGCACTAACCCATAAGGGACCCACCCTGGACGTGAATGATTAAATCAGATTGAGTACCGAACGAGGCTTGAATCTGCATCGATCGTACATGTCTTTCAACGGCTTGACCAACCAGTCTACACCCCGGGGTCAAAGGAAATTACTATTTGTATCGTAACATGTATTTAGTTCTTTGTATCAACTAGCATATGTATTGTTTTGCACGTGCATACATAACAAAGTCTATGTGTTGACCTTAATGCCTCAATATAGGGCATATATTTGCACTTGTAACATTTTGTGGCAATTGAATATATGTTTTTGTACTTGTGCTATGCATGGACCTAGATACTAAATTGATTAAGACATTCAGTTACCATATATATGTGTAAATACCATTATATTGATTCACCTATAACACTTGAAATCATAGAATTGACCATGTTTTCAAAAATATATGTGGATGTTATAAGAACTTGTGCATTGATTATTACATATAATGCAAAAATAATAGTTATGCATATTGATATATATATATATATACATGTATGTATATATATGCATATGTATATATATATATATGTATATGTATATGCATAAATATATGTATATGTATATGCATATATATATGTATATGTATATGCATATATATATATATATATATATATATATATAGTATATTTTCCATGAAGTTAATACTAGTAAACATTTTATTTCTACTATGATGATTCTACAATAAAACTGAATATATGAAATTGTTATTTAATTGTTATGGATTTGATTCTTTTATTTCTAATCAACTTATCAATGGTATAATTATAGTTATATACATATATACATACTCATATATATATATGTATGTATGTATGCATATATACTCATATATATATATACATACTCATATATACATATACATACTCATATATATATATATGTATATGTATGTATGTATATACATATAACTATATAAATATAATGGTACAAATATGCATCATATGTTATACACTGTTTTCTTATGGATTTAACTTGCATGATATCAAAGATTAGTTAGCATTGCATATACATTAAATATTGCATGAAATTGAGAAATAGCATTAGTTAGAGACCAAATTTCATATCAATTATACATTTAACCATCATTATGCATGAAAGGATTGAAATAACAAAAGACCTTCATATAATCATTTAAGGGTTATTTATTTTTATGATCATTGGATATATACATGTTATATTACATCTTCATGAGGAAAGTAGTTTTCTTATATATGTGATTTGGCTTTACCTTCTGGGATTGGTGCTAAATAGGGACTAACAGAGGGGAGTAGATTTTATTTTCCATATCTACCTACCATTCATGGCTTAATTTCTTTGGCCAAAGCTATGTGTACCATTGAAATAGATGGATGTTATTTTATTCTCTTTTCCATATCCTGATAGTAGGGCATAACATGTTCATATGTAAAATGAAAGTAGATATATCAAGTTGCACCAAATTCCATCTTTCCAGCCATTTTCAGGTTGCTAGGCTTCTCATGTAGGGTTGAGTATTCTTCATGTTAGGAAGAATTCTGGGGAAGCATAAGCTTTATGGTTGGGAAGAAAAGCACTTGAGCTATGTTCTCATATCTTGGTTTGTAGATGATCTTTGGGGTTAGTGGGGGCCATAGACTCTAGTGATTATGTTTCCTTTATATCTTTAGTTGTATTTTCATGACCAAATGGGCATGAGATCCCAAGTCATATTCTTGCATAAATTATATCTTGTACTCTATAATACTTGACTAGATAGTATTTCATGTGATGATGTACCTTATTTTTTAGTACTTAATATTTTGGATTATAAAATTTTACATGTGAGATGTAATATGCAATTTTTATATGTTGAAGATGTTTCATTTCATTTCTATATTTATATGAAAATGAGTTACTATTTATTTTCATGAGATAGTTTAGGGTTTCAAACCTTACAACCACTATGGTTTTTTGGTAATGCCCTTTCTCCTAAAAATGTACCATCTCCATTTCAAAGTTTGATGAAATCTATCTTTAGGCTATTTATATAAAAATTTGTTTCGACATTTTATGAAATCTTAATAAATAACAAAACTTGGGATAAAAAATATAGTATGTAAAGCAAGTTTTGGACATCCTTGGATAGGATTGGTTTTATGTTAATCCATCCAAATGTGTCTTCATAGTTAAATAAGTAGAGTACCTAGGGTCATATTTTCTCACATGAGGGAATCAAGTTGAACCATCACAAGATCAAGGCCATTGTACAATGGAAAATTCCTAAGACCCTTGAGAATCTACGAGGTTTATTAGGGATTATAGTTTGTTATCACCAATTTGTAAAGAATTATGGTAGCATAGATTTTCCCTCATAACATTGTTGAAGAAGGATTCCTTCTAATAGAATGAGGCAACTACTAGGGCATATAAGTAGCTAAAATAAGCCATGTGTACAACTCAATCTCTATCTACTCTATTTTTTCTAAAAAATATTCATTATAGAATGTGATGATTTGTTATATGGTATAGGAGTAGTATGCATGCAATAAGGAAGACCCATAACATTTGAGAGCAACATATTCAAAAGTAAGAATTTATTAAAGCTAATTTATGAGAAGGAAATGTTATCTATCCTACATGTATTCAAATAATGGAGGCTTTATTTAATGGGATGAAAATTTAAGGTAAAAATAGATCATGATAGTCTCAAATGTTTCTTAGAACAAAGGTTGTTGTTTGAAGAATAACAAAAATGGGTCACAAAGATGTTGGAATACAACTTTGGGATGATATGTGAGAAATACAAGGAGAATGGTATGGTTGATGTTATTGAGAAACAATGTGAAAATACTATAAGAAAATCTTCTAAATTTTACTTATTCAATCAAGAATGTTGTATGATTAAAATTATGTGATAGTGAAATCAACAATAAGAAATAAATCAACAAACCATAGATAACATTTTATGTGGAGAATCTCTTTCAAGAAAAAATCCACATGAGAAAGATGACAAGTATGTATTAATCTTCAAAGGAGAGATGCAACCATGCACTAAGAGTCTAATCTTTGACAATAATTTGGATCACTTGTGTACCTATAAAAAATATTATAAAACTACTATCTCGTGTCTTAAATTTAAAGAGAAACAAGAGAGTTATACCACAAATGGTATCCCAAAATAATATACCATCAAATCATGATAAAAATAAAGAACTTCCATGTCCAAAATGACGATATGCTTTTGAGAATAGTAAATGTAACTCCTAATGAATAAAAAATAGAAAAAATAACATTCATACTGATAAAATACACCACCTTTGACTTGTAACTCCTATGTAATATCCCATGTCCCAAGGTAGGCATCCAAAAGTATCACTCAACTCATATGGGACCCACTAGTAACATTTAAGATGTTCCACTACTCAATAATCATGCCCAACTTGAGAGTTTTACTAAATATGGATTCATAATTGCCACTGCCAACTTCACCTCCTTTATGAATGGATAAGACAACTAATATCAAGATTTTGAGAGAATATGAACTATATATTAATTTTCATGTACAACCTAGGTGTCCAAGGACACTTTCCAAGAGTGTTGGAGACACGTGAATAATAAATAAGATTGCAAGGTAAATGAAACCTTAATCCTAATATTCTCCCACTTGATATTATACATTGTAAATACATCCATAGATAAAATAAATACAATTAATTATAAGTAGCAAAGCCCATGGCCTCCCTACACCAAGAGTACTTATCATGGCCATTGGTTTCATAAGTGAATTTATAACATTATCTAGAGTGTCAATCTTATCTAATAAGACCTTACCATTCTCAACCATTTATCACAAAAATTAATACTATACATTGTCATTCTTAGTATGAGCATGATATAGAGAATTTTTGTCTGAACAAATAACACTCTAACGGTCATATCCAATTCTAACAATATTGCAATCAAAACAAATACATGTACACCTCCTTAGAGATGAATGTATCAACCATATACTATGCTTATGTGGTGGACAAAGTGATTGTGGGATACCTTTTACTCATCTAAATCACTTCAACTCTAAATAGAGAGTAAACATAGCAACTAGTGGACCTTTGACTATCCAAGTCACCTACCCATTATGCATAAAAAAATCCATGTATGTCCAATAACTTATCCCCATTATCAATACCATGATAACATAAATAATAATAAATTCCACAAATATTAAAATACCATTTTAACATTTAAATTTTAATGCTCTCTATCAAGGTTAGACATAAACCTACTCAAAAATCCCATTACTTAGACAATATTTGGTATAGTGCAAACCATTGCATACATAAAACTACAAATATCACTAGTATGAGGCATGTTAAATATTCCATCAAAATATCATCAAATTTATAGCACATTTCTAAATTAAGCTTAGTACCAATTGGAAATGAAATACTCATTGGCTTACAATCATGCATATTGAACCATAACAAAATGATATCCATATACTTATTTTGACTCAACCAAATATTTATGTGTACCCTATTGGTGATCTAATATATAGGCCCAAAATCCCTAAGGTCTAATAATATTTTAGTTGCGAAGGGTGCCAAACCTAGGAAGATCACCACAAACCTATCATCAAGTAGGGCAACTAAGGGCCAATTGTTGTGGTGTGTACTTGACCTCATTCACTTATGGTTCTATAAGACCAAGGGGGTTTTACCTATGGTTTTAAATTGATGAATAATTGAAAAATAAATTAAATTATAGCAAACTATACCCATTACATAGTGTATCCCAATATTGGAGTCACTATATACCTATGTGCTAGTTTGGGGATGTAAACATGAGCACCTACATAATTTTTTTTTTGTCATATACTTGTCAATGAATGAGTTTTATAATAAACCCTATTAAATGTTACAATAATTCATGCATGGTAAAAAAACATACACACTAATGAAAATTGAAGATGTTTTAATTGTTTGATTTTGAATGTGTTGAGGATATTAGGGAGAGCAAGAAAATAATAGATTGGTGCCTTTATCTAATTGGACAATAGAGAATATGTATTTAAATAGAACTTGAGATAACTAAAACCAAGGTGATGCATTCATCAATACATCACAAAAGACTAAGTTTTCCAAAATACATGAGCAAGTTGGAATCTACACATGTGCATTCAAGAAAACCACAAATAGTTACAGAATATTAAGAGATTTTACTTAATAATTTAAAATTATGTAGATATATCCCTCTTATTATACTAAAAGATACCTTACAAAAGTTTTACAAAGATTTTATAGTCTTTTGGATGACTAACTAAACAAAATACATTCATACCTACATTGCATACATTACATACATGTGTAGACACTTAATGAAGGTTGATTCTATAAAAAATCAGTCAATCTACAAAGGCTACAAGTGTTGTTTCAAATTTTTGGACAAACTCGAACCTTTACATTATCAAAATGTCTATACCTAGACTTAGAATTTTAAACATATGGCTTTCTATGAATATCTTTATTTTTCCAACTCTACAACTACTCCTCTTTGTAAAATGTTATCCTCCTTCAAAATATGGTTGCTAAAGCATATATACCCACAAAAAATTTTCTAACATAATTTCTTGAGAATTTTTCTTGTGAGGAACATGATTAGCTCTTTCAAGAGCCTTAGGAGATCTATTAATATCATTGCTAGCCATATTATCCTTAGTGTGCAAATTTTTTCTGCACTAGAGGTTTAATATTGATTTCATCATTTTTGTTAACTTCCAAGTGTACTTCATTGGGTCTATCATTCTCAATAGGAGGAAACTCCTACAAGATAGCTTCTTCCATTTTTTAATTTGTGTCATAGTCCTTTGTATGAGGACTATCCTCTGAGGAGCTAGTAGTTCCCTCATTATTAAAGGCTACTCTAGAGGGTTTAGATTTTTTTTTGAAATTTGTTGAATCTAGGTTATTTTTTTATGCCTATTTGATTTACATGGAAAAATATAATTTAATCCCCCCAAAGTTTCCACCTGGCATTGATATATCTTCCCATCTAGAGAGAACTCAATTATTTTAGGGATTTTAATCCTAATATTGTGATAGACAGACACTCTTTCATTCATATGGGGAAAAATGGACCCGGTGTCCTCAACTTGGAGAGTTTTACAAATGAATTTTAAAAGTTATGGAAAGAATTTCCACATATGTGGAGGAATATTTTTAACATTAAACCATCTAGGGATAAAACAAAACATGAATTATTCTTGGGTGGCTTTAAGAGACTAAGCCACAACTTTGAATAAGGTTTTCCCTATGATCTAAAAGTATTTTTCCATAACCTTTTTTGCATGTTGTGGTTTATCATAAATATAACAAATAGATCTCTCTTTATCATTTGAAAAAATGAAATATGAATACCAAGTTTTATCCTCCAAACATTATTCAATGAGTTATCAAATTTTTCTTGAGGTTAGATTATTCACATCCATACAAGAAAGGAAAACAATAACATTCTTAAGCATATATTATTCTTTCTTTACAATATTTAATATTTCCTCATTAGGGCTTAGATGGAGAACCCTGGAAAATAGAGGATCCTTACCTCTTTCTACTCTTCCTGACCTAGGCTCTGCTTCTCCCATATTAGCATCTCCATCATTTCCTCTGAATCCCACTTTGAGTTTCACATCCTTAGAAGGTTCCTTTTTTTCTTTACCCTACAAATCCCCCTAGAAAATTTTCCTATCTTCATTCTAACTCTCAACCTCCCCTTCACCAAATAAACCACTAGCCATTAATAACTCACATAGAGGCACTTAATACATCTCTACAAGCCTAAAAAACACCCAAGAAACTCAATTATACCTAGGCAAAAGGAGTAAAAAATCAATATAAAATATTAACAAGGAACAACATCCAAATAAAAAAAACTTGTCTAACAAATAGTGTCAAACAAAGAAAACCTTTAAAAACAACAAAAATGAGCTTAAGATCAAGAACCAAGGAAATAAAAATCACAAAATGGAAAAGAAAAAGGGAGATCAATTAGTTCGACCATGGAGGGTGATTATTCATCTTCCAATCAGCCTAAAAGCTCTCCTTAAATCCTCAAAATGCAATTTTTATAAAATATGAATGCCAAAATAACCAAATGACCCTTAGGGATTCAAGAAGATTCCATATTATTTGGACCCACTAATGCATGCATTAAATGATTGATAAATAACAAATAGACCATTGGATAAGCCAAATAAACTAATAAATAAATCAATAACCACCACTAATTCTTGTATTATCAATTGGTACGAAATCTTGATGTAGGAGCATCTAGGGTACAAGGGAAATCTTGCATCCACCAAAAATATTTTCATAATTACCTATGGTTGTTCCTTTGTTTTATTTTATTGCAAGATTTGATGATCAAATTATTAAGGATTTTAGTTGGATCTTGGCCAAATGTTAGAATTACCTTATAGAGGATCCAATTGGGTGCCTAGGTTTCAAAATTGAAGAAGATCTAAATTGAATTGAGCAAGTTAGAGTTGCAAAATTTTCACCCTATCTACCCAGTTGTAGAATTTCTCAGGTGTTCTAAATCCCTATCAAATCCTTACAATTCATCTTTGGTCCCATTTCCTACCTACTTTACTTCCTTATTTCATTAGGAAAAAGAGATCCCCTAGGGCAAGAT
The DNA here is from genome assembly GCA_007258455.2 of Sequoia sempervirens. NCBI lineage: Eukaryota > Viridiplantae > Streptophyta > Pinopsida > Cupressales > Cupressaceae > Sequoia > Sequoia sempervirens. The sequence continues at coordinate 1,241,118,797 of VDFB02271358.1, forward strand.
TGACTTTCAACCCTTAGGTGAGTCAATCTTGATGGAGATCTTGTTGTTTTCCTTATGACTAAGGATGGGGTAAATCAACTTGAACTGCACTTTTGGGAGACAAACTAAAAATAGTAAACAAACCCAATTATGTAATGTAACACATGAAACATCAATTTAAACCTTAATCTGACATAATCTATAAAGTTTCAACAAATCTAAGAAGGATGTTATTTTATACACCTATCACAAAAATTATGTGTTATAGGGGTTAAAATATTCTTTTATAGTCCTCTGCTCCTAGATCTGCACTCTTGATTCCTCTAGGTTTCACAATAAAAAATTTGGAATTAAATTTTGAAAGTGAGTGAACAATGGAAAAATGGAGATGCTTTATAACCTAGGTCATAGAACACCACTATTCTCCTATTGTCATTCAATAATGTCCTAGGAGTCCTAATTGGATTGACTATCAACCTCACAAGGTGAGTCAATTCTCAACAAGGAAGACCTAGAAAGGGGTTCTTTAAGCTTTTAGGGGTTCACCACCAAGCAAATGCTTGGAAAAGACACTTTAGCATTCAACCTAAAAAACCTAGTAATTCAAGCTAAATGAAGGATGTAAATGATGATATAATGCAATAGCAAGTTAGGATATGTGTACCTAGGAAGTCTATAAATGTGACAAGGATTCCAAAAATGTAAAGAAGCTGTCAAAATGAGCTATGGAGGACAAAGACGCCCTTACTGTTGTCTTAGTCATGCTGTTGTTTTTTGGGGAAAATGTAGAATCTTTGGATGCCAAAACCAGATCTGAAAGAATTTTTGAAAAATACCCTCAGGAGGACTAAGATGCCCTAGGTGGTGACTTAGTCCCATCTAAAATTTCTAGAACTCTAAATGTGGTCTTGAGGCTTAATGTCTAGAATTTCTTCTTCTCTGATCTCAGGTTCTGAAACTTCTGGATTTGGCCTGTAGGTGAGTTTCCGTGAAGATGACAACTTTGCAATGCAACTTTGCACTTCAAATGATCTTCAAGTCTTCAACCTAAATCTGCAATCACAAACATGGAAGAGGGAAAAAACTTTTTGATTGTTAGTGAATGGGGGTTTACCTTGTTCAAACCCCTTGTTGGTAATTGAAGTACCCAAAATCTGCAATGTAAGACCAACCTCAAAAATTCATTAGAAGGGTTAGTATAACACACAAATCTGCAAATACCTCCATGAAATAGAATATCTATGCTAAAGAAATGCCACAAATAACCAAAAACAGCATTAAGAAGACATTTTAAAAGCATGATAATCACCTATTCCATGTTGGATTGGTGTCACATGTGCTAGTGACCCTTTCCCAACCCTTGATCAAAGCTCAAAATGATAAAAAGCAAATGGAGATGATGGAGTGATGATGAACAAGATCAAATCTCAAATGAAGAGAGTAACCTTGCACAAAATTGTGAAGGATTTGCTTGAGGATGAAGCCTGTATTTAAAGATTTTCAAAATGCTAAGTGTTGAAGAGGGACCAATGTGGGATCAAAAACAAGCCAATGAGTTGAGGACACTTGTCATCATGTGATTAGTCGATGTATATGCAAGATTTGGGAAGAGTGCCCAAGAGGGGGAATTTTTGAATTCAAATTTGCAATAAATTTTGAGAGGGGGACAAGAAAGGAGAGCAATAAATGCCCTGTTTGACTTGTCATGTTGAAAGAAAATGAGGTTTTAATAAATCACTAAAATTGATTTATTGTGCAAGTGGCTAGATCTAGATAATGCAAGTGGGTGAGTATTTAATCAGGGTTAGATTAAATAGATCATGATTATGCTGATTTAATGCTGATTAGATGATTTGACTTTCAAGACTTTGATAATTGATTTATTTAAATCAGAAAATGATGGAATATGATTTAGAATTTGATTTAAATGAAGTCCTGATTTATTTAATTTAAATGGATGATGCAAGATGAAGGTTGAATGATAATGTTTATTTGATAAATGAGATTATTTAATGAATGGATTAAAGTGATGAATGGGCCTAATGCAACACCTAGTTCAGTTGATGAATGAACCTGATCAAATGCAGAATGTTAGTT
>VDFB02271358.1:1241128747-1241562741 GCA_007258455.2 Sequoia sempervirens
CGACATTTGGCGGCTATCTGGGCGGCTCTTGATGTAGGGACTTCTATTGGGTTGGGATGACCTGCAGTGGTGACTTTTCGCCTCTTGTGGGTGACTCCACGGTCTTTGGCGCCAAGGCACTGCTGATAAGTGATTACCATGCAGTTTTCATTGAGGTTGGCAACAACTGTTTCGTATACATGATTTACATTGCCTTTTCCTTTATCCTTGTTATTTCCCTTGTTGCCATGATTTGGCATCGGATTCGTGTAGATTTTAAGATCCCGATTCCCAGTAGGTGTTTCCACATTTATGATTCTTTTGTCGATGAGATCTTGAATGATGTTCTTGAGTCTCATACAGTTATTTGTGGTGTGGCCTTTGATCTTGTGGAACTCACATAGTTGATTCTCATTGTACCAAGGAGGTTTGATATCAGGTTCTTGATAATTTTCAAATGTAGGAGCTTGAATGAGTTTTTCGTCGATTAGCTTTTTCATGATGTCCTCAAGTGGTTCCCCCAAAGTAGTGTATTTTCATTTGGGGTATGTTTTGCGTTGAGGTGGTCCTCTTTGGTCATTGACGTTATTGATGGTGGGATTATTGTTGGGTTGATATGTTGTGTGATGAGTGTTTTGGCGTTGTGGTTGGATTTGTGGTGCGGGTGTATTTTGGTGTGGACCACTAATGACCACCTTGGCATCGACGACGCCATCATTAGTGATGTTCTTGTTTCTCGCCCACGTACGAGGTTTATCATTGTAATTTGAGGGTGGGCGATTGTTTTGTGGTTCGTGATATGATGTTGATTCGATGGGTTGAGTCACAAGGGCTCTTTCGATGCTAAGCGCCTTGGAGATCAATTGATCGTATGTGGTGATACCTTGAACTTTGAGGTGGAATGATAGACGACTTTCCAGATTGGCTATGATTGTGTAGACTTGTTGTTCTTCTGGCATGGTCCATTTGCTCCGATTGGCCTTGGATCGCCATCGTTGAAGGAATGAAGCAAAAGATTCATTCTTTCCTTGTTTCAGAGCGTAGAGTTCTTCAAGACTAACATCCATTGTAATGTTACATGCGTAGTTTCTAATGAATGCGTCTCTAATTTCTTCGAATGTCCTAATGCCTGAAGGTAAGCGAGAGAACCATTCTATAGCATTTCCTACTAAGCTCCTAGGGAATAGCCGCATCAGATACGTATCATCATATGCAACCTCCATACAATGAACCTGGAATTCCCTGATGTGATCTTCAGGGTTTCATTCCTTTGATATTTGTCAAATTTAGAATCTCAAATCCCTCAGGGAATATTTCATGTCTAGGCTCCTATCAAATGGATATTAGGGACAAGTTGCTTTGGCGCTTTGCTGTTCACCGATTGAAGATCAAGTACTTGTTGCGAGAGCAACTTGAATTGTGTCGTCATATCATTCTGAGGATCAGGGGGTGGGATGAATGTGTTTTGGGGTGTTGCAATCGTGGTTTGGATGGATGGGTTGGTTTGGATGGATGGGTTGGTTTGCACATTGTTCAATGGTATCGGTATGTTGTGGCGGGTGAAGTAGGCTTCTACTTGCTTCTGGATGAACAATGCTTGTTGTTGCTCTTGTTGTTGTTGCGCTAGGATTTTTGCTTGTTGTTGCACTTGTTGCTGTTCTAACAACGCTTGTTGTTCTGCTTGTTCTTGTTCCCACAACGCTTGTTGTTGGGCTGCCAATTCTGCTGCTTCTTGTTGTTCTTGATATTGTTTTAATGCTTGTTGGTATGCTTGCCATTGCGCTGCTTGTGCAAGAAGCTGTGCTTGTGCTTGTGCTTGTTGTGCTTGCGCTTGTTGTGCTTGCTTGAGCTTGTATGCTTGGCTTCATTGTGCTTGGCTTGTGCTTGAGCTTGTGCTTGGGCTTGCGCCAGCGGTTTGTTGCTGCAATAAGTTGTGCTTTGAGCCGATTCTTCCAGGCTTGCAATGCTTCTTTAAAGCGGCTTGTTGTTGCTGCTTGCTTAAAATGCGCTCAGCTTGTTGTGCTTGTTGTGCTTGTAATGCAGCCTTGTGCGGTTTTGGCAGCTTGCGCAGCTTGAGCGGCTTGTTGCACAGCTTTTTGTTTTTGCACTTGTTGATAGCCTCTTTGGAAAGCAGCTTGCAATGTTGCCGAATTGGTTTGATGTGGTGAATGTTGGTGGTGGTGGGGGTGGTGGTGGATTTGGAATGGCTTGTGGTGGTGGTGAATGATGATGTTGTGTTGATTATTTGGTTGGTGGATGGTGTTGTCATGTTGATTGCGTGATTGGTGGGTGGTGTTGTTGATGTGGTAAGTGGCATCGTTGATGTGATTGGCCCTTGAGAGACCATGTTTTGCAATGTTGTGGGGGTGTTTGATGATGTTTCCATTGCTTGCGTGTTTGTCGTTTGTTGTTGTGATGTCAACAATAAGTTTTGAGCGTTTGGAAAAATGTTTTGATTCATGGTTGGGATAGCGGTTTGATTGATGCTTGGTAGGGGAGGCAATCCCAAGCCAAGGAGTGATGTGGATGATAATGGTAGTGGTGGGATAGGTGGAAATGTAAGGGGGGTGAATCCTTGCGAAAGTGTTGTGGTGTTGAAAATGCCCCCTTGTCCGAATATGTCTCTCTCCTCTTGTGAATTTGTGAGAAGAGGTGTTTGTGGTGCTCCGTGAAAAGATGTTGATGATAGGTCATAATGTAAAGTGAGAGGAACATTTTGGTGTAATGGATTATGGAAGATGTTTTGTTCCACTGTGGTGTTTGCGTCCAAGTTTTGGTTATTCACAAGGGGATGTGATTGAAGTTCATTGAGGAATGTGTTTCCCTTGTTAATGTTGGGTTGAGTTGGAGCAAATGATGTTGTGATTTGTGGGATATTTTCCATGACATTTTGAGATGGGGGTGTAGATGAAATGGGGATGGTGGATGAGATTGGTGGAAAAGATGTCTCTACTATAGTGGTCACATCAAAATCCGAAGGCAACTTGGCCCCTTGTTTTGCTAGTTCAAGCATGTACAACGAAGGGTTGAGTCTCATCATGATGATGATTCTATGGTTGTCCAGATTTTGGAGCATTTCAGCTATTTCTTCGTGAGACATTCCAAAGGTGAGGTCTTCCCTTGATTTTCTTGTGGGTTTTGTGATGATGAGGGGATCAATGGATTGCTTGATTCTGCAAGATTCATTTCTGCGTTTGTTTGGCTAAGGTCACTTGAAGCGGGAGTTTCTTTGTGGGCTTCCATACTCTTCTTGTATTGAGATCTCGTTTGAACCATAAAACAAGGATCAATCTTCGAGAATATGGGAGATGAATCTCTTGATTCCTTGGATTAATCTTTATTTTATGTTCCAAAGTGAAAGTTTTTAGGATGCTTTTAGGATCAAATGTGATGATGATAAGATGGTGATGTTATGGATGTTTTTGGCTTTTGATTAATCTTGAATGAAATACTAGGCTTTGGATTTTTGATTGGTTTGATTTTTTGGATTTTGAGACTTTGTCTTTGATCTTGATTTGGAGTTTGATTTGGATTTTGAACAAAAAGACCCTAAGATGTTTGATAATGATCTAAAGGATAGTTGTGTTCAAAATATGATGATTTGGATATGTGTGAGGAGAAGGATGCATCTACCCACACCTACCCAAACAAAATGATTGTTTCACTAAGTATATGGAGAAGGATTCATCTACATACACTAAGCTAGACAAGATGATTTGGATGACTTTTGACTAAGCATATGAAAAAGGATGCATTTACACATTCATAGCCAAAGGTGTTTTGATAAATGTTTTCAAGGACTTGGTCTCAATGATTTTGGTGTTTGCTTGATTTTGTCATAAAGCCTAGCATTTCAAGGATGATTTCAAGGTTTTTCAAAAGATGATTTGTGAGATGGATTTTGATGTTTTGAAAGATGGATGGAAGAGGTTTGATTTGTTTTGATCCCTAGATGAACCTAAAAAGATCACTTTGTATTTTCCAAGACCTAGGTATTGAAGAGCATGCATATGCTTCCTAAAGACCTTTGTTAACCAAGGAATGATTTGAACATTTTGGATTTTCAATGATTTGTGCTTTTTGGGATTTGGAGTCTTCAACACACATGAAAGTTCATTTTGCTTAGCTTTGCTTAATGGATTTATTTTACCAAAAACACTCTCTTTGATTAAGGTTTCAAACTAAGATGTCCAATGTCTTAATTTCTTTAAACCCCACAAGATATTTTATGTGGAAATTCAATGAACTTAAGGCAAGGGTTTTCCTATTGTTTACTCAAGAAGACAAATTGAGGTATAATCCAATGCTTAGGAACCTCTACGAACGTGAATCCGCAGGGAAAGCAGTAACACATGGATTGAGTCAATGATATTTGTCTTCAAGAGGGTTTGAAATTTTGAAAATCATGTTGAATGTTTGTTTTGCAAAATGTTTTCGAATACACACTGTGTTTTCAAACAAAGAATAATTACAAGCCCTATGGATGTGTAAGACTATATTTGTTGGATTCCCACTTGGACAAGTCCAGCTACGCTTATCCCTAGCGGATGGTTAGATGCTTGACCCCACTGGCTCCCTCCACGACTCATTAACGTCAATCGGGGCAGCTAAGCATCAACACCCATGAAACTCCCATGGCGTGCTTTCCATCTCTACTAGAAGACCGTAAGAGTGTGGGGTGCGGACCGTTCTTGCACCAACAAATAGATTAAGGATTTTGGAAAATTCTAGCACATAGGTTCTAGTAAGGACTTTCCGTTCGTGGAGATTGACCCATACGGCAAGAGTCCCCTTTCGGATCCATCCTGTCGGAGCCAACCGCGTGATTATGGCGTTTAACCAAAACCATCATTTATATCCCGGCTGGAAATACTCTTGGCTTTAGAGTGTTACCGGTTGAGTCGTCGCTTGGGTGAGTACTTTTTCCCCAAGGCAGGCCCTCTAAGATAAACAAAAGCGAGCAAAGACACAATCCGTAACTCGATCGATCTTTGATGGCACAAAGAAAGAGAATGTACGCGAAAATGCCCCTACTCACACTCGCACAAGATGTTCAAATTTTAAGCCCAAATTGAAGTGTTTCAAAGCAATAAAATGTATTTTGAGTGTTTCTCTTGCACCCTAGATCGCACGAAGCGCAAGGGGAGAGGATACGTACTCAAAAGACAATCACACAATTCAAACACTTGTTCGTTTTATACCCTTCAAAGCAATTGTGAATTCGTTTTAAGCACCAAATGAAATATGAAGATTGCTTTTCCAATTTTTAGCCCAAAACGAAATCTAGTAAGTTTGTCCTAAGATTCCTTTTAAGCCCTTTGCAATGAAAATTAAATTGTTCGTTTTAGACCCAAATGAAAATTAGTGTTCTAAAACGAAAAGAAAAACAATTTCGTGAAGTAGTGTTGATCAAACACTAAAGTGTTAAAAACACATTGTGTTTTCAAGAAAAAAAATCCCCCTTTCGTCTTCGTTTGCTAGCCTCCTCCTTGTTGACTTTTCGCTTTTTCTTGTACTTTGCCTTTGTTCGCTTTTTGGTACCTTTGTTGATTTTCAGCTTTGTACCTATTAAACAAAAGGTAAGCATGTGAGAATCAAAATATTAAACTTATTTTGATAACTATCTTTAAATGATAACATGACTTCAATTGAATAAATCAATTAATCACAAAGGATGAGTCATTTAAAAGCATCATCACAAATTTAGAATTTTAGCTATGGTTATAAGGATGAAAATAATTCGTAATACAATGCTAATGAATTACATCAATGAATCAACTTAAAAGAAAAAAATCTCTCAAAAGTATTCTCTTCCATTTCAAATGTTAACTATCAATCCAAAGGAGTATACCTTTCAAAGGCACCCTTCCTATTCTAAAGGTTGGCTAAAAAAAAAAAAATCACAATGATTTTGATGAACATTAATGCTTAATTTTGTGACCCCACAACATACTTAAATCGATATCCCTACTCTGACTTTACCAAAGATCAACTCATATCGCAGTTATGGAAGGTAGAATTGACAAACATGGATGATCTTACATTTCTAATGCATACGAGTTAATGCAGATTTGACATATGAGGTAGATTTTTGATGAAAATGAAGGTCCTTTTGTAGTGCTCTTAGCAAGGTCTTGATGCAATAAAGGCGTGGTTTCAGTAGTTAAGGGTGGACTGTACTCCAAAAGACGTGCTTTTCTCCTTTGCCTCTTAAGTCAACAATTGTCATAGATGCCTGAGGCAGCTGCGCCAGCCAAGCATTGAATATGGCCACTCCTTGTGAGAACAGATTTCAGACCCTCTTCAAGAATATTTTACCAGTATGCATGAGCTTTCTAAGATTTAGGAAAGATTTGTAATCGTTTTCTGCGCAAATCAGATTATCTAGGCAGATTTGTAATCACCTCCTGCGCAAATCAGATTTGCAAGGCAGATTTGTAATCACTTTCTGCGCAAATCAAATTATCTAGTGAACAATATTTTCAGTGAACTCCATAAGGTGGCCTTTTAATTCAACTGCCTAGAAATGGCACGCAGGAAAGGTATTAGAAAACAATAAATAAATATTACTGGCAGGTGTAAGAGTCAAATATCTGCAACCATTTCTATCTTAGAGTAATCATCAGGCCTGCGCAACTAGAGTGAAAGCCTAGGATTAAAGTTACATCCGACAAATTTTGGGTCTTAGCACGTCTGGCCATAACAATACCGTCGCCTATGCAGCTTGGATATGACTACAACGCATTTATTGATTGCAGAAAGGGCGTTTCAGACTTCTTATACTCAGATTTGAAAAGTATGTTAATACTGTGGACGACTTAAATAATTCTTTATATTCATTGAAGACAAAGAAGCATGCCGACAAGAAGCTTGAAAGAGAAGGATGCGAATAGACCGAAGGGAGTTTACAACATTATCTGCCTCTTTTTAGAATATCTTGTTTAAACATCAGAAAGCATTATCAACTGCGCAAGTGAAGAAGAAACGAGCTACTTTTAAATGCATACATTTATCAAAGTTTAGCCTGTGGTGAGAAGAAAGGTATACAGAGATAAACTAAACCTTTGGAAAGCGATCTTTATTTCAATTTGCCTGATTTCTTAAAAGGCAGTGGTGTATTCAAAGAAATTTAAGGCTCTATTAGAAAAGACACGAGTTAGAAATGGTACCAAAGGCAGCTATACTATTAACACAAGGCAAAGCATTTAGAATAAAACTCAGAATAAATACATGCATGCACGTAATCAAGGACTTTCAACTAATCCCCAGTAAACCAGCGAAGTTTAAGGGAAAAGACAAGAACTTCACAAGGAGCCCCTCCTTCTAGCGCCAAGATGAAGTACCCAAAATCTGCAATGTAAGACCAACCTCAAAAACTCATTAGAAGGGTTAGTATAACACACAAATCTGCAAATACCTCCATGAAATAGAATATCTATGCTAAAGAAATGCCACAAATAACCAAAAACAGCATTAAGAAGACATTTTAAAAGCATGATAATCACCTATTCCATGTTGGATTGGTGTCACATGTGCTAGTGACCCTTTCCCAACCCTTGATCAAAGCTCAAAATGATAAAAAGCAAATGGAGATGATGGAGTGATGATGAACAAGATCAAATCTCAAATGAAGAGAGTAACCTTGCATGAAATTGTGAAGGATTTGCTTGAAGATGAAGCCTGTATTTAAAGATTTTCAAAATGCTAAGTGTTGAAGAGGGACCAATGTGGGATCAAAAACAAGCCAATGAGTTGAGGACACTTGTCATCATGTGATTAGTTGATGTATATGCAAGATTTGGGAAGAGTGCCCAAGAGGGGGAATTTTTGAATTCAAATTTGCAATAAATTTTGAGAGGGGGACAAGAAAGGAGAGCAATAAATGCCCTGTTTGACTTGTCATGTTGAAAGAAAATGAGGTTTTAATAAATCACTAAAATTGATTTATTGTGCAAGTGGCTAGATCTAGATAATGCAAGTGGGTGAGTATTTAATCAGGGTTAGATTAAATAGATCATGATTATGCTGATTTAATGCTGATTAGATGATTTGACTTTCAAGACTTTGATAATTGATTTATTTAAATCAGAAAATGATGGAATATGATTTAGAATTTGATTTAAATGAAGTCCTGATTTATTTAATTAAGTGGATGATGCAAGATGAAGGTTGAATGATAATGTTTATTTGATAAATGAGATTATTTAATGGATGGATTAAAGTGATGAATGGGCCTAATGCAACACCTAGTTCAGTTGATGAATGAACCTGATCAAATGCAGAATGTTAGTTTTGCATGTCTACAGTAATTAAAACTTGAAATGAAATGAAATGGAGGGAAATCATGAATGAACAACATGCAATGCTACAACTCACAAAACCCTTGCTATAAAGTCTAAAAACTTGTGTGAAATGGCTAGCTTGGATATAGATCTTGAGTCAAAGAAATGCTTGATAGATATGGACTTGAAATGCTTGCTTGAATCAAAACCCTACATCAAAAATGTTAGCACAAAAACACACATGATCCAAGAAGACCTCTGATATGATGCTTAAATCTTGATGATGGCTTCAAAATCTTGATGAAATTCTCTTGAATGCTTGAATATTTGAATGCTTGGATGCTTGTTAGATTTCTAGGTGAAAAATATGAGAGAAGGAACCTTGTATTTATATTTATCCATGATTAATATCCCAAAAGTACACCACACTAAGCTGACATATGAATTCATTAATTAAAGGAGGATAAACCCCGCCAAAATTTGAAATTAAATCTTGAAAATACCTCAAGGGGGACTAAGATGCCCTAGGTGGCGTCTTAGTCCCGAGGCATGAATCTTGGGGCACATACTCAAAAAAGGGACCTATTTAGGTGCTTTCAAAATAAGGGTCCCAAGACCTTTTGGAGACAAAGATGCCCTAGGTGGCGTCTTAGTCCCGACCAAAAAATTGGGGACACTCAGACAAAATCATTAAATTATCATTTACCCTTTGATGATTGTCGAGATTAGCCAAAAAAATATATAATTCATTGGGCTTGTAGATGAAAAATAGGACCAATTAAGACATAAATAGGGATAAATAAAGCAAGATGGGACCAAAAAAGTGTGAAAATGCAAGGGTATGCATTTTCCTACACTACATTTAGCCCTCACTTTAGTGAGAGGATGAACTTGCTTCAAACTCACACTAAAGTAGCCAACCACACAATCAAGAGGGGTTCAAATGTACACATGCTAGTAAGATAGGATGACAATAATCAAGAGGGTGGCCAAGTCCCCAAGATCAAGATGCTATGGAAAACTAACATAAGCACAAAGGAACACACATGCAAATGATATATGAAGCCATAACCAGATCACAAACACACACCATCAAAGACAAAAAATGGGAAAAGGAAAAAGAAATGCAACGGATCAAGCTTCGACTGGCCATCCAACGCACTATGGACCAGGTCTAGGCTGTTTGTCCAAAGGAGGTTTACAATTGGAACACACTTTCCACTATGCAAAGAAAATGCACACTCACAAGGGCTAGTGAAGCTAGGTGTTCACTAGGTGGGCCCCAAGAGGTCCATATCAAATTCATACCCCCATGACTATGATAAGGACAAAAAGAAAATGCATGCTCACAAGGGCTAGTGAAGCTAGGTGTTCACTAGGTGAGCCCCATGGGACCATATCAAAGTCATACCTCCATGATTTTAATAAGGTACAAAAAGAAAATGCACGCTCACAAGGGCTAGTGAAGCTAGGTGTTCACTAGGTGAGCCCCATGGGACCATATCAAAGCCATACCTCCATGACTTTAATAAGGTACAAAAAGGAAATGCACGCTCACAAGGGCTAGTGAAGTTAGGTGTTCACTAGGTGAGCCCCAAAGGACCATATCAAAGCCATACCTCTGTGACTTCAATAAGGCACAAAAATAAAAATGTAACAAGGGAGGGGGATGCTTGAAGGGATTTTAATTTGTTCATGCGAGGTCTCTTCTTAGGGAACATCATGCTTAATGTCTCCAAGAGAGGATAAATACAAGGTCTCATCCTGGGGAACATTGTACCTAATGTTTCCAAGAGAGGACAAGGAAATATCATGCTCTTGGAGGAAATCAAACCCAATGACACCACCAAGAAAAGGATGCATCATAGGAAGAAAGAAAATTGCACAAGGAACATGGAAACAAATGCAAATGAAATATTGCCAAAAATAATGCTGATGTATGCCCCCACTTTAAAGAAATTGCTACGCCATGCTGTGAGAAATTACTTTAAAGTAGCCAAAATTGAAAAAGGAAAAGAGGAAAAGAAAGGGTTGCCCCCCAAAAACACATAAGGGATCTATGGATTCAGGGTCAATATCTTTCTTTGCTGCAATGATATTAGAGAGCTCATAATTGTCATCATTCCCCAAATACACATAGAACTGGAAGAATGCCACAAAGAGAGTGAAAACAAAGAAAAGCCTTTTGGGTCAACATGGAAGAGACATAGGGTGTCTCAATGCCTTGTGTCATCCCAAAAGGAAAACACAAAACAAAAATGAAAAGAAAGCAAAGATAATGAAAAATCTTTTGGGTCAACATGGAAGAGACAGAGGGTATCTCGACGCCTTGCATCATCCCCAAAAGGAAAACACAAGATAAAAATGAAAAGAAAGCAAAGATAATGAAAAATATTTTGGGTCAACATGGAAGAGACATAGGGTGTCTCGACGCCTTGTGTCATCCCCAAAAGGAAAAGACAAGAAAAAAAAATGCAAATGAAAAGTAAAGATCAACGAAAAGGCAAAAGCTTATGATGTATAGAAGAATAAAGGTACAAATAGAGGAATTCACATAAAGAGAGGAAAAATAAAATAATACAGGGGATCACATCACACACATGCAATCAAAAGAAAAAATAAAGCAAAAAGGAAAGAAAAAGAAAAAAAGAAGATAAAAGACTAGTAAAGCACAGGCAAGTCAACCTAAAGCAGGTCATCCGCCTCCCAATCTCAGTCTATATAAGCGGAAGGTGGATAACGATCCTAAGGGACAATGAAAAATGCCTTACTAGGACAAGGTTATCTACTTCTTTCCCCCACTAAGTGTAGGACAAGAATGAGCCAAGGTAAGTGATGGGAAGGATCATATAATAGTGAGAATAGAGTATCCTACAACTATTATATGTCAAGAAGGACAAAGGATATGCTATTTAATCACTGGATAACAAGTATCTTTGTTGAAGTGATATTTACTCAATATGATCTTGAATGCACAACACTCATCAGTACTATGTCCAAGAGTCATGTGGTATCGACAAAGTGGAACTTTTGCATTTTTAGGATATAGTATCAGCCTATCTTTCTCTGGTGGCAATAGGATTAGGCCTTGGTTGAGAAGGATTTGTAATTTTCTTTCACTTTTAGGTGGCGGGTGAGGGTGTTGGAGTTTTTGTAATTTGTAAGGTCTTTTGCATTTTCTAGATTCACCAACTTCTTGGATTGAACGTGGAAGGTGAGGATCTATGGTGACCCTATTACCTTTGTCATTATCACGAGTTATTGGTTGTTCTTTAGGAAGAAGTACACTCATGTCGGGGGGAGAATCTAAGATTACTATACCATCACTACGAAGCCTTAGGTATTCTCTAGGAGGTCTTATGTTGTGAGGGGGATCTTGATAACCTAACCCTTTTGTGTTTTTATTAGTTGATATTTTCTCTAGGACTTGGTGAATGTTATGTTCACTTGTTGTATTGCATCCTTGTTTACTCAAGATTGTGAATCCTTTTACATATGTTTCTTCTAAATTGATTGAAGCGTTTGCTACTTTTTTATCATAAAATGGTCGAGTGTTTGCTTGTTTAGAGGAACTAGGTTCACCTATTGTAGGGAACTTAGGTTCAAATTTTGTCTCAGTTTCAGGTTGTAAGTTTCCAAACATCTCAAGAGGTGGTCTTGTAGGGGGATTTGGTTGTTTCATGGATGGATAAAAGGATGCATTTGATTTAAGGTTATTAATACAACCATTTAAGAATTTATTCATGATGTCATCATCTTCTCCAATAATGTCAACATCACGAGGACATGCATTAGGAGTTGTGTGAGCATGGGTAAGTTCAATTTCATTAGGGTTATTACCAAAGGTACAACTTGACACATCTACCAAAGATTTCAAGGACATCCAAAGCTTTCCAAAGCACATATCCATGATGCAATATTGAACAAATACACTTAAAATAAAAGAAATTGATATAACAACAATTCTGCAAACTGTAATAGAAAACTGAAAGCAACAAATAGAAGCACAAAAAAGCAATTTCAGATCTTGAAAACTGGAAAGTCAAAGTCAACAGGGACTAAGACACGAGTAAGGGCATCTTGGTTCTATTGGTGAAATTCTGAGGTTCCAGGGACTGAAACAAACAACAAACAACAGAGAGAGGATTATGAGCAAAGAACTCTGAGAGGGACTAAGACACTAGGAAGGGTGTTTTAGTCCTAGCAGAGGTTTTTCTTAGAAAAATAATAAATTTTGGTTTGTTTATAGTGTTCATAGGTTGCCTATTTAGGGAGATGATGTTTAGAAATAAAAAACTATGTAAATGAATGCAAGAAAAAGTAACTAGTGACAAGCAATTGGATGCAAAGTTGAATGTAATTTTTTCAATTTTAGATGCAATAAGAATGTTTCTAAATGCAATTAAGATGATTGACAATTCACTTTTCAATTTTTGAATGAAATGAAATGATGCAAGAAAGAAAAATTGCAACCTATATGCACTTTCACTAATGAAAATATGAGAAAACCTAGGTGCAATTTCACTAAAGCAAAATGTAATGCAAGAATGAATTCAACCTAGATCTAGAAATTTAATGAAATCCAAATCAGAAAATGAATGCTCAAAAAGGTTGGGTTCACCAAAATGAACAAGGTGAAAATGGAGATGCTTTATAACCTAGGTCATAGAACACCACTATTCTCCTATTGTCATTCAATAATGTCCTAGGAGTTCTAATTGGATTGACTATCAACCTCACAAGGTGAGTCAATTGTCAACAAAGAAGACCTAAGAAGGGGTTCTTTAACCTTTTAGCGGTTCACCACCAAGCAAATGCTTGGAAAAGAAACTTTAGCATTCAACCTACAAAACCTAGTAATGCAAGCTAAATGAAGGATGTAAATGATGATATAATGCAACAAGTTAGGATATGTGTACCTAGGAAGTCTTGAAATGTGACAAGGATTTTAGAAATGTAAAGAAGCTATCAAAATAAGCTATGGAGGACAAATACACCCTTACTGTTGTCTTAGTCCCGCTGCTGTTTTTCGGGGCCGATACAGAATCTTCAAATGCTGGAACCAAATTTGAAAGAATTTATGAAAAATACCCTCAAGAAGACTAAGATGCCCTAGGTGGTGACTTAGTCCCATCTAGAATTTCTAGAATCTTTGAATGTCGTCCCGAGGCTTAATGTCTGCACTTCCTTCTTCTCTGATCTCAGGTTCTGAAACTTTCAGATTTGGCTTGTAGACGAGTTTCCATGAAGATGACAACTTTGAAATACTTTGCAAGTTTGAAACTTTGCACTTCAAATGATCTTCAAGTCTTCAACCTAAATCTGCAATCACAAACATGCAAGAGGGGAAAAACTTATTGATTGTTAGTGAATGGGGGTTTGCCTTGGTTAAGCCCCTTGTTGGTAATTAAACCTTGAAATGAAATGAATGGAGGGAACTGATGAATGAACAACATGCAATGCTACAACTCACCAAACGCTTGCTATAAAGTTTGAAAAACTTGTGTGAAATGGCTAGCTTGGATATAGATCTTGAATCAAAGAAACACTTGATAGATATGGACTTGAAATGCTTGCTTGAATCAAAACCCTACATCAAAAATGTTAGCACAAAAACACACATGATGCCAAAAGAACTTTGATATGATGCTTGAATCTTGATGATGGCTCCAAATGCTTGATGAAATGCTCTTAAATGCTTAGATGCTTGTTAGATTGCTAGGTGAGAAATATGAGAGAAGGAACCTTATATTTATACATATCCATGTTTAATATCTCGAAATTACACCACACCATGCTAACATATGAATTCATTAATTAAAGGAGGCTAAATCTCGCCAGAATTTGAAATTAAATCTCAAAAATACCTCAAGGGGGACTAAGATTCCCTAGGTGGGGTCTTAGTCCCGAGGCATGAAACATGGGGCAAAGACTCCAAAAAGGGACCTATTTAGGTGCTTTCAAAATAAGGGTCCCAAGACCTTTGGGGGACTAAGAAACCCTAGGTGGTGTCTTAGTCCCGACCCAAAAATTAGGGACACTTAAACGAAATCATTTAATTATCATTTACCCTTTGATGATTGTCGGGATTAGCCAGAAAGAGATATATTTCATTGGACTTGTAGATGAAAAATAGGACCAATTAAGACATAAATAGGGATAAATAAAGCAAGGCAGGCCCAAAAAATTGTGAAAATGCAAGGGTGTACATTTTTCTACACTATAGTGAGTTTTTGTGTCTTGATGACAATGTTGAAAACTTTGAAAAGTTTGTAAAATTGCACTTTTGATGAGTCTTCAATCCTTCTTCAACATAAGATCCACAAAACACACAAGAGGGAAAAGATGTTTGTTTTTGGTGAATGAGGGTTTTCCTTGGTCAAACCTCATTTTGGTAAATAAACCTTCAAATGAAATAATGAATTATGAGAGGAATGATGAATGAACACTTGCTATGTTGTAACTCACCAAACCCTTGAATTGAGATCCTTGAAGGATTGAAACTTAACACATCTCTCCAAGGTCTTGATCATGCATGAATGGCTTGATTTTATGTTGATCTCGATGCTTGAAATTTGAATTGAATGCTTGAAACCTACATCACAATGTTAGTTGACATGATGCTTGAGATCTTGAATCCTGTTGTGGATGCTTGATAAATATTCTCTTGAACACTTTTGACAATAATCTTAACTCTTGTGAAGTTCACCTCTTACTAGATATATTTCTTAGGATTTGAATTTAATAAAAAGATCTTCTATTTATAGGTAATTTTTCTAATTTCCCAAAAAATAAGCATTACAAGTTGAGATTTGAAATTTGAATTTGGATCATAAAAAGGCCACCAAAAACATATTAAAGTTTTGAGTTTATCAATTAAACGAAACCCATTCGCCTAAGGGTGAATGTGTCCTAACCTAAATTTCTAGGACCTATTCATTTTGGGGTATTAAAAATGATAATTGCATTAATTAAATATTGATTCCCCTTTTAGAATTTGTAATTAATTAGGCTTGTAGATGCATAATTGGGCCAATTAGATGCTTAATTTAGTCCAATTAATTAAGAGACCCAAACATAGTGTGAAAATGTAAAGCAATACATTTTCCAACACTACATTTAGCCCCCACTTTAGTGAGAGGATGAGCCCTACATCAAACTCACACTAAAGTAGTCAAACAACTGTCAAGAGAGGTCTAATTATACAATTGTTGGAAAGATAAGACAAAAAATGTCAATGAGGATGATCAAGGCCCCAAGATCTAAGATATCATGACAAACCAACAAGGGCACAAAGAGACACGTGCCTATGTTAAATATGCAGCAATAAGACAAGATACACAAGCACATGATGCCAAAATTAGAGAAGGAGAGAGAGGGGATGGATCAATCCTCAACTATTTATCCAATTGGTATGGATCAAGCCTTAGCTATTTTTCCAAAAAATGTTTACAAGTGGAAATCCATTGTCCACTATGCAAACAAAATGCACTCACATGGGCTAGTGAAATCCATTGTCCACTAGGTGAGCCCCAAAAAGTGGCTAATAGGAAATTCATGTCAGGTCTATAGGCTCCCATTGTAATAATCATACCAAATTTATACCTCCTGATAAATTTTATAAGGCACCACAAAAATGGTCACAAGGATAGCAAGCTGTGTTATGGTAGGCACTCATGAAAAAGGCTCCACTGGCAAGCAAGTTGTGTTATGCTTGGTGGCCATGAAAAACATAAATGCTCCAATGGAAAGAAAGTTGTGTTATGCTTGGTGGAATTGATACATGCAATAGGATGTTCAAAGGGGTTTTTCCTAGTTCATGAAATGTCTCACCTTAGGGAACATCATGCCTAATTTCTCCAAGAGAGGACTAGTCGAGGATAAAAGATTCACAACTTAGGGAATGCAATCGATAGCATCACCACTAAGAGGAATGTCATATGCCCAAAAAGGTCACAATATTGAAGAACATCAAACCTAATGACACCACCAAGAAGACACACAATTTGAAGTAAGAAGACCACACTTAGAAGAAAACAATGAGTGGGGACACATATTTCCCCCCTTTAAAGAAATTACTAAACACCATGTTGTGAGCAATTACTTTAAAGTAGAACACAATAAATGTCAATACATGAAAGCTTTATTTGGAAAGCCCTATGTAAAACATATGTTTCCGATATAGAGCTACATCATGAAAGGAGGTTTTCACCCATATACAATCCTGAGATAAAACCTAAGGGATCCATGGATTTGGGGTTAGCATTTGTCATTTCTGTAGTGATATAATCGATCTCAGAATCATCATCATTCCCAAAATGACTCACGGAACAACAAGCACAAAGGAAGAATGACACATAGAGAGAAAAAACGAAGGGAAGCTTTTAGGTCAACATGGAAGAGACGTGGATGTCTCAATGCCTTGCATCATCCACAAAATGAAAACACAAGACAAAAGATAAATGGTTACAACAGATAGAAGAATGTAGATACAAATAGAAGAATGTCATGCAAAAAATTCACTTCCTTTGTATCCTTGCACCAAAAGAGTGACAAGGGTCATCTAAAGTAGGTTCAAAAAAATATAAAGACATGCCAAGAAGCACAATATGGGGGATCACATTATTCCATGCAATCACAAAGAACACAAAGAGAATACTACTATGGCACATGTGAGTCAAACTATAGCAAGTCATTTGCATGAAAATCTTGTTCATCATATGCAAAAGGTAGACAACTAGCCAAAGGAACATGTGTCAAACTAGGACAAGGCTATCTAACCCCTTGACCCCACTAAGTACAAGACAAGGATGAGCCGAGATGGGTGATGAGAATGGGATCCTACAATATAGAAATGATTTGCAATAAATATAAAACATGTAATAGTGAGTATGTTGTGATCCTACAACTATCACATGGCAAGGAGCAAAGTGCATGTATTTTAGTTAATTACATTAATAACTTCATTTTCACAGGTCAATCATTGTAAAAGATGACACTCATCAGTAAGATGCCCAAGAGTTCTATGAAATGCATAGTAATTCATGTTTGTACTCTTTCCTTTTTTGTTTTCTTTGATAGGTGGTAAGTAAATCAATCCTAGATGGAGTTATTCCATTTTTCTTTCAATTTTTGTTGTAGTGTGTAAGAATGGTAATTCCTTGAGCTTATAGGGCTTAGACTTCTTAATTGTTTTGGAAATTTTTTGAGGTGGAGGTGGGGGAGGAGGACCTATGGTGATCCTATCATCCTTGTGAGGTATTAATTGGTCTCTTGAAATGATCTTGTGAAAGAGAACACCTTTTCCCTTGGGATATGTGCAAGGGGGGGTATATATTGATATACTAACCCCTTGGTATACTCAAATGGTATTTATTATAATAGTTTGTGAATTTCATGCTCATTTGTTATGTCTCATCCTTGTTTTCTTAAGATCTCAAACCCTTGACCATAACTCTCTTCTAATTTAATGGGTGTATTAGTAACTCGATGAACATAGGATAAAAGAGTATCATTATTGTCCTTGTGATCAAGTTCATTAATGATTGATGGTTGTGGGTTGTTTTTTTCTTTCATTTTAGGATGCAAGAGGTTGAAAATATCAAGTGATGGGATTATAGGTGGTGTTTGTGTGGATGGATAAAAGGATGCATTGTTCTCAAGATTGTGTAGGGAGTCTTGTATGAATTGTTGCATGCTATCTTCATCTTGTCCTAAGATTTCCACTTCACAGGGACATTCATTAGGAGGCGAAGGTTCATTATTAGTCTCAATTTCATTAGGGTCCTCACCAAACACACAACTTGAAACATCTATCAAATATCTTAAGGTTTTCTATATATTACCCATACACATGTCCATGATGAATTTTTATGCAAAGTTTCAGATCTTATATATGGATATTTTCTAATTTTTGAAAGCAAGATACTAAAAATGGTATGTTTTTAATGCTAATTTTGATTTCAAACAATGACCTCAATTTTAACAATTGAACCTAATGCAAACAATAATGGATTTTTCTGATTTATGAAACTAAAACCTTGATTTAACAATAGATTAGAATGAAGCAAATAGAGACAAATCACTACCCATAATTTTGAAACAACACTTGTACAAGGAATGATTTTCCCTAGGGTGAATGGGTCCTAGTGTAGGGGTTGCAAAAATTTAAATCTAAGTCTAAGGTTCAATGCAAGGGTTTCCTATTTCAGATTGTAAACTATGGTTTCAGTGACTAATTTTTCCAGATTTTGATGTCTAAATGCAAGTGAAATGAATAACAAATGAAGAACAATATGAAACTTTTTGAAATGAAATTTTGACTAAATTTGTGAATGTGAATGATGAAAAGTACACTAATATGCAAGAACTATGCAAAATCAATGTAATATGCATGCAAATTTTTAAATTTTTTAGATTTTAAAGGATGCAAAATGTAAACCTAAAACTATAAATGAGATGAAAAATAATGCAATTTTAACAACCCTAAATGAGATGAAAACTAATGAAATTTTAACAACCTTGAATGAGATGAAAACTAATGCAATTTTAACAACCCTAAATGAGATGCAAACTAATGCAATTTTAACAACCCTAAATGAGATGAAAACTAATGCAATTTTAACAACCCTAAATGAGATGAAAACTAATGAAATTTTAACAACCCTAAATGAGATGCAAACTAATGCAAATCCTAGATATAGGGTTTGAATGGACTCTAATTTTAGAATTTTTGATGTTTAATGTCGGGTTCACAAAAATGAAATGGGGGAAAAATGTGGGTGATAGGTTTTGAATGGGGGTATGCACCTACACTTTCCTTCCTTATTTCATTAGGAAAAAAGAGATCCCCTAGTGAAATATTGACTTTCAAACCTTAAGTGAGTTAATCTTGATGGATATATTGTTGTTTTCCTTATGATTAAGGACGGGGTAAATCATCCTGAACCGCACTTTTGGGAGAAAAACTAAAAAGAGTAAACAAACCCAATTATTCAATGTAACACTTGAAACATCAATTTAAACCTTAATCTGATAGAATCTAGAAAGTTTCAGTAGATTTGAGAAGAATGTGATTTTATGCACCTGTCACAAAAAGCCTGTGCTGAGTTTCCTCTTGGGACTCATTCACCCAAGGAAAAATGGGTCTTGCTATAGGGGTTACAGATCTTCTTTTACAGTCCTCTGCTCCTAGATCTACACTCTCGATTCCTCTGAGTTTCACAGTATAAAATTTAGAATTAAATTTTGAAAGTGAGTTTTTTTGGCTTGCTAAAATTTTTGACAACTTTGTAAAATTTCACTTTTGATGAGTCTTCAATTCTTCTTCAACCTAAGTGTAGACATAAAAAATATACTGATTGACATCGTGCACCTGATCCTGACTTACTAACATCGTTTCTTCCTAAATCATTCCTCGGTCTAACCATTTAATCAAATTCACTTATTTGATTAAATTCATCAATATTCATCTCTTAATTAAATAAATCATTTTGTCTAATTAAGTCATTTTCTCTTGCTAATTAAATCAATCCATCTGATCTAATTATCCCTATTTAATTAAATAATCAATTTATTTGATTAAATCTCTAAAGTCTATCCATTAAATTAAATAAATTAAAACCTTATTTGATTTAATCTAACACCATCCCTTTTATTAAATAAATCAAAATATTTATTTAATTAGCCTTTATCATATTCCTCTCTTATCTGATTTAAATAAATCCATAAATTTGAGCCAAATAAGTCACATCATCTAATCTTCCTGTTAAATTAATTAAACCCTTGATTAATTTAACCTCATCTCATGTCACATCCTCTAGATAATGCAAGTTGCACATGAAAATAGATTTAATTAATTTATTAAATCTCTATTTTCCTCACAAGGCATCTTATGGAATATTCTCTCAATTTAATTCAAAAATTCCAAGTCAACATGTACATCCAACAAGGCATTTAAAACCTCTTACATGTCCTTTGCCTTGAGCCAAGTGGCATTTATTGCATTTTCCCTTCCCTCTTACATGTCATTTCAACAAATTTGAATTTCAAATATTGGCATTTATTGGCACAAACTCCAAATTTTGCACAACCATCATCCATTCATAGCTTAACAAGTGGCACCATATCATTGGATGAATGTTAGTCCCACATTGCTCAAATTTGGACATCAATCCATCTTGAAATCCTATAAATGAAGAGATCCTCTCCTCATTTTATCATCCACAATCCAAGTAAAGTTACCATGCTAAAATACTTACTCATTCTCATCCATCATTTGAATTCTTAGCTAGGCTTTTTGCAGATTTGGCTTGGAGTTCTCATCTTTTCATCAAAAGTGGATCAAAAATCTCTTCAACATTCGAATCTTGCATCATAGGAATTGGGAAAGGGCCAATTTTCACATCAAATTGGCACCAATTCCCCCATGGGATCAAGTGTTTGCTATTTAAATTAGGATTTAATCTAGTTTTTATCATTTCATTGTGTTCTTGCTTATTTTCTTTCCTATTTTGAGTTTGCAAATGGATTTCATGGGGAATCCTTGTTTTAGCTTGCAAATCCTTGTCTAACTCATTTATTCATGTTGTTTTGCAGGTACTAGGAAAAGGGTTCGCACACTAAGATCTGCAAAACGCACAAGAGGGAATTTTTTTTTGTTTTTGGTCAATAGGGGTTTGCCTTGGTCAAACCTTGTTTTGGTAATTAAACCTTCAAATGAAATAATGAATCATGAAAGGAATGGCGAATGAACACTTTCTATGTTGCAACTCACCAAACCCTTTAATTGAGATCCTTGAAGGACTGAAACTTAACACATCTCTCCAAGGTCTTGATCTTGCATGAATGGCTTGATTGGATGTTGATCTTGATGCTTGAACCCTACATGACAAAGTTAGCTCCAAAAACATGCATGAATGATGACAACTTTGACATGATGCTTGAGATCTTGAATGTTGTTATAGATGCTTGATAAATATTCTCTTTAACACTTTTGACAATATTCTTAACACTTATGAAGCTCACATCTTGCTATATATATTTCTTAAGATTTAAATTTGATAAAAAGACCTTGTATTTATAGGTAATTTTCTACTTTCCCAAAAATTAAATATTACAAGACGAAATTTGAAATTTGAATTTGTATCATAAAAATGCTGCCAAAAACATATTTAAAATTTGAATTTAGCAACTAAAGGGGACCCATTTTCCCAAAGGTGACTATGTCCTGACCTAAATTGCCAGGACCTATTCATTTCGGGGTGTTAAAAATGTTAATTGCATTAGTTAAATATTGATTCCCCTTTCAGAATTCATAATTAATTAGGCTTGTAGATGCATAATTGGGCCAATTAGAGGCTTAATTAAGTCCAATTAATTAAGAGAGCCAAATATACTGTGAAAATGCAAAGGAGTACATTTTCTAACGCTATAGGTTGCTCCTTTGTTTTATTTTCTTGCAAGAGTTGATGATCAAATTCTTAAGGATCTTAGTTGGATCCTTGCAAAATGTTAGCATCACCTTATAGAGGATCCAATTGGGTGCCTATGTTTCAAAATTGAAGAAGATCCGAATTGAATTGAGCAGAGAGTTGCAAAATTTTCACCCTATCAGGCTAGCTGTAGAATTTCTTGGGTGTTCTAAATCCCTATTAGATCCTTACAATTCCTCTTTGGTCCCATTTTCTACCTACTTTTCTCATTTATAGTGGTAGAATTTTCATACCTATTTGGATCATAAATTTTTTCCCTATTCTAGATTTACGAGACTTTCCATATGATTTAGATGCCTATCAGATCCTTGCAAATTATCTTCAACTCCATTTCCCCACAAGGTCAGCTCTATTTGTAGAATTTTGTACTATACTTGGACCTATGAAACTTT
Organism: Sequoia sempervirens; assembly: GCA_007258455.2. Lineage (NCBI taxonomy): Eukaryota > Viridiplantae > Streptophyta > Pinopsida > Cupressales > Cupressaceae > Sequoia > Sequoia sempervirens. The sequence continues at coordinate 1,241,150,894 of VDFB02271358.1, forward strand.
CCTAGTAGTGATGTGGATAAATTCTCACTCTTCAAATCCCCACATATTTCTAAGAGTCTCATTTCCGCACAAATCTTGCAATTACAGAGCTTTCCTTCTTACTGGATATTATCTGGTTGACCCCTAAATTCTCATAATTCTAAAACCCCCTTGAAACCTAGCAATATCTCAATGGCCCCTATTCCTCTACAATTTCTTGATAACTCCTATTTTCATGCAAGACTAAAAGATAGTGGAATTTTCTAAGTTACGATGATATTTTCTTACACCCCTCAAATTCTTGCAACAAGACTTTATACTTGTCTAGATCCCCACAATTTTTTTAATTCCTTAGTTGGAAATAAAAAATGATAACTAGGTAGTTATAACGGTCTTGCATGTAGATTTCATGGGTGAATGAGGGTGTGACATGTGTCCCATTATTACTAGACGTGGGGTGGCTGCCTCTTCTCCATCTCAAATGCTATAAATATAGATTTTGAATTAATTTTACGGGGTTTTTGGGGAGAGTCTCACATAGTTTTTAAGTTTTAGTGGAAGGCTTATTGTTAGGTAGATGTAGGTGAATTTGTAAGGCCTAAGAGCTAAGGCCAACGAAGGAATTTTAATAGAATGTATTCTTGCATATGAATAAAGTGTATTGAATTTTGTGATGAATGTGTTATTTGGTGAAAAGTGTGTGTTTTAGTTGCATGATTGGGTGATTTGGTAAGACCCCCTAGTCATGACTACACCAAGTGGTATGAGAACTCATTTTTCTCATTGGGGTGTGTTGAGGAGTGAGATGTTGGTTGAGGTTGTGTGTGTTAATATATTTTGAGGGATGAAAGTGTGTCCGATGTTATTTAATGAGAATTAAATATGGGTAGAAGGTGCAAAGGAATCCTTAGTGATGTAAGTGGGTAGAGGAAGCAAAAAGGTGTGTCTTCCAAGGTTCTCATTGGGTAGAAGACAGGTGAGTATGTGTGTGAGTTTGTTGCAAGAGTCTTGTAATTGTGAGGTTGTGTTGGGTATCCTCCATTAGAGATAGGGCTAGGTAGAAGGTGTAGAGTTCCTCCACTAAGAGAGAGTGGGTAGAGGAAGCATCTTCAAGAATATTCTTTGGGTAGGGGATAGGTTGTATGTGAGGGTTTGTTGTAGGTATGAAAGAGGACTTGTAACTAATATTTTGTGATTTTTTTAGTACCTATAAGTGTGTGTATGTTTCAAATTGTGAAATTACATGCGTGTAAAGATGTCAAGTAAACGGAAGAGTATGAGTCTAGTTGTGGGAAACATGTTAGGGATTTATGTTCTTGTGAGGAGATAAATAATGTACAAGGAAATGATTAGTGAGATAAGGAGTATGTTGAAAGGTTTGAGGGATACTAGAGCAATAGTGGAAAGGAGAAGAGAAGAGGAAAAGGTAGGTAAGGTTGATTCCCATTCTTTTCCTAATAATTTTTGTGTATAAATGAACCTATATGTGTAGAGACAAGGGATGAGAAGGAAAAAGGTATGATTGAACCATTTTTTTTAGTTAAGGTATGGAGATGTTAATGGTTGAAGATGTGTGAGGTGTTGTAGTAGAGAGTGGTAAAGAAGATATTGTAGTAGTAGTTGGAGAGGAGAATGATGGTAAATAATTTGTTGGGTTTCCTTTGGAGGACATGAAATTTTTAAAGGATGGAAGTGTATTTGAGAGTAGAGATAAAGAGGTTGCAATAGATGGCGAGGAGGAAGATGTTGCAGTAGAGGATGAGAGAATATGAGATGTTACAATAGAGAGTGGTGAAGAGAATGTTGTAGCAACAATTGAGGAGAAGAAAGAGGATGATGTAGAATAAATTGAGTGTCCTTTGGAGGACACAAATATTCTAAGAAATAAAGAGAAACAAAGCATGTAGAGATGGTTGTGAAGCAAGGTACAACCAAGGACAAGAAGATATAAGATATTTTAAAAACTAATGCTAGAGAGGCATTGGTAGATGAGGTAGTACAAGTGGAAGAAGAGATGTTTGAGAAGGCAATAATAATGGAGAATAAGTGTGGAGAGGTAGAGAAAATGAAAATTTATTATTTCCATGATGTGTATGCCGATGTTGTAGAGGTGAATATAGAGAGGAATGAGGAACAAAGGAGAGAAATTTGGAGGAGGATGTTGGACTATGCTGGGTTGATTCCTACAAGGAGAAGAAAGGGGAGTGGTGAGAGGAGGAGGTTGGACTATGGTGGAAATAGGTCCATGAGAGGGAGGGATGAAGAACAAGTTGGGTGGAGGAGGATGACACTTGTCCCACCAAATTCTAGAAGAGGCAAAAGAGGAAAAATTCATGATGAATCTACTACAATAATGGACTTTGTTGCAGGTTTTTTTGAACCTGGAAGGGTGTCCCTACCATTCAAACCCATTGTGTGCACCTATTCTCACAAACTTCTTATCTCAACTTTTTGATGCAAGAGCATCTAGGGTGTAAGGGAAACATTGCATCAACCAAAAAGATTATCATAGTTAGTTGTTACTATTCTTTCTTTGTTTTTTTCTTGCAAGAGTTGGTGATAAAATTCCTAAGGATTTTAGTTGGTCCTTGGCCAAATACCAACACCACCTTATAGATGATCCAATTGAGTGCCTATGTTTCAAGTTTGAAGAAGATATGAGTTGAATTGAGCAAGTTAGAGAGTTGTGGAATTTTCACCTTTTCTAGCCCACTATAGAATTTTTGGGGTGATCTAGATCCATACTGGATCCCTGCAATTCCTATTTGGTCTTATTTTCCACCTTTACTTTGCTCATTTTTTATGTGGAGTTTTCATGCTTTTTTGGATTGTAGAACTTTCACATTATTCCAGATTTGTGGGACTTTCTAGATGATTTAGATGCTTGTCGGATCCGTGTAACTTCTCTTCAACTCCATTTCCCCACAAGGTAGGCTCTATTTGTGGAATTTATGCTATATCTATATTTATGAAATCTTCCTATTCATGTGGATACATCCTCATACTCTTCAAATCCATGCATATCCCTAAGGGTATCATTTCCCTGCATATCTTGTAATTGTGGAACTTTCCCTTGATATGGTTGGCACCCAAAATCTTGCAATTCCCAAACCCCCTTGAAATCTTACAATATCTCGATGATTCATATTCCTAAAAAAAATACTAATAAATCCTATTTCCTTGCAAGACCAACAAATGGAATAAATTTCTAAGTTATAGGGATATATTCTTACACCCCTCAAATTCTTGCAACAATCCTTTAGACTTGTCTAGACCATCACAATTTTTTGTAATTCCTTTGTTGGAGAAAAAAATGGATAAGTAGATAGTTATAAAATCCCTGCATGTAGATTTCATGGATGAATGAGGGTGTGACATCTATCCCATCATGATTGGACATGGGGTGGCTACCTCTTCTCCATCTCAAACACTATAAATATGGATTTTGAACTCATTTTAGGGGGCTTTTGGGGAGACACATGAGGAAGGGTTATCATTAGGTGGATGTAGGTGAAGTAGTAAGGCTTGAGAGCTGAGAAAAATGAAGGCATTGTAATAGAATGTATTCTTGAATATGAATAAAATATCTCGAGTTTTGTGATGAATTGTTATTTGGTCAAAAGTGTGTGTTTTAGCTGCATGCCTAGGCAATCTAGTAATCTGACCCCCTAGTCATGGTTAAACCAAATCTCCACCATGGGATAAATTAAAATCAAAAGATAACTATAGTTAGATATTAGGGTTAGCATTAAAGCCAAGCTTGTGAACCCTTAGTTTTTCGTAAAGTAAATTTAAAATTACCATAGCTTATGGCCTAAGGAAAAAATATTAAAAATTACAATATGTAATAGATATATTATATTTGACTTAACATGGTTCAATATACAATATAGTCTCAACCTTTAAAGGATGATAATGTATAATTATTTATTTATTAATATATTATTATATATTATATCTTTGATACAAATAAAATTATTTGAAAGTCTGATTCAAATATAAATATTTAATTTGGATAGAATACATAAACACATATAATTTCTTAATTAAACCTATGTTAGGCACCTAGAAATTACAAAAAGGATCATTAAAACTCAAATTTTGGTAATGAGATTCACCTCCCAAAAAATAGCTTATCTTGTCAACTTGCATATTTGCTAGAAAATCCAAAATAGAAAATTACCATATACTACACAACACCATTTAAATACTTAGGAATCTCATCTTCATATAATTTAACCTCAACCACAATGATAACTTCAAGTAAATTGATGAGTAGGACCTCTCCAATTTGTAATAGGAATATAAAAATATTTCCTTGATTTCACATAATCATATCAAGATTCATCATAAGATAGTCAATGTGAACTTCTACCTAGTTTATTTGGTGCTTAATTTTTTCATACAAGATATAAGTTTCAAATGCAAAAGAAAGCATAGTAGCTACATGAGAGGAATTGAGTAATATCAAATATATTCCTTCTACCCATAAATTGGATAGAATAATAATTATATGTAATATTTTATCCCAAATGGCTACATTACCATCACTTTCTAGTTCCTTATCTATCCCCAGGAGTCTTATCATCTAGATACAAAGCTTGGTGTTTGAAAATTTTATACAAAAATATAGTTTAAAAAATGATCCACCACCCTATTGATGCTTAGCCTATCCACCCCTAGAATGTATGTTTTCCAAGTATCTACTTCCTCCCATGGCCTCTTTCCACATTTACCCAATTTATCCTTGGTATTTAAACTAGATACCATAAAATTAGTTTTCAATAAATAGATGGTATATTATTGTAATGGTATGAATTTTCACCCTTTGTAAATTCCACATTTACGTACCTCCTACCTTAGAAAATCAAGGTCAATAATGCAATTTCATGTCCTTTATTCACTTCCCATCCACTTGGTAGTTTTTTGTGTTAGTGGAGGATATTTTGTCAGGGATGCTAGCATGACGTGCAAATGTCTACGTGACATGCTGTCGTCCTGACAGGATTCGTGCCTCTAGAATCTATAGAGGCATTACAATTCTCCATTGGTGATGAAGAGTAACATCTCTACTCCCTTGATCGACCTCAAATGGCTCCTTTGCCTCCAATTTCATCTTCAAATGACTATCTCCTTCATTCTTTCACTCTCTGAATCATGCACACACTTGGGACTACTCTCTTCACTCTTTTCACAACATTCTCAAGCTCTACCACCCCCATTGGAGTTGAAAGTTGATACTTTGCTGGTTTTTTCTCTTCATTGTTGTGGCAACGTTGGCTTTCAAAGGCTTGTGAGGTCACTCCTCCAATTTTCCTTGAGTGCACATGGTTGAAGGTGATATTATTCCATCTTCCATTCACTTATCATTATCGTATTATTTTTCTAGCATGTTTTTGTTTAGCATAGTGCTTAGTAACTTCACTTTAATATCTTTCTTTATCGCATTTCTCCTATCATTGCTATATTGGTTGTCTGTGGAGGTGGAAACACCAAAGTGGGGGGATGATTGTGATAGTCCTCTATACAAAGCCCCAATATTTTTTCATCCTCGTGTGTGTAGGTTGCTCATCGCATGAAGAACTTGAAGGTATCAACTCATGGGTAAGAAGGTGTGCTTTCCTAACCCTCTTTTTTCAATTCATAGATTAGATCAAGTTAAAGTATTCTTCTAGTTATTTAGTTATTTAGTTCTTTTCTACCTTTTTTACTACACTAAACCATATCCATTAGGTTGTTAGTAAGTTTCCTTAGTTTTCATATTGTACTGTATGCTTTCTGTCTGTACGAATGCCAACACCTCCACTAAGATGCCAACTTGTCACATTGTCGTTTGTGTACTGCATTGTAGTCCTTTGGCAACGAGTTGCTTAAGTTGCAATTCAGACTTTGGGAACTTGCTCTCCTGGCTTCCTGAAACACTCAAGCTTGTTAAAAGATAGTAGCAACCTAGTTGCCCTTCTTTTCAACCTCTAAACCTTAAAGTCTCCTGAAAAAATTCCTAAGCTTGAGGTAGATCAAGGAAGCCTATTGTTCTAGACCCTCTTGTGACCTGGGTTCCTGAGCAATCGGTTCCCCTCTACATTTTGGTGAACTTGACGCGAAACTTGCAGTATCTATTTCTTTGTGTTGAGGTTATTTCTCTCGTGTCTACATAGGTTTTGGACTTTTGTGTTGTGACACTTTATGAGCTTCACAACTCTGTCTATAACTTTTGGATATGTTGTTAGAAGGAGTGTGCGACAACAACAGTTAGAGATGGAATTCTCAAGGGTCACTACAACTCTTGCTTCCTAGGAGATGGTATCAGTGGTAGAGATAAGTTTCTATGATGAAACCACTCATGTCCCTACTCCTCTTGTTTCTTCTACAACTCTACCTCTAGATGAGGGTGAAGCTGTCACTATTCCCGCAAAGCACCTCCTGGCTTTAGATAGGAGGCTTTTAGATCTTAGGAACCAATTGGTAAAAGATCAAAACACAACTAGGGCTGCTAGAGTTGTTAATGAAATTAGATATATGCTAGACAAGGATTAGACATGCATAGAGTTCCTCCGTGGCCTTACTAACTTAACAAAAGCATATGTCCCTTCTTACAACCCTAGGTCAAGTATTACTTGAGGTCATGTGGTTGATTCCTATGAAAGATAGATTGGTGTCTCGATACCTACAACATCGATATGCACGGATGAAGCAAGTCCTTCCATCAATATTTCCACTCCTCCTCCACCTCCTACTATCAAAGTGAGCAGAATACCTTCAGAATTTAATGTCCTTCCTCTTGGGGGAAATGTCGGCTTTGGCTCTGGGATTTCCAATGGAATGGGAGCTCATGGTTCTGATATATCTAGTGCTCTTGGTGGCTTTGGTGGTGGTTCTAGTGGTGGCTCCACTAGTCCTATTTCTTCATCTAACTCTGTTTTGAATGCCTTGCTACAAGATATGGGTCAAATGTAGAACTAGCCGGTGAATCTAATATGCCAAGCTACCCAACCTATCTTTCAACCTTTCTTCTGATATAGTACTTTTTCGGTGGCAATTATTGTGCAAACCCTTTTCCTAGTACCTACAAAACAACATGAGTAAACAAGTTAAACAAGGAATTGCAAGCTAAAACAAGGATTCCCCATGAAATCCATTTACAAATTCAAAATAGGAAAGAAAACAATGAAGAACAAAATGAAACAAAGAAATAACTTGAATCCTAATTTAAATGTGCAAAGTCATGATCCCATGGGGGAATTGGTGCCAATTTGATGTGAAAATTGGCCCTTTCCCAATTCCTATGATGAAATCTTGATATGTTGAAGATGATATTGATCCACTTTGATGAAAGATGAGAACTCCAAGCCAAATCTGCAAAAATCCTAGCTAAGAATTCAATGATGGATGGAAATGGCTAAATATTTTAGCATAGTAACTTTGCAATGTTTGTGGATGATGAAATGAGGATATGAGCTCTTTATTTATAGAATTTCAAGATGGATGAATGCCCAAATTTGAGCAATGTGGAACTAACATTCATCCAATGATATGATGCCACTTGTCAAGCTATGAATGGATGATGGATGTGCAAGATTTGGGGTTTGTGCCAATAAATGCAAAATATTTGAAATTCAAATTTGTTGAAATGACATGCAAGAGGGAAGGGAAAATGCAATAAATGCCACTTGGCTTAAGGCAAAGGACATGTAAGAGATTTTAAATGCCTTGTTGAATGTACATGTTGACTTGGAATTTTTGAATTCAAATTGAGAGAATATTCCAAAAGATGCCTTGTGAGGAAAATAGGGATTTAATAAATGAATTAAATCTATTTTCATGTGCAACTTGCATTATCTAGAGGATGTGACATGAGATGAGATTAAATTAATCAAGGGTTAATTAATTTAATGAGAGAGGTTTGATGATGTGACTTATTTGATTTAGATTTATGGATTTATTTAAATCAAATGAGAGAGGAATATGATAAGAGGCTAATTAAATAATGATTTTGATTTATTTAATTAAAAGAGATGGTGTTAGATTAAATCAAATAAGGTTTTAATTTATTTAATTTAATGGATAGACTTTAGAGATTTAATCAAATAAATTGATTATTTAATTAAATAGGGATAATTAGATCAGATGGATTGATTTAATTAACAAAAGAGATGACTTGATTAGATAAAAATGATTTATTTATTCAAGAGTGAAATATTGATGAATTTAATCAAATAGGGGAATTTGATTAAATGGTTAGACCGAGGGATGATTCAAGAAGAAATGATGTTAGTAAGTCAGGAGTAGATGCACGATATAAATCAGTATATTTTACGTGTTTACATTTTGCCCCTCTTTGAAGCAATGCACTCGTTGCATTGGTTCAAAGAATAAACGATCTCAATCAAAGCCAATTTTTTTCGATATTTAAAACTTGCCCCACTGCTGCATGGCGAGAGAAAACATGCCATTATAATGCCCCTTGAGAGATCAGACGAATTTTTTTAATTTTTTGGGTGATCTCGCGAAAAAAAGTGACAAAGTGCCCGACAGGTCTGAAAGGGGTCCGAGAGGCTAAAAATGTGTCTAAACACAATAAAACGATGAAAACAAGCCTCAATCAGACAAAAACAGGTTCAGGGGTCCAAAACCCTAGCAGGACAGCCATTTAGGTTTAAAAAACCCTAATTTTTAGGCTTAAAAGGGGCCTCAGGGGTCACTTTCAAGTCATTTTCACACACCTCCACTAGCGACCTTGAGATTTGAGCTCCGACCCTCCGGCGATATGGCGCAATGAAAACTTCCCCTGCACATCACTAACCAAGTTCGGACATACCAGCGGCCACCTGCCATTGGGGCACCGGTATGTGACCCTTACCCAAGTTTAATTTTTTCATTTAATGCTTGTAATTAATGCTTTAAAAGGGAGCTCACCTCCAGCGGTGCTATGTAGTGCCGCTTGACATTTAAACTATGCCGCGCAGAGTCGTTTTGCGACACAACGGTGCAGTTCAGAGTTTAGAAACTTCGATGCTGGGCTCGGGCTCGGTGGGTCATTTGGGAAAAGTGCGCGGTGGCAGCGCCCTTTTCACGCAAATTGCGACGCTAGAGGAGAAAGTGCGTGGCGGCGGTGCCATTTCTCATTTTTTGGGCTCGAGTGGTAGAGTTTGGGAAAAACCAAACTGCGATGCCATCACAAACTGCGCCGCTGGGGATGAACTTTGAGCGTTCGATCAGGAATTTTGAATTTTTTTTAATATGCTGACCTTCCTTGATGCAGGATGTGGCGAGGGAGCTCTACTCTTGGGAGCACCAGTCGCGAGACTTAGCTAGCGTCTTACGGGACTTGAGCGACCGAGACCAAGATCGACTGGGAGTAGCAGGATTATGGCACATTGCGTACGCGGCACCCGTGCACACTCACCTAGGGATGCTATCAGCGCTGGCCAAGAGGTGGCACAGTGAGACGTCGTCATTTCATCTCCCTACTGGCAAGGCCACCATCACTCTGGAGGACGTTTGGCGCATTCTTTGGTTGCCTATTCATGGTCGATGGGCGATATTTGATATGGATGAGGGACGCGAGTCCTGCATCAGATTCCTCGCTACATGGGACATCATCTACTGGGAGGGAAAGATTGAGCTGGAGAGATATAGGGTTCTAGCACCTCCCTTCCGCTGGGTAGTTGCAACCATTATTTCGGGTCTCATTGCCCTAGATTGATGAGGGCGATATTTCAGTCCCAACTGGGGTTATTGTTGGGAGTGGATGGTCCGAGACAGGCTGGTTTGCGTTGCATGGGGGCCTGTCTTTCTGGCTTCACTCTATAGAGACTTGCATGAGTATGTTTACATGGACGACAGAGCACTAGGGGCCGGAGTGACATTACTTCATGTTTGGGTGTGGGAGCACATTTTTGTGCTACGACCACGTGTCGTTCCAGTTCCGATGGGGGTAGACGATGCCCTCGTGGCACGATATCGAGGTGGTGTGTCTTTTACACACACTAGTGAGCATGGGATCCCCTACTGGAGGTGGGTCCTAGACGAGATGCTTGTTTTCACTTGGAGACCGTGCCTTGGTCAGCTTGGATGGGCTGATGATGTCGATCAACTCTTCTATTGCCGATAGGACCGATACATGCAGGGGCGAGAGCACATGATGATCGAGAGGTACCTACCTGGGTGCGTACAACGTCATTTTGGAGAGCCATAAGATCGACCTAATGATGGTTACATAGCCATTTTTGCTCATAGCATGACACAGGTGTCATGGGGACATGGTATTCCTGCCTTAGAGGCAATTGACAGCTTCAGGCACTTGATAGCCCCTACCGTGGGCTTATGATCAGGGCTTGGCAGATCTGGGCACCACTCAGGCCTATCGAGACTGGTTCATACCTCTACTTCGATTGACCGTTCCAGGAAAGGATCCAGATATGTGTAGGGTCAGAGGCAGAGGGAAAGGATGAGGGCAAGGACCAAGGATTGAGATTCGACAGGATCCACCAAGGGTGCCCCTAGTCCCACTAGGTCAAGGAGACGTTCACATGTAGGATCAGCAGTAGGATCTGCCAGTTCCACCACCACGATCTGAGGGCGAGGATCAACCTCGGGTGTAGCCACAGGGACAGGCAGATGGTCGCGATGCGCTGATTGCACAGTTGCAGGCCCAGGTTCAAGTGGTGATAGTGGAGAGAGATCAGGCGAGGGCCGAGAGAGAGAAGCTTAGGGCCGAGAGGGATCAGGCCGTGCAACAGAGATAGGTTGCAGAGCTACAGGAAGCTACAGAGCTAGGCCGCAGACAGCAGATCAAGAGTATGACAGCCTCCTCCTCTTAGGGCATAGTTCCAGTGCGGTCCTACAGGGATGCCATCTGGGAGGTAGAGTACTACCATCGGGCTTATCATGATACTGTACCTAGAGCAGATTGGGTCCTAGAGTACTCAGAGCGGGCCAGCCAGAGACCACCAGAGGGTCACGGTGACAGGGGTGAGGGCAGCATTCATAGGGATCGAGCCTGATCGAGATGATACACTACTTTTTGTACCTTATGGGCTTGTTTTTGATAGCCCGATGGGTGTTTTGTACCGATTGACACATATGTACAGTGATCCGATTTATTCTTTGTACTATGATAGTGACATGATTGATGATATATATGAGCCGATTTTGATGCGATGTACTATGTTCTCCTTTATGCATGGATGGTTTATTTCTATATTCTTTGCAATGATGTCTTTATGGATGCATTTATTTCTAATGATGTTTATGCAATGATTATGACTAACAGATCTATATTATGCTAACCTATGATGTGCAATGATGTTATATATATGATGATTTATTTTATTTCAATGTGATATGTGATATGGATTCTAATATGTAAAATGATATGATCTATGATGTATGCAATGATGTGTGAAAAATGCTTATATATGAGATGATTTATGGATGGATGTGATATGATGCGATGGTCGTGATATGATGCAAGTGAAATGGTTTTATGAGATGCTTAGAATGAAAAATGTTATTATCCTAAACATAATAAATGATGATGTATGTGATGCAATGATATGTATGCCTAATGAATTAAATGCTTATATATCTATTGATTATGAAAAAATGATTATGAAATGCTTCTGTAGATGTTATGCGATGGTAATATGAAATGGTTATGAAATGTAAATGAATGTATATGCAATGATTGATATAATGGCATGAGGTGCAATGTAATGGGTGAAATGCAATGACATGGATGCACCTATTTATGAAGAATGTTTATGATAACCTATTTATATGATGATAAAAATGTGATGTGTATGTTTCCTATATAATATGTTTATGCAATGCGCTAATGATTTGTGGATGCAGGATCGATGACGATGATGGTGATGATGATTAACTGTCATAGTACCTTGTTAGTGCGGTTAGTAAGAAAAGAAGAAGTCATTTCAACAAGACCCACAATGATGCAAATGCAAATGATGATGATGATGATGATTACTTTCCGAGGAATTGGGATTTTCAAAGGGCCAAATTTTCTTATGTTTGATAACACACGTGGTACGATGCATCAAGGTATAGAAAACCAGGATGGTGTTGTACCTAGTGGGATGGACTTTGACTTGACAATCAGATAGGAGTATTCCTGTTCACACCTGACATATAGAAACCTTGCTAAGATGCACTTCAGAATTTTCAGACAACCCGAACCAAAACACGGAAAGGTAAACCTATCCATGCAATAGTCAACAAGTTTCCCTAGACCTCTTCCATACATACTTAACAAAGCAAGTATTCGCCGAGGTTATATTACAAGAACGTCCAACAAGCATAGCAGACAAAAGATAATGATTGTTGCCCCATTCCTATTTCTCTAAATCCTCTATTTTGGGATATCATTGAGACGTCCTTGGAATAAGCGCAAATAAGATAAGTCAAAAGATAAAGACCAAGTAAACAAACAAACTAATTCTCTTCAATACTGCTAACAGAAAGAGGATGTGTTTTCTAAGGATGATAACCGAAACTTATTGCCAAAAGATAATGCCCATTGTAGGAAGGATGCATCCTAGGACATGTTAGTGGATGGCGGCATGTCATTTCGTTTATCCAAAGTGTTCTAAGGGATGATTGATATGGGACTAATTCAGATGATGTGTTACCGATACGGAGAGATAACCAACTTGCTTACGCACCAACTTAGACTTAAGACTTGACATTTGGAGTTTTACTTTTAATCTGCTAGACTTGTTTCTAATTGTTTCACCAAAGGTTGAAGATGACGATTAGTTTATTATGGATGGTGTTATTGCGGGTGCAAGCGAGATGAGACGGATGGATTTTTTCAAATATTTGGATGTTTTTGGAGTTTTGCAATATTTTGAGGCTGTTTTTGGTATTTTTCAAGGTTTTACAAATGTTTTGATTTTTGATTTTTCGATGTTTTTGAGATTTTCTGATATTTTGACCAAGAGACTAACCTAAAGACCTATCCTAGGGGTCTTGAGGGCTGATCAACAGATTAGCCTTGCCTACGTTATATACATAGATACCACGTAGTTTGACCGACGACTTGACCGATTTACAGATGATGATATACATGATGAGATGTCAGTTTATTATGACGGACTCCTATAGGACTAACCTAAATGTCTCGGGGGATGATCAAAGATCAACCTTGCCTACGTTCAAGCTCAGAGACAACATAGTTCGACAAGACGACCTCGTTTTTGACTTTTGATATGTCTTTTTGGCCTGTTTTTAGGATTTTGATATGTTTTGATGTTTTTGGATTTTCTGATTTGAGGATTTTAAGATCATACATGAATCTGATCCAATAAGAACATGCCTCCAGTGTGATGCAATAGACTACTCCGATAAAGGCAGGACAAACTAACCTTGAGTATGGGCCGAGTAGTACTAGGAGGGATCATGATACAAACACATGACCAAGCTATGGTGCGGATGCGAGTGGATGTGTGATGGATGGAGACCTGAATGCGATGAATGATGGAAGTGAAATGGATGGATGATGCCGAACAAGCCACAAAGAACTCAATGGATGGAAAGTGATTATTTACGCAAGGGGCCTGTTTGCCAAGTTTTCACCAAGGTACTTGCCCAAAGTGCCACCAAAGTGGTTTTCACTAGAGGACGATTTTTTTGATCCCTTTTTTTGATTTTTTTTGATTTTTTTCGTTGTCACCAAGATGCCTGTTTGCCAGGTTTTCGCCGAAGTGACCATTTTTTTAGGACTTTTTCTGATTTTTTGGATTTTTTGCTCTTATACCTTGAAAGATTTAGGCATAAAACTTTTTGAGATGGGAGCTATTCATGGGCTCCTGCAAAGGTTCCCCTTCGGGTGTTGATAGCTGATATGCCCCTGATTTATAACTTGCTGTGATGACGAAAGGTCCTAACCAATTAGGTTTGAACTTGCCTTTGCTAGTTGGATTTGGGACATTCTTCTAATTTTCTTTTAAGACCAGTTCTCCGACTTGGAAATTCTTGCTTCTGATTTTCTTGTTGTAGCTCTATTTGAGTCTATTTTGATAGACTTGCAAATGATTTAAAGCATCTATGCGTCTCTCATCCAGTAACTCCAGCTCATTTAGTCTTGATACCCGATACTCTTCATCCGTGATGAGGTTTTGCAGTGATATCCTGAGGGATGGGAGCTCGATCTCAATGGGGAGAACCGCTTCTGATCCGTAGAAAAAAGAGAAGGAGGTCCCGCCGGTGGGTGTGCGGATGCTGGTTCGATAAGCCCAGAGGGCGGGATTAAGCTGAAGATGCCAGTCATGACCTACGTCATTGACTATTTTCTTGAGGATTTTGAGGATGGTTTTGTTTGTGGCTTTTGCTTGGCCATTTCCTTGGGGATAGTATGGGGTGGAGAAGCAATGCTAGATTTTGAATTTCTCGCACAAGTCACGAACATCCTGATTCTTGAATGGTGTCCCATTATCTAAGATAATGGCTTGTGGGACACCATAACGACATATGAGATAGTTTAGGATGAATTTTGAGATCTTCTTCCCAGTGATATATGTCATGGGTATGGCTTCCACCCACTTTGTGAAGTACTCAGTTGCAGTTATGATGAATTTGTGGCCATTGGATGAGGTGGGTGTGATTTTTCCAATGAGATCGAGTCCCCACTGTGAAAAGGGAAATGGTGTGACAATTGGGTGAAGCTCTTGAGTTGGAGTGTGGATGAGGTCCCCATGCTGCTTACATTGTAAACACCTTTTAGCATGATCATGTGCTTCTCTTTCCATTGTGGGCCAATAATACCCCATCCTCAGCAGTTTCTTGGCTATGGTTATTCCACTCGAGTGTGAACCACAGATGCCGTTGTGTACCTTAGTTAGAGCGGTTAATGCCTCCTCAACATTTAAGTAGCGTAGCAAGGTACCTTCTGTGCTTCTATGGTATAAGGTATCACCTAGGATGACAAATTTGGATACCTTTTTAATAAAGGTTCATTTTAGGTTTGATGGCAAGTCAGCGAGTATGATTCCTATTCGAAGATATGTGTAGATGTGGCCAACGATTTTGCACACGGATTCTGATTCCGGTACCTCAAATGAGAAGCTGCTCAATCAAGAATTCATATTTTGGAATGTTGTTGGAGATATTCAGCAAGGATCCAATTGTTGCCATGGTGTCTACTGCTCTGTTGTTGGTTCTAGGAATCTACTCAAATGTTATTTCAATGAAAGATTGTTTGAGAGTCTCCACCAATTTCTTATATGGGGTGAGCTTATCATCCTTGGTCTGATATTCATTATTTACTTGATTTATGATCAACTGAGAGTCTCCGTAGACTTTGAGAGCTATGATATTCCATTGCACTACTATCCTAAGACCTATGGTTAAGGCCTCGTATTCTGCGATGTTGTTGGTGCAAGGAAATTCTAGTTTGTATGACCTTGGTATGCAGTCCCCTTGTGGGGTGATGAAGAAGACACCAGCTCCTGATCCATGCTATGTGTATGAGTCATCGAAGTATAGTCTCTAGTGGTCAGCTACGTTGAGGTTAAAAATAGATTCATCTAGAAACTTTGAAACAAGAGGATTCTCAGAATAAATAGGTGCTTCTGCCAGTTGGTCTGCAATAACTTGTCCCTTAATGGCTTTTCTCTCCACATACTCGATGTCATATTCTGATAATATCATTACCCATTTTTCCATTCTGCCTGTGAGCATTGCCTTTGATAATAGATACTTGAGGGGATCAATTTTGGCGATGAGCTTTATCTTATGTGCCAACATGTAATGTTTGAATTTTTGTGATGCAAACACTACTGCGAGGCATGTTTTCTCGATGAATGAGTAATTTAGCTCATGATCGACCATTGTCCTGCTAATATAGTAGATAGCCCTCTCCGTTCCATTTTCATCATGCTGAGCTAGGAGAGCTCCAAGGGCTGCTGCTGTTATCGATACATATAAGATCAATGGCTTTCGTGGGATGGGTGGCATTAAGACTGGTGGTGTTAGTAGGTATTCCTTGATTTTGTTAAATGCCTCTTTGCATTTTGTGTCCCATTTATATGCTACCCCCTTGTGGAGTAGGTGAGAATATGGATTCTTCTTATCTACCAGTTGTGCTATGAATCGTCGGATGGATTGAAGTCTGCCTTGGAGACCTCTCAGTTTTTTTAATGTCTTTGGTGCTTCCATTTCGAGGATTTCTTTCACCTTCACCAAATCCACTTCGATACCCCTCATGGAAACTATGTATCCTAGCAATTTACCTGATTGTACGTCGAAGACACACTTCTTGGGATTTAGTCTAACTTTGTATTCCTCTAGTCTGTCAAAGATAGCACTTAGGGTTGCTATATGATCTTGTCTTTTTGTTGACTTAGCTAGAATTTCGTCGACATAGTCTTCGATTGTTTTATGAATCATGTTGTGGAATATCAATGTCATGTCCCTTTGATAGGTTGCTCCTGCGTTCTTTAGGCCGAATGGCATCATGTTCCAGCAGTAGGTCCCCCATGGACAAGTGAAAGCTGTCTTATGTTGATCTTCTTTTGCTATCATGATCTGGTTGTATCCTGAAAATTCGTCCATTAGTGATAGCATCTCATGTATTGCTATCATGTCTACTATCATGTCGATGTTGGGAAGCGGGAAATCATCCTTTAGACATGCCTTGTTCAAATCTCCAAAGTCCGTATAGATTCTAATGGCTCCGTCAGGCTTTGAAACAGGTACCAAATTTGATACCCATTTTGGATAATCTATTGGTTGTATGAATCCTGCATCTAACAACTTTTTGAGCTCCATTTTGACCAATAAGGTGATTTGAGGATGTATTTTTTGAAGCTTTTGTTTGATCGGATTTGCTTCTGGATACACTGCTAAGTGATGAACCACAGTTTCTGGATCAAGCCCTGGCATGTCAGCATAACTCCATGTGAAGTTTATTTTTCTTCCTTTAGGAATGCTACTAGGAGTTCCTGCTCTTCTGATAATAGTGATTCCACATAGAATGTGATATGCGGGGTCTCCTCTGTTCCTAGGTTGACTGGATTGCATTTTTCGGCCAAGACTGCTGACTTTTCCTGATGAATAGCTCTTAAAGGAAGATTGAATCCTTCATCCTTGGGTGCCTCAAAGAGGTTTTCACCATTGGATACGTCCTTTCTTTTTACTATTTTCTTATTAGAGAGTGCCACAGTGTGGTTTTCACTCAAGGACTTGGATATGATTCTTAGTTTTTCACTTTTTTGACTGAAGGATTCAATCATTTCCCCATAATAGGAATGCGTGTCCAAATCCATTATAAACCCTGCCTTATGATCCCCATCTGGAATGTTGTCCCGTAATCCCATGAATTCTGAGAGTGCCTCATTGTTTTCAAATGTATCAAGAATCGGTGGTCCTCGTTGGTCATAGTCGATCAGTTGGGGGTACACTAAATAGATCTCATGATTTGGATGGTCTGTTTCAAAGGAGAGGGTGCTAATCATACACAGGGTGGTATCTTCGAATAGCCTAGGTAGATTGTCATGGTATCTTCATCATCGCTACTAATATAGGCCTCAGTTATAAAGTTATGTATATCTCTTTCTATGGATATTGGTGAGTGTACTTGTGTTAGTATTGGCTGAGGAGAATTATTAACTGTTCTAACCAGAGGACTTCGGCCACATATGGTTATACGCAAAGGAGTTCATCCAAGGCCAAGATTTGTTATGGGTCATGTTTCTGGAATGATAGGTATTATGAGCCCATTGTCATTTTGTCCTAGTCTTTGATTTCTATCATAGCCCATTGCAAGCATCATTTGTAGGCCCTTGCTTGTCTCATCCATTGGTAAATTAGCTGTTGGTCTTTCATCTTGATACAACATGTGAGATGGATCTACTTCAATAACCTCCTGGACAAGGTCTCCCTAGCTTGTGAATTCGAGATAGTCTTCAGGATAGGTTTGTGATGTGGAAGCTTGATTTTCTTGTGGACGTCCACGTGATCTAGGAGATTGTGGTAACTCTCATATCACGAAAGCATTGTTAGGGAGTTTGTAGCTTCCACAACCGTCCTCCTAAATGATGAGCTTGATATCGGAGATGGTGGGGATGGCGGGTGTCTCTGTCGCAGAAGTGGACGCGAGAGTGGCGGGGTCGATGTATGGTGTGGATGGGCCCTCATCAGTCTTTGGCACTTGGGGGATTTTGTAATACTTTGCTTCAAGATTTTTGCAATATGAGAAAGGTTTGGGATCTCTATGGACAGTAACCTCTTGTCCATTATGTGTAAATTTCACACATTGGTGGAAGGTTGATGCTACAACTTTCATCGCATGGATCCATGGGCGTCCAAGGAGGATATTATATGGCAAGTCAAGGTCCAAGACCTGACAAGTGGTTTGCATGAGAGTCGGCCCTACTTGAATAGGGAGTTTAATCGTGCCCTGAGACACTCTTTCTTGGTCGTCATATTCTCTTATCGTGATGCCATTTCCTTTGTTGATGGAATCTTTTGATATTTTCAATTGCTTAATGAGGCTGAGAGAATAGATGTTCAAGCCTGCACCTCCATCCACCAAGACCCTTTTGATTTTTCTCTTGTGTACAATGGCTTCCAAGTGAAGTGAATGGTTGTGAGATGGTTGGGAAGGGAAATCCTGGTCAGAGAATGTAAGGAGATTAGGTGTTATGATATTTCCGACCATAGCTTGGAATTGCTCCGCATCGAGATCTACGGGGACAGTGGATGAGGCTAATGCTTCCTCAAGGATCTTTTTATGCGCTGATGATATTTTTAACAACTCCATGATGGAGATGTGTGCTGGCGTTCTCTTGAGTTGGTCTAGGACATTATAGCCTTTAGGAACGAATCTAGATGAAGGGACTTTATTTGGTTGGGATGATCCTGCAATGGTGACTTTGCCACCTCTTGTGGTGACTCCAGAATCTTTGGCATGGGCGCCCTTGATGGTAATGACCATGCAGTCTTCATTTAGGGAGGCAACGACTATTTCATACACATGATTTATATTGCCCTTCCCTTTATCATTTCTATTCCCTTTGTTGCCATGATTCGACATCGGATTCGTGTAGATTTTAAGATCCTGATTTCTTGTAGGTTGTTCCACGTTTATGATTTTCTTATCGATGAGATCTTGGATGATGTTTTTGAGTCTCATGCAATTGTTTGTGGTATGACCTTTGATTTTATGAAATTTGCAAAGTTGATTTTTGTTATACCAAGGGGGTTTGACATCGGGCTCTTGGTAATTCTCAAATGTAGGAGGCTTGATGAGTTTTTTGTCGATCAATTTTTTCATTATGTCCTCAAGTGGTTCCCCCAAAATAGCGTATTTTTGTTTGGGATAGCTTTTGCATTGGGGTGGTCATGTTTGGTCATTGAGATTATTGATGGTTGGATTGTTGTTGGGTTGGTATGTTGTGTGATGAGTCTTTTAGCATTGTGTTTGGGTTTGCGGTGTGGGTGTATTTTGGCGTGAACCACTAATGACCACCTTGGCATCGACGACGCCATCATTAGTAATGTTCTTGTTTCCTACCCATGTACGAGGTTAATCGTTGTAATTGGATGGTGGGCGGTTATTTTGTTGTTCATGGTATGATGTTGATTCTGCAGGTTGAGTCACAAGGGCTCTTTCGATGCTGAGCGCTTTGGAGATCAATTGCTCATATGTGGTGATGCCCTGAACCTTTAGATGAAATACCAAGCGGCCTTCAAGGTTGGCTATGATGGTGCAAACTTGTTGTTCTTCTGGCATGGTCCACTTGCTCTGATTGGCCTTGGATCGCCATCATTGTAGGAATGAGGTGAATGATTCACCCTTTCCTTGTTTTAGAGCTGAGAGTTCTTTGAGACTAACATCCATTGCGATATTGCATGCATAATTTTTAATGAATGCGTCTCTAATTTCTTGGAATGTTCTAATGCCTGAAGGTAAGCGAGAGAACCATTCTATAGCTGGGCCTGCTAAGCTCCTAGGAAATAGCCGCATCAGATAAGTATCGTCATATGCGACTTCCATACAATGAACCTGGAATTCCTTGATGTGATCTTCAGGGTTTCCCATCCCTTGATATTTGTCAAATTTGGGGATTTCAAATCCCTTGGGGAATGGTTTCATGTCTAGGCTCCTATCAAATGAATAGGGACACAAGTTGCTTGGTGTTTGGTTGTTCGTCCTGATTGAAGGTCTAGCACTTGTTGTGAGAGCAACCTGAGTTGTGTCGTCACATTAGTTTGCGGATCAGGGGGTGGGATGAAAGTGTTTTGCAGTGTTTGAATCATGGGTTGGATGAGTGGATTGGTCAGTGCGTTGTTCGATAGTATCTGTATGTTTTGGCGAGCGAGGTAGGCTTCTACCTGCTTTTGTATGAACAACGCTTGTTGTTGATCTTGCTGTTGTTGCGCTAGGATTTGTGTTTGTTGTTGCACTTGTTGCTATTCCAACAACGCTTGTTGTTGTGCTTGCTGTTGTTCCAACAACGCTTGTTGTTGGGCTGCCAATTTTGCTGCTTCTTGGTGCTCTTGGTATTGCTTTAATGCTTGTTGGTATGCTTGTAATTGCGCTCATTGTCTTTGTGCAAGAAGTTGTGCTTGATATTGAGCTTGTTGTGCCTGATATTGAGCTTGTGCTTGAGCTTGTGCTTGTGCTGTTTGTGCTTGTGCTGCTTGTGCTTGTGCTGCTTGTTGTTGTAATAACGGTTGTGCTTGAGTGACCCTTTGTGCTTGCAATGCTTGTGTGGCTTGTTGTTGTTTTTGTTGTTGCAATAACGCTTGGGCTTGTTGCGCTTGTAATGCGGCTTGTGTAGCTTGGGCAGCTTATGCAACTTGAGCAGTTTGTTGAGCGGCTAGTTGTTCGGCTTTTTGTTTCTGAACTTGTTGGTATCCTCTTTGGAAAGCAGCTTGCAATGTTGCATTGTACTGGCTTGATGTGGTGAAGGTTGGTGGTGGTGGAGGTGGTGGTGGATTTAGAATGGTGTCTGTGAAGGTGGTGTTGATGTTTTGTGTGATGGATGGTGCTGTTGATATGGTTGGTCCTTGGGAGACCATGCTTTGTGATGTTAAGGGGGTGTTTGATGAGGTTGCAATTGCTTGTGCATTCATCATTTTTTGTTGCAATATCAATGACAAATTTTGAGTGTTTGGTGTAATGCCTTGATTGATGGTTGGGATATAGGTTTGATTAATACTTGGTAGGGGAGGAAGCCCTAAACCAAGGAGTGGTGCAGATGATAATGGTAATGGTGGAAGAGGTGGAAATGTAAGGGGTGTGAGTTGTTGTGAGAATGTCATGGTGTCAAATATGCCCCCTGATCTGAACATATCTCCCTCTTCTTGTGAATTTGTGAGAAGAGGTGTTTGAGGAGTTGCGTGAAAAAATGATGATGATGGATTGTGATGGAATGTGAGAGGAAAATTTTTGTGTAATGGGTTTTGGGGTATGTTTTGTTCCAAGGTGGTGTTTGCATCCAAATTTTGATTATTAACAAGGGGGTGTGTTTGAAGTGCATTGATAAATGCACTTCCCTTATTAACATTGGGTTGGGTTGAAGCAAACGAATTTGTGATTTGCGGAATGTTTTGCGTGACGTTTTGAGATGGGGGTGTAGATGAGATGGGGATGGTGGATGAGATTGGAGGGAATGATGTCTCTACTATGGTACTCACATCAAAATCCGAAGGTAACTTAGCCCCTTGTTTTGCTAGCTCAAGCATGTACAATGAAGGGTTAAGTCTCATCATGATGTTGATGATTCTATGGTTGTTCGAATTTTGGAGCATTTCAGTCATTTCCTCGTGGGACATTCCAAAAGTAAGGTCCTCTCCTTGGTTTTCTTCTTGTGGATTTTGTGATGATGAGAGGGTCAACAGATTACTTGATTCAGCAAGATTCATTTCTGCGTTTGTTTGGCTAAGATTGCTTGAAGTGGGTGTTTCTTTGTTGGCTTCCACACTCTTCTTGTATTGAGATCTAGTTAGAACCATAAAACAAGGATCAATCTTCAAGAATATGGGAGATGAATATCTTGATTCCTTGGATGGATCGTTATTTTATGCTCCAAAGTAGAAAGTTTTAGGATGCCTTGAGATCAAAGAGGATGATATGATGATGATGTTAGGGATGGATGATATGGATTTTTTTGGCTTTTGATAAATCTTGAATGAGATACTAGGCTTTTAAGACTTGTAGATTTTGATTTTGATTTGTTTTTGGATTTTGAGATTTTGTCCTTGATTTTGATTTTAATTTTGATTTGGATTTTTGAACAAAAAGACCCTAAGATGTTGGATGATGATCTAAGGGATAGCTTTGTTCAAAGGATGATGATTTGAATATGTGTTAGGAGAAGGATGCATCTACCCACACCTATTCAAACAAGATGATTGTTTCACTAAGCATATGAAGAAGGATTCATCTACATATACTAAGCTAGACAAGATGATTTTGATAACTTTGACTAAGTATATGCAAAAGGATGCATCTACACATGCCTAGCCAAAGGTGTTTTTGATAATGTTTTCAAGGATTTAGTCTCAATGATTTTGATGATTTTGATTTTTCCACAAAGCTTAGCATTAAGGATGATTTCAAGATTTTCCAAAAGGTGATTATGAGATGATGTTGTTTTGATATTTTGGAGGATGGATGAAAAAAGGATTTTGATATGTTTTGATCCTAAGGTGAACCTAAAAAGGTACACTTTGTTTGTCTAGACCTAGGTATTGAAGAGCATGCAAATGCTTCCTAAAGACCTTTGTAACCAAGAAATGACTTCATTTGAACATTCATTTTCAGATTTCCAACCAATGATTTTTTTGCTTTTGGGGTTATGAGTCTTCAACACATAAAAGTTCATTTTTCTTAGCTTTGCTTAATGTTTTTATTTTACCAAAAACACTTTCTTTGATTAGGTTTTCAAACTAAGATGTCCACTGTCTTAATTTCTTTAAACTCCACAAGATATGTTATGTGGAAATTCAATGAACTTAAGGCAAGGGTTTTCCTATTATTTACTTAAGGAGACAAATCGAGATATAATCCAATGTTTAGAAACCTCTAAGGACGTGAGTCCCAAGGGAAAGCAATAACATATGGATTGAGTCAATTGTATTTGTCCTCAAAAGGGTTTGAAATTTGGATGAGGTTTAAGTGTTTGTTTTCATGATGTTTTTGACCAAGCAATGCATTTTGTAACCCAAGAATAAGTACAATCCTATGGATGTGTAAGACAATATTTTTTGGATTCCCACTTGGACAGGTCCAGCTACGCTTATCTCTAGCGAATGGTTAGATGCTTGACTCCACTAGCTCCCCTCCATGACACTCACTTATACGGGGCAGCCAAGCATCAACACCCATTAAACTCCCATGGCATGTTTTCCATTTCTACTGAAGACCGTAAAAGTGTGGGGTGGCTTGAGAATGACCGTTCTTGCACCAACAAATAGATTAAAGGATTTTGGAAAATTCTAGCACATGGGTTTTAGTAAGGACTTTTCGTTCATGGAGATTGACCCATATGGCAAGAGTCCCCTTTCGGATCCATCTTGTCGGAATCAACCACGTGATATTGGCGTTTCTTCCAATATCCACATTTATATCCCGGTTGGAAATACTCTTGGCTTTAGAGTGTTATCGGTTGAGTCGTTCCCTTGGGTGAGTACTTTTTCCCCAAGGCAGGCCCTCTAGGATAAACAAAAGCGAATGAAGAACACTATCCATAATTCGATCAATCCTTGTTGGCAACAAGGAGAGAGAATATACGCAACAATGCCCCCACTCACACTTGCACAAAGTGTTCAATTTTAAGCCCAAATCGAAGTGTGGAGGTGATTGCTTTGTCTCACCCTAAAGACATGAAAAAGGCCTTTTGATTCTCAAGATCGCTATAAAGCGCGAGAGAAGCACATACGTCCTTTTTCAATGGCTTTAGTTTAAGTAAGCTCTCACAAAAACCAAAGTTACACTTGTTCTTTTTAAATCCCCAAAGCAAAATGTGAGTTCGTTTTAGAGCACCAAATCACAAGTGAAAGACATTTGTTCAATTGTTAATCCAATAAACAAAATCTAGTATGTTGTTGATCCTAAAATTCGTTTTAGCCTTTTTTTGCAAGAAATGGAAAGGTTCCTTTTAAGCCCAAACAAAAATTAGTGTTCTAAGAATGAAAAGATAACAAATTCTCAAAATAGTGTTAAACAAACACTAAAGTGTTTAAAAACACTTTGATTTCGTAAGACATAGCCCTCATGCTCCTTCTTTCTTCAATTTCGATTTACAACCTTCAAAGAAGAAAAACAAATCAGATTCTGGAAAAACACAGAAGTTAAAAACTAGAAAATAGAATATAAATTAATCATAAATCAAAAGCACGTGCTAAAAATAAAATTTCTCCCTTTTACTGTCTCCTAGCGTCGCAACTCGCAATGGCGTCACAGTTTGGCTTCTGAGCGGTGCTCTCACAGTGCCGCTTACCAGTCAGTGGCGCTCTGTGTCGGGACAGAGAGCTCAATTGTGTCACAATTTTCACCCAGCGTCGCAGTTTACGTCTAGCGTCGGAGTTTAATATTTTTGAAAAATCTCTGCAGGTCGGCGAGTCCAGCGGCGGAGTTTAAAATTTAAAAATCTTGGCAGGACTAGTCTAGCGGCACGGTGTGTGTTTTAAGCGGTGCCATATGGTGACGTTGACGAGTGCACAGTGCCAAAACAACATCGTTGACGAGCGCGTGGTGCCAAAACAACGACGCTGAGCTCTCAATGTTGGAATTTCCTGTGTGTGAAGAAAAATGCAGAAATTTCAAGAAAAGATTAGAAATAATGATATCCAGCCCTCCTTCTAGTGCCAAATGTGCGAACCCTTTTCTTAGTACCTGAAAAACAACATGAGTAAACAAGTTAAACAAGGAATTGCAAGCTAAAACAAGGATTCCCCATGAAATCCATTTACAAATTCAAAATAGGAAAGAAAACAATGAAGAACAAAATGAAACAAAGAAATAACTTGAATCCTAATTTAAATGTGCAAAGTCATGATCCCATGGGGGAATTGGTGCCAATTTGATGTGAAAATTGGCCCTTTCCCAATTCCTATGATGAAATCTTGATATGTTGAAGATGATATTGATCCACTTTGATGAAAGATGAGAACTCCAAGCCAAATCTGCAAAAAGCCTAGCTAAGAATTCAATGATGGATGGAAATGGCTAAATATTTTAGCATAATAACTTTGCAATGTTTGTGGATGATGAAATGAGGATATGAGCTCTTTATTTATAGAATTTCAAGATGTATGAATGCCCAAATTTGAGCAATGTGGGACTAACATTCATCCAATGATATGATGCCACTTGTCAAGCTATGAATGGATGATAGATGTGCAAGATTTGGGGTTTGTGCCAATAAATGCAAATATTTGAAATTCAAATTTGTTGAAATAACATGCAAGAGGGAAGGGAAAATGCAATATATGCCACTTGGCTCAAGGCAAAGGACATGTAAGAGATTTTAAATGCCTTGTTGGATGTACATGTTGACTTGGAATTTTTGAATTCAAATTGAGAGAATATTCCAAAAGATGCCTTGTGAGGAAAATAGGGATTTAATAAATGAATTAAATCTATTTTCATGTGCAACTTGCATTATCTAGAGGATGTGACATGAGATGAGATTAAATTAATGAAGGGTTAATTAATTTAATGAGAGAGGTTTGATGATGTGACTTATTTGATTTAGATTTATGGATTTATTTAAATCAAATGAGAGAGGAATATGATAAGAGGCTAATTAAATAATGATTTTGATTTATTTAATTAAAAGAGATGGTGTTAGATTAAATCAAATGAGGTTTTAATTTATTTAATTTAATGGATAGATTTTAGAGATTTAATCAAATAAATTGATTATTTAATTAAATAGAGATAATTAGATTAGATGGATTGATTTAATTAACAAAAGAGATGACTTGATTAGATAAAAATGATTTATTTATTCAAGAGTGGAATATTGATGAATTTAATTAGATAGGGGAATTTGATTAAATGGTTAGACTGAGGGATGATTCAGGAAGAAACGATGTTTGTAAGTCAGGATCAAATGCACGATATCAATCAGTATATTTTATGTGTCTATAATTATAAATACTCCCATCCCTCAAGGGATGGAAATTCCTAAATTTGAGAAATACAATGGTATAGGAGACAACAAACATATGTGCTAGCCTTAAACGTAATGTGTATAGAATTCTTTCACCATGGTGCCTTAATGGCCAAATTATTTCCTTGGTCTCTCAAGGACACAACACTAGAGTGGTATTGTTCATTGCCCGAAAACTCCATATTCTCATTCTATCAGATTGTTAATCAATATCTCTAGTAGTTCTAGGCTAACATCGGGCCAAAGATGGGCTTTTCAGACTTCGTCAAATGTAATCAAGGAGAGCATGAGAAGATTGCTAATTTCATTGCTCGATATCAAGCACTCTTTTCAAAAATTTATTACTTGCTACATGACTCAGATGTACAAAAGGTGTTCATCAAAAACTTGCAGAGACCTTGGTAGGAGAAGTTTTCCTTAATGGAGTATCCTTTCACGCATCTATGTGCGGCATTGTTGAAATATCAACGTACAGTTGTTTAGTTCGGGCAATCTTCCTCCCACTCCTATCTAGAAGGAATGTCTATAGTGTCAATTTCAAGCAAAGGCAAATCTATTATGAATGTAGTTGTCGCATCTAGTGAAAAAGGCCTCAAGCGTAACAGATAGTTCATAAAATTGTTTGAATCTTACTCTTTTATTTTGAAGACATTGTTAAAGGATAAGGTAACCTTGGAGGATCCTTGATCTTTTAGAGAACCTTACCTCAACTTGTATGATGGAAATGCATTTTTCCAATACCATTGTGTCCAAAGGCACGATACTGAACATTGTATGCACCTGCATCATGAGATATAAGATCACATCAATGATGGTACCATTCACCTTGATGGTAAAAAGAAAAATATGGACAAGTCTATGCTAAGGTGAACAATGAATTACAGATTTATACGAACTCGTTTCCATATCAATCTACAAATTTGATCCCTTCTGGTGCCTCTATTGAGGCCTTAGAGTATGTAAATATGGTTTCATTTACTCACATTCCTCCCCCTCAACCTACGACTAGTTCACTAGATATAACCTTTACATCGTAGGATTTTCCCATGAATAAGAAATATTTTCCCTTCTGTATGTTCCCACTCGCATCAATGGAAACATTGTGACAAGGTTCCCTGTCAATCCCATGAGTCACATGAATGTTATTACGAAGCAAACTCTTCTATTGAACTCTCTGCAAAGGGAGGAATGTGAAAAAATGAAAACCACCATATGTACCCATGATGGTCTCTCTCTTGCTCCTTATGGTTCTATAACTCTTTCCATCCTAACAGGACCTAGGGCTGTGAATGCTACCTTAGATGTCATTTTAGAATCTGACATGTTCAGAGTGAAGCTAGGCATTCCTTGGCTAGTTTCCATGAATGGAGTCACTTCTATTATTCATAAGTTTCTAAAATTCTCTTATGAAAGTGTAGTACATGTCGTATATGACACTAGATACCAGCCTATGCTATCACATGGGTGATATTCGCTAGATCATTTTTGGCCTGCCCTTGTAGGTCCACTTCCTCCAAGGATGAACTTGCTTTATCAAAATTATGTTAAGTATAAGATCTGGGGCAAGGTGTAGCCAAAAATGACCTACCCCATAGCGCAGCAGTAGGTTACCTCTTCCTCTCAGAGGGGGAAGGGGAAGTCTGCTTGCGCTCAAGAACCTTCTTCTTCCTCTGTAGTTCCACCTACTTCTACCTCCTGTACTATTGCGATTCCTTCAATTTCTCCCCCTATACGCCTCTTGGGGAGTCTGATGGTGCTCACTTGGCACAAGGCCAAGCGTTAGGTGTTCGAATTTCCTATCTTGCCTACGGTGCCTTAGCTCATCCTATATTGTAAGGGGAAGGGTCCTCGTGGAGTCACTTCTATGTCTTGGCCTCCACAACCTCCTACTACTCCTGCCTCTAGGGTAGCAAATGAGAAGAGGCCCACTATTGAGGTGCTTGAGTTTGCTTCTCCATCAATTTTTGTTTCCATTCCTACATCTCTTCCTCTTGTTTTTGTCTAGGAGTCACTCCCTCTGCCAACAACAGTTGTAATGGACACTCTAATGAAAAAACAAGATCCTCCTTATCCTGCTCAAGCTGCAGCTTCTAGCTCTTAGAGCTGAAGAAACTGCCTTGCGAGTGAGTGTAAGCATCAGAGGAAGGCTCTAGCCACTAAGTAGGCTGCTTTGTAGAAGAGAGACGGGGAGTTGACACCTCCTATTTCGGTGTCTCCTGCTGTGTCCTCCTCTTTCACCTCTTTTCCTTTGGTTCCTATCACCTTGATCTTGCTTCTGATTCCCCCTGTAAGCATGGATGACCCTCACCCTAAAATGGTGCAAGTGTTCATTTCTCCCTTGGTTAAGCCTCCTCTCTTGATGTCCCTTTTGGACATCCCACCTTTTCCTAAGCTTGTGGATATGTCGAATACCTTAGTGGTGTCCGCTATGGTTTTCTCTTCTTCTTCCTTGCCTTCCACTTCATCTATGGGGATCTTACATCCTCTAATGAAGCCCAATATTGAGGATGACCCTACTTCTAATGAGGTCGGAAGAAGGGATCACCTTCTTCGAAAGTTAGTTCTGCTTTGTCTTGCGTTGTCCTAGTGATGGAGGCTTCCTTGATGTCCCCCAAGTTTTTCACTACCCCTGAGTCTTTTGGTGAGGTTGACGGTGGATATCAGGAGCTTCCTTTGTTGCCTACCTAGTTGACACATGGAACTCCCATCAAGTACATGTTCAACTCAATGGAAAATGTCTCGACTTTGTCGATGATTTTTATAAAATCAATGACGTTTACCTCACAGGAGTTGAGAAAAGAAGACCTCAAGGGGCCCTCTTCCTTAACTATTGTTGTAGGAGAGTCAAAGGATACTCCCCTTGCTATCTCTCCCTTTTAGTCTCATTTGAATTTCCCTTATAATGATCTAGATTGGGAGAACGACGACCTCTTGGTTGATGAGGACTAGGAGGGAACCTCTTCTTTATCTATAGATTATATTTGTGTGTTGTGTTTCCCTCATGCTTGTTTTATGTGTTCCTTGAGGACCCTTTCCACCCTTGTAGGTGCTTGGATATAGGAGTGTTTTATGTTGTAAACTTTTTCTATTTGTTACATCATTCTTCTCTTTGTTGTGCGATGATTTTTGACAATTGGGGACAATGCGAAGTGTTGGGGGCATTTAGGCCTCCCTTCCATGGTGACCCAATTTTTTATTTTTATTTTTCTTTCACGTACCCTTCTTCACGATCTGATCTAGTAGGAGATTGATGAGAGTTCATATATATTATTATATTATATCTATATATCTATATCTATGAGCAGTTTTGACCCCGAAATATCAGATTCCCCTGTCTCTTGATTTCTTCATCTTTTCTTATCTTTTCTTTTCATCTTTCTCTCTTCTTTGCTTGCTTTGTGATGTTGTGGTGCCTATGTGTTGTTCCTCATGTGTGTGAAAACATTTCCATGATTACATCTCATCATGTATCATGGGACACAACATCACTTTCTTCTTTCTCCTAAGGATGTCACATGCATTTGTTTTCAACACGCACCATCCTAAGGGGGGCTATCATACTACTTCAATTTTCAAAAAGGTGTATTCGGTGGCCAACGAATCCCTAATTGAAAATACCTTATTTTTCAAAAAAATGCATTCTACAAGGCCCCTTATTAAAAATTTTCTTTCGAAATGAATTCGTAAAGAAAGAATCTGAAAACTTCCTTCGAGAAGGGAGTACTTTTTTTGATGAAGAATTTCGAAAACTTTCCCTTGCGAGGGAGTATTCATCCTTTTGAATTTCTTGATGAAAGAGATATTTTAGAAGGATTCCTTGATGATAGAATTGTTTGTGAAAAATATCATCTCCTTTCAAATGGACTGTCCCTTGAGCATAACCCTCTCTTTTGAAGGGTTCTTGAGGGACCCCTTTGAAATATTTTCCAATTGTTGACTGTTTGCTTGCTTGCATGGATTTTTTCTATCTAACATGTTTTTTCTGTAGATTAACATGTTTTGTTGCAGGGTCAAGGACCTATGAAGCTAATTTTTCAAATCAAGCTTGGAGGATAGAGTGCCTTAAGCTTTCCTTACAAGATCTAGCACTTGTAAGGCCTATCAGATTCTATGGAGCCTTTCACATTTGGCCTCCCTTAGGACTAAGCACCTATGGTGCCTCCTTTGTAGGACTAAGCACCTACAAAGCCTTTTGTTCACCTTTTGTAGGTTTGAGGGCCTACGATGCATTTTTTCAACTCTCCTCAGGACCAAGTACCTGTGGAGTCATCTCCTCTTCATGTGCATTCAAGTGT
The DNA here is from genome assembly GCA_007258455.2 of Sequoia sempervirens. Classification (NCBI taxonomy): domain Eukaryota; kingdom Viridiplantae; phylum Streptophyta; class Pinopsida; order Cupressales; family Cupressaceae; genus Sequoia; species Sequoia sempervirens. The sequence continues at coordinate 1,241,181,315 of VDFB02271358.1, forward strand.
GTCAGATTGCGGTCTGCTTCCTTGACGGTTCAGGTATACATTTCTCAGCTTTCACTCTACTTTACCATGCATTTGCTAACACTTATGCTGGATAAAGTGGGGGAAAAATGTAATGGCATGAATTTTCACATGTTGCAAATTCCACATTTATGTACCTCCTACCTTTGAAAATCAAGCTTGATAATGCAATTCCACATCCTTCATTCACTTTCCATCCACTTGGCAGTTGTTTTTGTGTTAGTGGAGGATATTCAGTTGGGGATGCTAGTGTGACACGCAGATGCTAGTGTGACATGTAGAAGTTTGTGCAACATGCTTCCATTCTGTTAGGATTACTGCCTCTAGAATCCATAAAGGTGTTACAATTCTCCATTAGTGATGAAGAGTAACATCTCTACTCCCTTGACCAACCTCAAACAACTCCTTTGCCTCCAATTTCATCTTCAAATGTCTATCTCCTTCATTATTTCACTCTCTTTGGATTCTACACACACTTGGGACTACTCTCTTCACTCTTTTCACAACACTCAAGCTCTACCATCTCCATTGAAGCTGCAAGTTTATACTTTGCTGGTTTATTCTCTTCATCATTGCAGCAACATTGGCTTTCGAAGGCTTGCGATCTCACTCCTTCTCCCATTTTCCTTGAGTGCACTTGGTTGAAGGTGATATTATTCCATCTTCCATTCACTTAGCATTATCGTATTGTTTTCGTAGCATATTGTTTTTTAGCATAGTGCTTGGTACCTTGACTTCAATATCTTTCTTTATTGCATTTCTCCTATCATTTCTATACTAGCTATCTATGGAGGTGGAAACTCCAAAGTGGGGGATTGACTATGGCAGTCCTCTATGCATAGCCCCAAAAAATTTCCATCTTTGTGTGTGTAGGTTGCTCGTCAAGTGAAGACCATGAAGGTATCAACTAGTGGGTAAGAAGGTGTGCTTTCCTCACCCTCTTTTGTCAATTCATAGATTAGATCAAGTTAAAGTATTCTTCTAGTTATTAAGTTATATAGTTATTTTCTACTTTTGTTACTACATTAAACCATATCCGTTAGATTTTTAGTAAGTTTCCTTATTTTTTAGGTTGTACTGTATGCTTTCTGTCCATATGGATGCCAGTGCCCCCACTGAGATACCAGTGCACCGTGCTGTCGTCTATGTACCGCATCGTAGTCCTTTGGTAGTGAGCTACTTAAGTCACAGTTTGGAATTTTGGAACTTGCTCACCTAGCTTCCTTAAACAATCGTGCTTGTTAAAAGACAACCTGGTTGCTCTTCTTTTTAGCCTCTAAACCTTAAAACTCTCCCGAAATTATTCCTAAGCTTGAGGTAGATCATGGAATCCTATTGTTCTAGACCCTCCTGTGACCTGGGCTCTTGAGCAGTCGGTCACCCTCCTCTACAATTATTTACATAAATTTAAATAGCTCCTCATTCCCTCCACCATGTGTGAGCATAAATAGATAATGAATGTTGGAAAAATTTACATGCTCTCCTAAACTCATGAAATAATGATTAGTGTGTGTTGAAATATCATTGTAATATTTTCAATACTAATGTATCATAGCATAGGTTTTATAATGAATGCTTTCATAATTCACTACTTACATTAATTGGTCTGTAATTTAATATAAATACTTGATATGAAATTTCCATTTTTCCACCTATGTCCATTATTAGGTATGCGATACTTCAAGATTCTTTACTAAAAGAGGAAAAAAATTGTTTAGGAGTTGGCTTGTCTAGATTTTTGAATTTAGTCCATTTTTTTACCATTGAATAATTTATTATTTTAAATCCAAATAAATGAGTACATTCCCCTCCTTTTTTATATTACTAATTATTGAGTAGGAAAAGTGATCCTAGATCTAATTAGGTTAACTAGGATTATCTCCCTTTTACTTTGACTCAACATTTAAACATAAACCAACTAGGGTTGATGATTAGCTTGCTACCAGAAGGGAGATCCAACCATCCCCTGGGTTTATGTTGTCTTGATTTGTGAGGATGATAAATTTTGATGTGTGATTTAACAAGCTTAATTGACATATAACCCTAAATATGAAAATATAATTTATCGCACAGACAAAATTGATATTTTGGAAATAGAGAGCAAATCTAAGGAAGAGTATTGTACACATGTGATATAAATATGAGGTTTAAATAGTAGGTATAAGGCATGGTGTACCTCATAATAGCCTCCTCTTTTAGTAGATCTTCAATGTCTGAATTATTGATTAAGGCCTGCATTATGTTTTCTAAGACTGCCACTTGTTGAAACCTCTTGACCTATCTTGCACACATGAAAAGAGAGGTAAAGGTTGTGATATGTAGGTTCTTACTTAAATCAAGCCCCATTTTGGTATTTCTACCTCCACGTAAAACAATTGATGATGATCTAGAGGGAATGCCCCAGGCTGGGTAGAGGCCAAAACAACAATAATTGATTGAAATTGATAAATGAGAAATAATATGTAAGAGAGGGGGACCACCACATGCAAGATCCTAGGTCATGGAGGGTCAAGACACGAGAGGCTTCCCTAACTTGCCTCAGCTAAGTGTATTGTTTAGGGTATGCAAGGCAAGGGTTGTGAGGACCATAGAGCCTCTTAGCCACTCAACAGGCCCAAAATGCAGAAAGAGGCTAGGTGAGCTAGTTTCTAGGCTTAACACTTCATCTCAGAAAGCTCTCTGTCGGAGGACAGAAGTGCAAAATTTGTACGAAATCATGACGCACTGGCATCTTAAAAGTGTGTTGTAGTCCGTACGACCAGACAATGATAAAGATAAGGTCAAGCCACCAAAAACTAGCTAACGGCCCAACAAGCTAATTAAAGGGCCAAAATGATAGAACTAGGTAAATTAAATAATCTCTGATATTGTAAAGAAAATAAACAAGAGTGATAAAGATGGGGAGAATCTCACCAATGAACTCGTTCACTAACTAATCCTCCAAGAGCTCACACACCTACACACAACAAGAGAGAGAATGTTGGGGGGTGGATGTATAGAGGTCTACCTTAGTTAGACCCCTGTTTAGGTGTTCCCACCTCCACAGACAACCAATGGAAAAGAGATAAAGAAGTGAAAAAAACACAAGCACTAAAAAAAATACTATGCTACTCAACCAAATGATAGAGGAGAGGAGAGAGAAGCTTACCACCTCCACCAAGAGCACTTAAGGCTACTTGGGGGAGAAATGAGAGGAAATCAAGCCTCTGCTGTAATGGCATGGTCCCAAACTTTCTCTACCGACATGATGGAGTGTGATATTGTTGCTATGGAATGCTTGGAAGTGCGTGCAAATGAGCTTGTGAATGAGAGTATGAGAGCTTGATGTGGTGTAGAGTTCTTCCAATCTTTCATCCAACCTTCAAATGCAAGTTCAATCAAAGACTGATTATGAAGGAGTGAGAAAGGAAATGGCCATATTCGGGTCAGGTGGCCGAAGGAGGCGTTACAACTTTGCTGCCAATGGGAAGAGTAACACCTCTGCTGGCTCAACTACATGAATCTACTAGGGACATAAGTGTGCCACACGAACGTCCCCGACAGAAACGCCTCCACCGACACACAAAATAGGCACCAAGTGGACTGCCATCAGTGGGATTAAATGAATTTAAGCCTCTGACTTAGGTTTTCTAAAGTGTAAAGAGGAAAAAAGGGGAATTGCACCTAGGGTGAAAATTCGCTCTTATACATGATAATGTTACCTTGATGTGAAAAACCTTGAAGAAGTGATGCCACACTACAAGTTTATTGATGGAGCCTTGAATTCTTGATAGACCTACAAAACGTTAGTTGATAAAACATAATGGATTGTTACAACTAGCATATAGAGGATAACTCAATACATCTTCAAGATTTGGCATGATTGATCATAATAGCTCCTTGCACATAATTTGCTTCATTCTTCTTTATGTATTGAAAACTTGAAGTTGATTGATAAAAGTATTGTAATAATGTTGCTAAATCTTCCCTTGAATTTTATTGACTAATTTTAGGATCTTCAATTTGCTCAATAGATTTTCTAGCTCCCATTACAATTTCAAATGATGAAAAAGACTAGTATTTATATGCAATTATTCTAATTTCCCAAAAATTAAATATCGATGGCCGATTAATGAAATTGGAAATTCAAATAATAAAATACCAACATCGACATATTGAAATTAGAGCCAAACAAGGGTGGTCTATGGCGTGTGTGCCCTAGACCATACCCATCCTTTTCGGGGCCCAAAGTATCAAGGGAAAATATTAAATGCTTACTTTTATTTCCCTTATTTTATTTTTTGAGGATATCCATAAAACAGGAAATTAAATGCATAATTAGGTCCAAGCACATAGAGGGGAGCAAAACCTAATGTGAAAATTTCAAAGGTGAAAATTTTTGATGCTACATTTAGTGCCCACTTTAGTGAGAGTATGATCTTACATTCATACTCACACTAAAGGAAATAAAAGATGCTGAAAAGATAAGATAATGCCAAGTTGAGGAGTGTGCAAGCCCCCAACTTAGGATCTCATAAATCCAAAATGTTAATACAAATATACACATAAAATAAAAAAAGATTCACTCACTCATAAGACATTCAAAGAACAATCAATGAAGTACATTTTAAAAGAATACACAAAGCATTCATAAAGAAAACACATCGTATACAAAGAATACACAAAGAAAACAAACATAATACATGAAGCAAACACACAAAATACATGAAGGAAACACATGAAATACATGAAGAAAACACATGAAATACATAAATTAGACACACCAAAGACATAAAGTAGACACATTGAAGAGATAAGACAAACAATGCAAACACAATAAAACAAAAACACAAGGGTTGGTACTAAAAAGGATTTGAGTCTATAAGACAAAGATACCTCAGTATTAAATTTGTCTCAAATACCAAATGTCATCCATCGAATGTATTGTTTAAACAAAATGGTGCTCTCATAAGGATGTTAAATCACTCATGAAATACATGGCTCCACTGGTAAGCAAGGTGTGTTATGATCGGTGGCCATCTAAAAAGTACTCAAGTTCATGAAGCAACAAGCTTGGTTATGCCAAATCCATGGATTTTTTTGAAAATCACACTTCAGGGAGTGCACAAAGGTTTTACGTTGCAGGGGGTGAATCAATGCTCAACATCACAAGGGATGAATTGATAACCACACCTTAGTGGGTGTTATAAACAACACCACTGCCAAATGGGTATGTTAATGAGTCAAATATCACAAGATGTTAATGAAATGGATAGGGTGATATGCCCCCCTTAAAATGTCAACATACTTGTTATGTTGGTATTTTAAGGAAAATAAGGGGAAGAGGGGATCCTTGAAAAGAATACACACCTCCCAAAAACTAGTTATTCTTGCCCCCAAAGCGTAAAGGAAAAGATAACCATACAAGAGACTATTGTGTTGTACCATAGAAATAAATATGGTTACACTTAAGATTGTACCACCATGAATGGCAATGGGAAAACATATGAAGCTACAAATGCCACATAGTGAGGAGAAAAACCATATAAGATGGATCATTATTATTTAGAGTGATTAGGTGCATCAACACATGGAAGAGCACCACAATAACTAAGTTATTGTATTTTACTATTCAAGGCCTAACATTCATTTTATGGAATGACCATGCACTCAATGATATGCACAAAAAGAGTTATTTCTATAAAATTTCTTTTGTGTTGGAGGAGGAAGAGTAATCAAGTGGGCTTTGAGAAGTCTCAACAAAATATGTTGTTGCTCTAATAAAGGTGGAGACAAATTTTTTTCTTATGAAGAAAAGCTTGCTCTCTTACCATATTATGTTTTAGAAGGCTCGAAACCTAAACCCCTTTTAGAAAGGTACGAAATAGACTTTACATGATCCTTAGCCCCCTATTCCATGTTTTCACTATATCCATTTTTAGAAAGCATTTTATATCCAAGCTCATAACACTTTTCCAACTCAGATGAAGAAGTCTTATCAAAATTATTATGAGAAGAATTGATTCTTTTGCAAGAAAGCAAGTTTTTTTTGAAGTTAGGCATCACCAACACATAAGGTATGAAAGATAAAAAGCCCCCATCATTATCATGGGATGATGTTTTTGGATTTTTTGATATAACACAAGATTGAGAAAATGAAACACATGACTCCTTAGGTCGAGATTGTGAGATTTTATACTCTCCCACAAGGAGGGTGTAAAATCTAATCAACCCCAATTATCACAAAAACATGCACTTGAAGATGAAGCATTGTTTTGATCATTAGTTGTACTATATTCTACCACATTTGACTCTTTGGGATTTAATGGTGAGGTTTTAGACTCCCCATTGAAATGATGAGTAAAATATAACTATCCTAAATCATCACCTAAGAGTGCATCCATAGTATAATTATCATTGGAAGGTAATGGTTCCAATTTTGAAAATGAAATCAAAGTACTAAGAGAGTTGGAAGTGTTATGGCCAACTTCAGTTTGTGAATTAAAACTTTTTTCATCTACTTTTACCATATATATCTTATTATTACATTCATATTTCATCTCACGATGAATATTAGATGTGATCCTTTCATGGAATGAATCCATTGTATACTTAGGAGAAGATTATATGAAAGAGCTCTTGGCATGATATGGATAGGGGTAGGCATAACCACAGGTTCTACCTTAATGGGTAGTGTAATTGTCACTAATGGCTACCTACTAACATTATGAAAGCCACAGATAGAAAGATCATTAGGTTATATGAGATTCTTATCCACACCTATTTTATCTAGAAGATCAATACTATAAACATTAAGGTTTGATCCATTATAAATGAGAGTATGCCTAATCCTGGTTTTATTAATAACAACCACTATCATTAGAGCCTCATGCTTGTTTTGGACCTCAAGCGAAGGTAATTCATGTTGAGGGAATGTAATATGCAACTATATTTCTTACATACAATCAAATAAGGCTACCAAATCATTCAGTTTGATAGAAGGTGATATATCAATATTGTGTAAATCCTCTTGGAGCATCCTATGGTATTTAGGTAATGTTTGAATCAAATGCCAAAGGGATATCTTGGCTGGAGTATTACAAAGTTTCTCAACAAGATTATATTATTTACCATTACATTGAGGAAGGATAGGTGGAGGTAGAAGATATGGTTGGGGTAATAGAATGAATGTTGGTGTTTGTTTTGGTTGATTATTATTTTTAGTGTTATATGTGTGAGCAACTGCATGAAAACTTGGTGGCTTCAACACATCTTGTAACACATGATCTTACTAGTGAGTTGTTTTGTAAAGTTTAGGATATGGCCATGAGGTTTAAGAGGTCCTATAATGAGAGTTACTTTAGGAGGTACAATAACTTGAGGAGTTTTAGGAGGTCCAATAATCAAATGTGGGTTCATAATTTTAGCTTGTTGGCAATCTTTTATCAATGGAGGACCTAGGAATGTCCATTTTGAACCTTCACCTATACAAGCCACCCTACTATCATTTGAAGGAGGAAATATATCAATGATTTCATCCTCTTGTGCCACAATATCTTCCCAAGTAGGAGAAGTATTGGGAAATAAATAAGAATGATTCTCATGATTCTCAATGATTGGATCCTCTTGCGCTAATATATTCTCACAAGTAGGAGAGATATTGGAAGAAGAACTAACATTATTGTCATGATTTTCAACGGTTGCATCCTCTTGCACCAAAGTAACCTCACACATAAGGGAGATTTTGGGAGAGGGATAAATGTGAGTTTCACGATTACTCGAAGAATGAAGGTTAGGTAAAGAGATGTTAACAAATGTATCAACGATTTTATTCTATTCCATCATGATGTTCTCATAGGTATAAAAGTTATTGGTTGGCTGAAGGCTGATGTATATCCCTTTTTACGACATGGAATGGGGTTCAAGGTAGTGCCCCAAAAAAAATATTTTAGAAAAGCCATATTTTTCTATATCAAAACTATAATTTTTGAAAACAAATCATATTGTTATTGTCCCTTTTTAGGGGATATTGCATTGAATTAGGTAAATTAGGGAAAATTAGAAATGTACAACAAAATTAGATAGTTTTTATAACACACTTCTAGAACGGGACCTAGATCTGAACAAAGACTAGAGATAGAGATTTGCATAGAAAATTATAGCCCAAACTGGTTGGACAGGGGCACTATGTGCCCTAGACTAGACATGGCTTTTTTTAAACAATATGATTTGGAAATCATCAACAGTGTGTAAGGTTCTTAGGTTGCAGAGGTTTAGGTCTAGAAGTAAACAAAGTTCTAGAAATGCACAAAACCTATTTTTTTTATATGAAACACACACATGTATGCAAATTTTTAATATTTTTAGGGTAATTGAATATGCTAAAATGATGAATTTCATAAATTAAAATATTGTAATCAACTAATTTTTCCAAAGAAAAAATAAAATCAATACTTTTTGATCTTTTGAAATGAAAATACTATGTAATTTCTTCACTTTTTCAACGTTTTTCCACTAAAATATGCATCCATAAATGATAAAATAGTTTTGCAATTAAATTTCTCAATGAAAATAACTTAGATCTAAGCCCTAACAAGGAAAAATAAAATCTAAAATTATGCAATTTAATCATGAATAAATAATGCAATTTAATCATGAATAAATAATGCAAATGCATATTTTTGGAAAAATGAACTAAATGGAAATAACGGGATCTTCAAAGAACCTAGGTTTTGAATTATTTTTTAGAATTTTATGCTACCAAAAATTAGAAACATTGCAAATGCAAGATATTTTAAATTCACCATAATGTTGAGTAGGAAAAGTGATCCTAGATCTAATTAGGTTAGCTAGGATTATCTCCCTTTCACTTTGGCTCAACATTTAAAAATAAACCAACTAGGGTTGATGATTAGCTTTCTACCATAAGGGAGATCCAACCTCCTAGGTTTTGTGTGATTTAACAAGCCTAATTGACATATAAACCTAAATTTGAAAATATAAAATTTCACACAAATGAAACTAAAATTCTAGAAAGAAAGAGCAGGTCTGAGGAGGGTAGAGTACTGTACACCTGTGACAAATTTGAGGCTGAAATAATGGATCTAGCCCTCATGGTGCACCCCAAATTGGCCTCCTCTTTTACCAAATCTACAAATTCTAAACATGGATTGAGGTCTACATTGTGTTTTCTAAAACTATCACCTATTGAAACCTCTAGATCTAACCCACACACATGAAAAGAGGGGGAAAGGTTATGTTGCATAGGGGATTTCCTAAGTCAAACCCCATTTTTGTATTTCTATGTCCACATACAGTAATTGATGATGATCAAGAGGGCATGCCCTAGGCTGGACAAAGGCCAAAACAACAATAATTGACTGAAATTGATAAATGACAAATGATAATGTTACCTTGATGTGAAAACCATTGAAGAAGAGATGCCCCACTACAAGTTGATTGATGAATGCTTTGAATGTTTGATAGACCTACAAAAGGTTAGTTCATAAAACATAATGGGTTGTTGTAACTAGCATGTAGAGGATAACTCAATACATCTTCATGGATTGGCATGATTGATCATAATATCACCTTGCACATAAATTGCTTCATTCTTCTTGATGTCTTGAAAACTTGAACTTGATTGATAAAAGTGTTGTAATAATGCTAGTAAATATTCCCTTGAATTTCCTTGACTGATTTTAGGATCTTCAACTTGCTCAATAGATTTTCTACCTCCCATTAGGATTTCAAATGCAATTATTCTAATTTCCCAAAAAAAAGTATTGATGACCAAAAAATACAATTGGAAATTCAAATAATAAAATACTGACACTGAAATATTGAAATTGGAGCAAAAAAAGGGTGGTATAGGGTGTTGGGCACCCTAGACAAAACCCATCCTTTCCAGGTCCCAAAGTGTTGAGGGAAAATATATAAAATCCTTACTTTCATTTCCATTGTTTGATTTTATGAGGATATTCATAAAATGGGAAATTAAATGCATAATTAGGTCCAAGAACATAGAGGGGAGCATAACGTAATGTGAAATTTTCAAGGGTGACAATTTTCAACGCCACACTAAAGAATATAACTTAAAAAAAAAATTCAATTCCAATGTGCAAGAAATCAAGAACTATAAATCCTAAGCTCTACATTCTCTTCTATTCATGCAATTGAAAATATTTTAAGTTTCCCTCAACCTAAACCTTCTTCCAACCAAGGAGAAAAGAATCCTTGAATAAGAAAATCATGGTTATAGCTTCATCCATATTATTCAACTCCTACCCAAAATATATTTATTGAATAGAAATAGGTTCCCCATAGGATCACGAAAGAAAAATCCACCCTTTGCAAGCCCTATAGTTTCTTTTGACACACTATCAAAATTTATCTTTAGCTATCATACTTCTAGAGGATGTCACTTTATCTCCTTATGTATGGTGGATTTTCACATTTTTTTGATATTTTAAAAATAAAGTGTAACCTAGGCCACTTTTTGGACCAATCAATCTCATTTTTTGAATCCCACCCACTCCCTCTAATTTTTATTCATTAATTTCAACCAATAGATCAACCAAATGATCCCAAGTTCTCTCCATAGATATGGATTTACCCTGAAAATATTCTATTCATTTCAATCCATAAAGTTCATATTATCAATTAAGGTAGAAGAACCTAAACTAATTTGAGAGATAGGCTTTGAATACTTATCTTCCAAAATTCTTAGAGATCTAGCACACAAGCAAGGAATATACAAGGGGAATTTAAAATATGCATCACCCAAGACCATAGTTTCTTACCTCCCCTCACAAGTTTTTAGGAACTTTTTATTCAACTTAAATATATGTAAACTTGTATCAAAGTTCTAATTAACTCATGCTTACAAGTTTGTTAAAACTTTTCACTTGACTTGTATATGTGCAAATTTGCATCAAAGTTGTAATTCTCCCCCAAAATTGCAAACAAGAGATGAACATGTGGCTCAATTCTTCATTTTATTAACATAAAAAACAAGGCTTCAAACATCCTAAGGGTGAGAAATCCATCCCAAGTTAAGGCTCATTCATTTGTATCCAATAATAATATTTTTTTCCTTAGGTAACCCTTCCCCAAACCAAATATTGTTTATAGGTAATGGGGCACATTCCTAGTAGAATGTGAAAGAGATGAAAACAATGCATACATATATGTTGGATGTTGTGGTTGTGCTGCTGATATGTTGTTGTCATTGATGTCAACACTATTAGCATTAATGTCTTAGAGGCTGTATATGTTGAGCATATTGAGAAAATTGTAATGAAATAAGTTGCAGGTTGTTAATGGTGAAGTGTAGTTCAGTTTGTTGGTGAGTTCAGTACGTTGATGATCAGTGGTTGTGGAATAAAAGGTTTCTTGTCGAGTATATCTAGTTTATCCAAGTTGAATTTCAAAGATTTTGTGTGAAGATTTGTTCATGTTATAAAGATTTGTTCGTGTTATGAAGATTTGTATTCTGACAGTCTTTCTGTTATTTTAGTTGGTGTTCTTGATTGAAGATGATGTGATTTCAGTTAGTTCAGTTGTTGTGGATGCTTCTCTGGTGATTCATGATTTTTGTGGATGTTTCTAGATCGTGCTCTATCTGTGTTGCATGTCCGCATTGATCGTTGTGCTCGCGATTCAATATTTTCTCTTGCGTGTTCATGTTTTTCTTGTTCTTGGCCGACAAGGTGTTGTGGATCTTTGTGGAATAATTTTTGGAGGTTTTTTCATGTTTGAGAATTTTATTTTGGGTCTTCACTATGTTGTGGCCGACCTTGGTTGATTCACATTAATAATATTTATTGTTTTGGGCTGACAATTTGTATTCATTTTATTATTTTCATAAGGCCGACATGTAGTGATGTAAATTTCTTGTTGCGAATATATATAAGTGATTGCTTTATCATTTGAAGGTATGAGTATGTGAAGAGTGAGAGTCCTATGTGTGAATAATGTTTAGATCTTTTGAAGGTAGAAGCAAAGTGTGAAGAAGAGTGAGCAGAGTGTGAAGAAGTGTTCATGTGCTTAACCAAAACTATAATTAGGCATTAGTAGATGCTATTTTTCTCAGTTCAAATCCTGTTGATGTAATTCATTCTTTTGTAAGACAGTGTGTCTTCCTTGGGTAGTAAGCCTCTTTGTAATTGAGTAGTGAGCTCTAGGAAGTGTGCCTGAATGCATGTGCATTCCCCATTCATATTTATTTACACTTTTAACAGGGTATAATCTTGTGGACTGACCTCCACTATAGTTTTTCCCCTAACAAGGTTTCCACATAAAAAATATTGGTGTTATGTGTGTTTCTGATGTGTTGATTGATTTATTCTTTTATGGTTATTGATCAGATCAGAGAATAAGATTAATAAGTTGAAATAAGTTTGAAATTCAGTGACAACTGATTCACCCCCCCTCTCAGTTGTCTACCCTTGTGTTGCCAACAATATAAACCTAACTAAATGGGAATCTATTCTAGAATAATTTATCCTCTTAATGGGTTTGAGGGATAGGCCAATTCCTTAAGAGTTGCATGATTCCATTGATATAAATATTCCAAGTAGGATATTCTTGAGGAAATTATATCTATTCCTTATTCTCATTGACTACCTTCATATAGTTATTGACCTTAGACCCAACCTTATCTTCAAAAAATGCCTATTTTTCCAAAACATTACGTTTCGCCAAGTGACTTATCCCCAATATAGGTTGAATTCAAAAATGATATGCAACTTCATTTCTAAACTTCCATATGAGATTCTTGGTCACAAATACCCAACACATTCTCAAGAAATTTAAAATATCAGAGCTTAGTGAAATAGAAATTTGGAAGAAGATACTACCATACTCATTGTTATCAATATACTTTACATATAACATATTGTTCCATAATCTCTCTTTCATAACACATTTTCCAAATAGCTTCATCCCAAAGCCTTTATTCATTTTTCTAAAATCCTTGAAGTGAAAGCCTCCCTCATTTTTGTCTCTGCTGGGTGAATATTCTGTAATCCCTTTACGAATTACAAAATGTGAATTTTAGCCATAGCTATGATGAGATAAATCTCTCCTCTCAGAAAGGGGAGGCTCCCTTCTTACTACTTACTGGAATAAAAAGTGAACTATGTTACACTTTACAATATATACACTATTTTAACCATGTAGGGGGTGTGCTACATTCATCATTTTCTCTTATTTTAAAAAATGTGTTTACAATGTTCCACGGTGTTACTTCGAAATTCCTTACAATTCTAAGTATAAACCTAAGCAGTAATTCTCAATATTCTCAATTAAACATAAGCATAATTCAAGAATACTAGTATAACCAAAATATATGTAAGTAGAAAACACATGAAAGCACAAAGTGTTTTCATTGTTCCCAATGAGAGTTCTTCAATAATCAGTGATGTAAATTAGAGCATAAAGTCTTTTAATCCATGCCACGAAAAGATCCACGTACCAAATGAATAATTCCAAGCTCAAAGTCTTGACGATTCTTCACTAAAAGATATTAATAGCACACACACAATTTTCAAGTAAATCATATAACACAAAGTATATAAAACTTATCTTGAATTCCCTCCAATTGTACGTAAGGAAACACCACTTATCCAATCAATTAATAAGATAAATCAATGAGAAATAAATAAGAACATTCTCACTCATTCAAATTCAATCCAAAACAAAGGTTGGTATGCAAATTCGCCTTCATTATTGATTGAAATTGATATGCAATTTGAACTCAAAGTTTCAAACTTGGAATACAATTTTGGAAGCATTTCATTGAAAAAGATTAAAGGCCCCAAATACAAATGAGCTCTCTCATATTTATAGGTGAGAGAAAAGAGCTAACCTAGGAAAAAATATAACTACTTTGACTTATTCAACAATGGAGTCCAAAATTATTAGAGGACTTCAAAGTTGTTTCATGTATTTACAATTTGACAAATGACATGTAAATTGTCTTTGGCTAACTACAAAAACTTGTAACTAACTAAAACTTGAAAACTAATATAAGGCACGGTCAACCTTCTTCAACATTCTACATCAAGAAATCATCATGTTTCTTTAGGATTGTTTGTACTTCATTGTATGACACTAAAGTATGTTTGATGATGACTTGAGATCTTGATACTGAATCCCTAACAATGTTGTAGGGTTTTTGATGTCACCCAAGATACTATTTCAGATTGCTCAAAGATAATTGAAGATCAAAAATTAAATCCATTAATGGTATTGAAAATGCTTGGTCTTCAAAATCCTTCAAAATCATGTTGGTGAAGTGTTGAACCACATTATTTGGAGGAAGCAACTTCTAACTGCCATCTCGCAGCTGACATGGAATTTATTCAATTTTATTAATCAGCTGAAATTCATGTTCTTCACCAAGTTCCCTTGTAGATTGTAGATCATTAAGAAAGTTGGTGAGAATAGTATCTTAGTGTATCAAAGACTTTGATTTCCACGTACATGTCTCAATTGAGAATGATCCCAAATTCCTCCAATTTGTCTATTTTGAGTTTCCTCATCTTAATCCAAGACTGTACTTTATTTTCTGTCCTCTTTCTCTTGAGAGAAAGCATTCACATTGTCATCCAGTTTTTCTCTTATGTTTTCCATCTTTTCTAGTTTCCCCATAGTTGACCCTAGCATTTCTATGCCCAATGTGATCAAATAGTCAATATATTCACCAACCACTCTGGCTCTAGCATGTACCTTTTCCACCTTTTGAATGATGGGATTCTCGATGCCAACTGCAATAACCTCAGGTTTGATGGATTCACAAGATTGAGTTATCTTCTATAGCACATACGTGAGTTGCTCTATCTTAGCCTTGTAGTGATATTTCATTTTCTTCTCCTTGTCAAATTTATCAATGAGAGAGTATAAGGCTAATTAAACATCTACCTTCACACTATCATGAGTCACTTTACCCAATTCAACCCTTGTGATAGAATATTCTACAAGATCTACTTCCTCATAAGTTTTATCAGAGGGAGGCTTGGCTATCTTTGCATACTTATTACCTTCTTCACCAAAAAGAATCCTTGAAAGTGTCTTTGCTTTCTTTTTGGTTCTAGTCTTGGTAGTAGCAAGCTATGCAAAGTAAAATTCATTAGGAGAGATGAATTCTTTCCTTCTCTTTGGTGCTTGTGAAGACAACCATGGTGGCAATGATGAACTCTCCTCAGGATGTGTAGCCATCAGATGGGATGTAGTAGCTATATCCACAAAGGTGGTAGTCGCAATGGGAGATGTGTTAAGAAAAATAACCTTAGGAATTTAAGCTCTAGAGACTTGCACAAAATCATTCAAGAATTTCTCCAAATCAAAGTGTGATGTCAGGTCAAAGGACGGTGAGGACAAACTTAGAAATGACATAGGAGAACTAGTCACATTGTCTAACCCTTGTCTTGGGATTCCAAAAGGAAACCTTGAGATGGGAGAAGAATATATAGAATGAATCAAACTAGTAGGTGCTACAATAATCGTCACTGTGGGAGGAGGATTAACAAGGACATTAGGTGCAAATGTGGTCATAGGAGGAGGAACAAAAGTAGACATAACATTGTCAATGGGGGACGAGGTGATAGGTGGTTCCTCAAGAATATTCTCATGAGGAGATATCTCTGCTTCCTCATGGTCCTCTTCATTAATTTTCCCTTCTTCTTACACATGTTCCTCTTGTTGCACATGCTCGTTTTGGGCCTCTGTAGATGGCCCCTCTACAAATTTTCCAGTTTTCTTTCCACCCTTGACCGCAAATTTGATCTTAGGCATTGAGGCTTTGCTTGAGCTTGGATCATCATTTTTATTTTTGTTAGTTTTAAGATTAGATTTAATAGAAAGTAGAAATGCAACACATGAAAAATAAACACAACAGTTTACCCTAGGAAAACCCTCCTCAAGGGAGAAAAACCCAACAAAATATATCTCTTATATATAGAAAGAATAAGAGAAAAAATATGCTTTACAAGCTGGCCCACACACAAGGCCGATCTGATGTAATGAGAGATAACACCTCTCCTAGGGAAAAATATATAAATAATATAAGTTCTCCTTGATATCGATATGCTAATGTAAAAAATTGATCTGCTGCAAATGTACAAACTCCCCCTTGAAGTGTGACTTGTCTCTTGAATAATCGAGTGATCAAATGAATGATCATCACTTGGTATATATACAAATCAAAGGTGTCCTTTCATTTAGGGTCAGAATCTTTCACAAAACAAGGAGAATTTTTATTTGAGTCAGCCCATAAATAATAAATAATATTTATAGCAAGTCTGCCTTGCTTTTGCATTTATTTATTATTTATTATTATTTAATTAGAGAGAAAAATATCTCCACCGCTATAAACATCAACACTCCCTCTTAGCTAGGAAGGTATTTTTCGTATAATCCTCATCATGGAGTCTCTCGACATGATGTCCACAATGGCTACACCCAACTGTGAAAAACCACATCTCAGTCTCAAAGATGTACAAGAATCCATCACGGAGTCTCTCAACATGATGTCGTCATGGAGTCTCTCAAAATGACGTCTCAGCTCAGTCTCAGAGATGAACAAGGGCTCACACCTCATATTTCTCCATCTCAGAGAAATATATGCTACAAGGGATTTCACCTCATATTTATCCATCTCAGAGAAATATACACTACAAGGGCTTTCACCTCATATTTCTCTATCTTAGAGAAATATACACTATAAGGGATTTTACCTCATATTTCTCTGTCTTAGAGAAATATACACTACAAGGGCTTTCACCTCATATTTCTCCATCTCAGAGAAATATACGCAAGGGATTTCACCTCATACTTCTTCATCACAGAGAAATATACACTACAAGGGATTTCACCTCATACTTATTCGTCATAGAGAAATATACACTACAAGGGCTTTCACCTCATACTTCTCCGTCACAGAGAAATATACGCTACAACAAATCTTCATGATGATGTGACTCCCTCTGAAGCTCCAAGTACGACATCAACCTCCTGACCTCCTCATCCAAGGTTGCCTCTGTTGGTTTGTTAGACTCCCTTTGAATGTTAATTCCTCCTCATGATCGACTTTAGAATAAGAAACCTTTTGAATTGACTTTAGAGCTTGGCTTCTTCTAAGTTGTCCCTATGTCAATTTCCACAAAAGAAACATGTTGTGTAGACCTTAATTTGCAATCTCGAGCAAATTTTCACACTTGAAACATTGAATGTGAGAGAAATCCTTCTTCTTCTTTGGTTCTAGAGAAGAATCTGATTCTCTATCTCTATTTCTCTTTCTTCCTTTGCCTCTATCTCTAGAAGTATGTGTTGCAAGAACTTGTTTTTCTACATCATGATAGTTTCACCGAATTCCTCTTGTTGCCAACCCAGACTCTTCTTGAATACAATCATCTTGAAGATGATAAAACTTGGGAAACTTGGATCTCCCACTGATGCCTAAATAAAGGGTTCCCAAGATTGAGGAAGAAAATTTAGTGCCAGCATAGCAAGATCTCTATTTGCAATTATATCCCCAATAGCGCTCAACTAATCTCTCAAATCAACAATCTTCATAAAAAATGAGATGATTGAATCATCTTTAGCCATTTTTACATGGTGAAGTTGTTGTCTCAAAGCAAGGGCTCTGTTGGCGTTGTTGATCTCATACAATCCTTTTAGAGTATCAAACATTTCTTTAGCTATCTTCAACTTGGAGATGATCGCTACTAGGTGATTCATCACAAAGTCTATCATGATCTTTCTAGCCTTCGTGCCATTTTTATTCCACTGGATTTTCTCAGTATCATCAGAAGGCTTGGGCATATCACTTTCCATGAAACCAAGAAGATAATTCTCCTCTAATGCAATGAGTACCCTGGGTTTCCAAGAGTTGAAGTTTGAAGCTCCATTAAGCCTATCTTCTACCTTGACACCACTCACCATCTTCTTTTCCCACACAAGTTCACCTTCAAATATCTATCCTAGATGAAAAGTTGACTTGAATGCTTAAATAAATCTGATCAGATCTTTGCTTAAACTAGCTCTGATACCATGTTAGTTTTAAGATTAGATTTAACAAAAATCAGAAATGCAACACATGAATAATAAAAACAACAATTTACCTTGAGAAAACCCTCCTTCTCAAGGGAGAAAAACCCAACAAAATATATCTCTTATATATAGAAAGAATTAGAGCAGAAATCTACTTTACAACTTGGCCCACACACAAGGCCGAGCTAATGCAATGAGAGATAGAACCCTTCCTAGGTGTGAATATATAAATAATATAAGTTTTTGATATCGATCGACTGATGTAAAAAATTGATTTGTTGCAAATGTACGAACTTCCTCTTGAAGTGTGACTTGTATCTTGAATAATAAAATGATCAAATGAATGATCATCACTTGGTATATATACAAATCAAAGGTGTCCATTCATTTAGGGTCGACCTCTTTCACAAAACAAGGCGACTTTTTATTTGAGTCAGCCCATAAATAATAAATAATATTTATATCAAGTCTTCCTTGCTTTTGCATTTATTTATTATTTATTATTATTTAATTAGAGAGAAAAATATCTCCACTGCTATAAACATCAACAATTTTTAGTCCTTAGCTTCGATTTATTACTTGCTTGTACTTGAGATTCATCTTCTGATCCCATGAAGAAAGGCTTCAATTGTATATCTCTTTCATCCTATTAGACATTTGTATTGGCCAAGATTAGTTGAAGCCTTTCTCAGATTGATATCACTACTATCTGAGACCATTGGATTGAAGGAAGAGGAGAAGCTGCAATGTTTTTTCTTTCATATTCATCATCGAGAATAGTATCCTCATCCTCCATGTCCTCTAGGATATCAACAAGATCCAATTCTCTTATCTGATCCAAAGTCAACTTGCAATAATCCATCCTCCTGATCTCTTGTTCTGTCCTGATGTCAGCCCAAATGTCTTCGAACTAGTACACATGAGAGAATTCCATTTTGATTTGAGACTTCATGCCTCTGTAGTAAAAATCAGCTCTTTCCTTGTACAATTTGGCTGTCACTTGTTGCATTTTTGATTCAACCGCCTTTGCCTTATGTAAGGTCAGAATGGAGTACCTTCCAATTGCCAATGGAAATTTAAACCCTGGCTTATGAGCTTCCATTTGTTTATTATGAACCATAATAATATGTTTGCATAACTCCATTAGAACAATTATATCACTAGGATAATGTGGAAGCATGTATGGATAGCTAGCAAAGCATCCAACTCTTAGATAAGTAAAATTTGGAAACTATAGATGCATGCATCCATATTTGTTTACTATTTTCCATGCTTCATCTGATACCCTTTTATTCTCCAGTTTGGGATCAAAGGCACACATGAGTGGTTCAAAGAAGGAATCATTCACCCTTCTAAAGTGTTTGATACTTCCCTTGAGGGTGATCAGTGGAAAATATTTGAAAATTGGTGTAACCTTCTTGTCACCTTCAAAAGTTAGACTTGGAAAATTTCTCATGGAGGCCACGACATAGACCAAATATGAGGTCATGTAGAAATTATGTGTTGTATGCACCTAGGTCAATTGCTCATGGATAGAATTTCTGATTTCCTCTCCCCAAAAGATGTGTTGCTTCCCTTTCAAAATGATCTTGATCTATGTGTACATCCAATCCTCAAAATAATACAAAGTTGGTAAACCATTCACTTTGCTGAGAAGAGTGATGAGGTCATTTACCTCTTCAATAAAATCACTACGAGGAGAGTTTTTGGGCCAACTAGTAACACTTGGCCTAGGAGCCTTTAGCCATTTGTTGTTGATCAATTTATTTTTAAAATCAGGATCGTTATCATATTTTTCCTATGTGAATTCCTTAGAAATATCCACATATGAATCAACACCTGGGTACGTGATAAATTTTTCAAATAAATCTACATCTAAATCCATTACCACATTTCCATTTGAATCCCTAACTTTCTTGTCATCCTTGTTATAGTGAGCAACAACTTGTAGCACAAACTCTAGATTCTGAGTTGATACTCGAAATGAAGCCACGATGTATATTGCTATGAATTATTGACTTCATCGCATTGGTTACATATTGCTTCTTAGTTCTTTCAACAAACTCGCCCATGTCCACATGGTCAATTTTTGTATCTCTAATTTCATCCAAATTCGATGAGACCACTGTAGGAGGAAGCACACCCTAATATTTGTACTTCATTACTTTCCCCTTGGAAGGAGATGGATTTGACATCAGCAGAAGAAAGGACTTGCTGAAATAAAGATGCAATATCTCAAGAAGTGTGCACAAAGGAACTGCATGAGAAGGTTAACATATTGTAGATATTAAGAAAAAAAATTTCATTTAGGAAATAGCAGTGAGGATTGAAAATAGAGAGGTTGTTTGAGAATTGGGATTTGAGCACGATGGGCATGGAAAAAAAAGCACAAAGGATTAGCTTGGTGAAGTAGGAAAAAGTCCAATGTTAAGAAAATTTGACAAGAAATGAGCGTATGTGCTGGAAAATAATGAAACTACAAGTGGAAATTGCCTTTGACAAAAAAGTTGCAAAGTTGGTAAAAATTACTGAAATTACAAGTGGGAAGTTTGCTTTTTCGCAATTTCAAAAAAAAGTACCAATTTTACAAACTTGGGAACAATTTTGGTTATTGCAATTTCAATAAAAATCTTTGATTTAGCAAATGGGTAGATCACTTATTATTTTGTCATATCGGGGGAATTCTTTGATTGAGCGATGACATCTAAGTTGGCTTGTTATGTTGGGGAAAAACCTCGAAATTACAAATAGGGCTAAGTTAGTTTGCAATTTTGCCCCAAAATGCCAAAGTGATGCATGGTTCTCTTGCATTTTTGAGAATTTTTATCAAAATTACAAGTGGGAGACTTGGGGTTTTTCAAATTTGGGTTTTTTTTTACGCATTTGCAAATGGTTTAAAAAACCCTTTTTTGAGTTGGGGAAAATCCCTGACTTAACAAATGGGAAAGACTTGTACCTAGGAGTTCGACAAAATTTACCTATTCGACAATTGGAAGATTTGATCTTGTATGTGTGGAGCTTTATGGTGCTTTTACAAAGATTTAATAGTGAATGGTTTGTAAGGTCCAGGAAAAACCCTGACCCAACAAGGGAAGACAACTTGTTGATTTGAAAGAAAATGCTAAAGTTACCAGTGACAAAAAGCATTCCTTATTCATGCATAGGGTTTTCAAAGGTTTTGCATTGTTTCAGGTTGAAATCAATAAATGACTCAAAGAACATAGAGGATGTGAACAAGGCATACCATGATATGAGGAAACTTGAAGACTAGGGTTGTGGGTAGGGAAAAAAAAGAGAGCGGACCAATATACAAAAGAAAATGCGAACATATCAAGAAGAAACAAAATCATAAAAGATTCTTAAAGACATACATATATGAGATTAAAATGAAACCCTAAATGATTTAAGCAACAATGAAATTGAAAAGAGAAAGAACATACCTGAGGATAGAGAACAAAGGAAACCCTAGGTTGAAACCTTGATGAAATCCGTTCAATCCACACACCAAACAAGGTCGAAGATCTCAATCAAAATCATAGCGAATGAAAAAGAATGAAGAATGAAAAGGAAAAATAAAATTAAAAGACTTGAAAAATGGTTTAAAAAGATATTAAAAAGACAATTAATGCACTCGGTGTGAAAACCAAAATTGTAGGAGTGGTAAAAATTTGTGTGCTTACAAGTATAACTTGCTGTTTCAAGAAAATTTAACAATTTTACAAGTGACTTACAATTTCATGAAAAATCTTTGATTTTACAAGAAACTACCCCTTTGGAAAACTTGACTTTCAAGTTCGGGGAAAAACCCCGACTTTGCAAGTATAATTTTTTTTCTAACACTTGACAATTGAACTTTCACAATTCACGCAAAAAGAGAATTTTAACGAATTGATGAAAGATATTGCTTGGAAGATGTTCCAAGACTTAAGACCATGCATGAGGGAAGATTGAGATTCACCTCATTTTGTGTGCTTAGAGTGTATGAGACTACGAAACAAACAAGTTTCGTAGGGGTTATCCTATGAATCAAACACAATTGGATTCAAGGATAACAGTCTCTATAGATGATCTCCCATTTTACCAACTTGAATTTCCTCTTATAATCCTTCCCACTCCATAAGAAATTCCTATATATATTCAAGCTGTCTTTAACAATATCATTTGATATTTTAGAAAACGGATATTAAATAAATGTGAATCATAAAGAGGTATTTTAATAATAAGGATATGGATAGATAAGATTAACCACCATCACTTTGAAGAGGAAATTTTTCTATACCAATCAACCAAAGATTTCCAATCATTTAAGGTTACCCTCTTATCCACCAATGACATACGTAGATAAGATTTGGGAAAGGTTTCATGTTAAAAATCCAAAATTCTACATATGTTTTAGGATCCTCATCAAAATCCTTTAGGAAATATATTTTTGACTTACTCTTGTTAATGGGTAAATGCACAAAGATGGGGGACCAAAAAGGGGTCTTAAGTGACCACTTTTTTTCCTTGAAATTAGGAAAGACTCTCCTTGTATGAAAAATTGAAGATAGTTACACTCAAAATTTTAACATGCAATGAAAACAAGAGCCATAATGCTATGAATCTAGTTTCTAAACTACTATATTTTTGAAAATGGTAGAGATTAAGGGGTTCAAAAAGGGGGGGCACACAAATTAGTCCTATTTTTTTCAAAAAAAATAACATAGCATTTGGTGTGGCCCCCCTAAAATGTTAATTTTTTTTTTTTATCATTTCAAAAATTTCTTTAGTGAGAAATTAGCAAACACCATGTAGTTTATCCTTGATTTTTCTTCTATTTTTTTTAATGGATATATGATTTTTTACTAATTTTTAAAGTGGACACATCTTGAAAAATAGAAATTGAGCATATGCTTCCCCCTACAAATTTTAAAAATTGATTGAAAATCATTTTTTTAAAGTGTAGAATTGATTTTAGTTTCTAAAAATGTAATTTATTTTAAATTTTGTTGAACAGTTGAAAAAATAAAGTGAGAAATACCAAACATTGGTTTTTGACAAAAAACGGATAAACTAATAAAAGAAATTAAAATTGAAAACATTAACATACTCAAAACGTGAAAAAACTTACATGGTTAGATAGCTAAGAGAGAGCTTAACTTTACTATGGTGTTTTTTGACTTAACACTGAAACACATGGAAACCTAATGGGGAGCATGCTCGAGATTATGTCAATTTTTTTATAATTTATAAAAACACATCTTTGGATGTTGGAAGGTCACTCCAAGCCTTTGGGTTGGAAGCCCAAGGTAAATCCAAGCCAAAGGCTTGGAAATTTCTAAAGCAAACAAAAATGTGAGTGTTATAACACACTTACATTATGTCAAAGAAAAACATAACATGGGCATGTTATACCAAACTCACATTATGCTTCACTTAGGGTGTAGTTGCTTCACTTAGGGTATAGGGTTTATGAATTGATCATTCTCGTAAAGTAGATCATGTGTATAAAATTGCAACAACCTCTTTATCAAGATATTCCAAAAATGAATTATGTCCCATATAATAACAAATTAAGGTTGTTAAGTTGCCACCCTCAACTCAATATTTACCTATTGAATCACCTAATTTAAATAAGAATATCACCTAGATGTGATTTTAGTTTGAAAAATGTCCATCATAGATATTATTTCCTTAAAATGAATAGATATATGAAAATATACACTAGTACCAAGGTAATTTAAGAAGCAACCTCAAATATTATAAATTAAAAAAATTATGTGACTTTGCATTTACCATTCTAGAGTATGCTTTGATGGTTTAGATGAAAGAATCAATGATATGGACAAGCCAATAATACATTTTATTTACTATAAATTAAAATTAGAGAGTGGAGAAAGGGTTGGGATTTAAATATGGCACCTAGAAGGATGGATAGAGATTGAAACTTTATCATAGAATACATATAAGAAATATGAACTATGATGAAAAATATTCAAGACTTATTATATGCATTTGTAGAGAAGAAAAAAGAGGTTTTATGAATCCTAAATTGGATAAAAGTGATGGTGAAGAACATGAGAAAATCTTTGTTGAATATTTTATATTTAGAGAATAAGTTAAATATGTGAGGATGTTGAATGCTCTCACTAGAATTTGTAAAAAATATAATGGATTTGCATAATTATTTTGTTAATTTAAATACTAAAAATTAAATAAATGGATTGATGATGTTAAAGTGTACTTTGAGTATGAAGATGCTATTTTACCAAGACAAAGTTGATTAGGTCATGCTACAATATAGTAGAAAAAACTCTATTAGAGAGGAAGATAAAAGTTAATCCTAAGAAAAATCAAATAGAATGGTAGTAACAAGAAGTATGGAGTTTATGGTTGATGGTTTAACGTATAGGCTTTAGGACCTATGGTTAAGGCATAGTGTTTAGGGTTGAGGGTATAGGGTTAAGTGTATAAGGTATAGGTGATGTAGGGGCATCCTGGTCCACAGGCGAACCTACATCGCCCAAAAAATATTTTTAGTTTATTTTGGTGGTTTCAAGCATCTCTTAACATCAAGAAGTCTTTTGTGTGTTTTCAGGAAAAAAAGAGCTTCCAAGAAAAAATTACATCAAAAGTCACTTTCTAGCATCTAGTTGCACACTTTCAAAGCATCAATTTGATCAAATCATTTTGGAATGATAGTATAGATTTTGTGGAAATTAAATCATTGGGTTTTATTACTTTATGCTT
The DNA here is from genome assembly GCA_007258455.2 of Sequoia sempervirens. Taxonomy (NCBI): domain Eukaryota; kingdom Viridiplantae; phylum Streptophyta; class Pinopsida; order Cupressales; family Cupressaceae; genus Sequoia; species Sequoia sempervirens. The sequence continues at coordinate 1,241,206,095 of VDFB02271358.1, forward strand.
CATCTTTCCATTGCATAAAAAAAAATTGGGGCATCTGAATTTAAAAATAGAAAAAAAAATTATTTGGGAGCCCAAAAGGTGTTTCATCACAGTAATTTTCACTTTGCTGGAGGCATCTTTTCATAGCAGAAATTGAAGAAAAATGAAAAAGAAAACAAAAGAAAATAACAAAATTTAAAAGAGATTAGAAGGAGGGAGAGAAGTCATGAAGGGAGAAGAGAGTGTGGAAGATTAAGGGGTAGAAGTCCAATCTTGGAGGCTTTTGAAAACAATAAAAATTAGTCATTTTAGATAAAAAAAAGAGGCTTGCAAATGGGGTAGCATTGAAGTTAGAGAGAAGAGAAGGGGAGAAGAAGAAAGAGAGATAGTGAGCAGCCATGTGTGAATGGTGATTGTGCAGATTTTAATTTTTAATGTAGAAGATTTGTATCTAGTTTGAAAAATTGAATAAAGTCAGCATGTGTTTGTTTGCATATTTTGCACTCGATGTGTATTTGTAAGTTTGTTTTGTGTAGTAGAGAGTCTCTTCATCAAATGGTATTAGAGCTACTAAATATTGAGAGTGGAGAGAATCCACTAGGACCGTGGGTGAAGAATTGGTAAAGAGTGAGGAAGCCTTGAGAGGCCATTAATTGTATGGGAATCATGTTGGTTGTCCTCCAATAGAGATGAAGCCTGGTAGAAGGTGTGAAAATCTCTTCCACTAAGAGGAAGTGGGTAGAAGAGATCTTGAAGGTGCATCTTCTAGAATCCTGTTGGGAAGAGGATAGTAGTGAGATTTTTGTTGTAGGGGGATGAATAAGGGTAGTGATTATTGGCTCTAATTTGTTTGTGGTTGCAAATTGAGAGTATGCCATAATTGTTTGGAAAAATGTCTTGGGACATGGAGAGTGTTTGTTGATGAAGAAGGAATATTTACAGCCACAAAAAGTGAAACAAGAACCCATTCAAAGGAGCGATTTTGTTCTAAACTATGTGCAAGTATGGTGAAAAGTGCTACAAAGTGACCGTGGACAATGCTAGTAGAGATAATTTAGTTGCATTGGAAATGGTTGAGACGCTGAACTCAAAGAGGATGAAGCACTCTAATCCATACTATGTCTCTTGGTTGCAAGGAGGCCATCAAATTCAGGTAAGTGAACAAAGCATTGTAAATTTTCACATTGGAAGATATAAGGATGAAATTATATGTGATATATTACCCATGGATGTTTTTCATGTTTTGTTGGGTCAACCTTAGCTTTGGGATAGGGAAGCTATACATAATGGAAATAGTAACACTTATAGCATAATCAAGGATGGGAAGAAATATGTGTTGAATCCATTGCAAGATAAGCAAGAGGAAGTGGTAAAAAAATTGCATTAGTATGCCCTAATGAGTGTATGAAATAAGAAAGCAACATAGAAGTTGAAATAGGTGAGAAAAAAGTAGCTAAGAATCCTTTGAAGGATGAAGAGAAGAAAGAAAATATTGCAAAAAATATGAATAATGAAGAAAAATAAGAGATCCTTGTGCAAAAGGATCAAGAGGAAAGAGAAGAGATTGCAACTGAGATTGTAAAGGATGAGAAGTTTTTCAGCCCTTTGACAGAAGGGGCATTGAAGGAAGAGAGTATAGGAGCAACCCATATAGTCCCAAAAGGAGGCAATTCAGTTGTAGTAGGTTATTTTGAAGAGGTAAATTATGAAATTGTAGCAGAGGAATGTTTTGTTAAAGGCATATAAGACATAGTCGCAACAGAGGCAGAGGACAAAAAGAAGGATGCAAAAATAGTTGAGTATCCTTTGGAGGATGAAAATTTAGAAGGAAACAATGAGATAATAGTTGAGCATGAAGAGAAAAAAGTTGTAGAAAATGGTGTGGAAGAAGGTGTTATAGTAGTAGGCGAAGAAGAGGTAACATTTAAATTTTCTAAATTATATGATGAAGATTTATTTGTTAATGAAAAATATGAGAAAATAAAAGAGTGTGATGAGGTGAAAGTAGAAAAAGAGATGGATGAAAAGATAGTGGTGGAGGTAAAAAAGCGTGAAGAGGAAGTGAGGATAAAACTATTTTATTTTATGAGTTTGCTAGTGCTAATTTATATGTAGGAAAAGATTTGTGTGATGTTGCAGAGGATAGTGTAGATGCATGTTGGTGGAGGTGGCTAGAATATGGTGGGTTGGATCCCACATGATTAGAGAAGAGTAAGAGTTGCAATTGGTGGAGGAGCTCAGATTATGGTGGAGCAAATTCCACGTTGAGGAAGAGGAATGTAGAGCAGAGTTGTTGGAGGAGGATGAAGGTTGTTCCGACTAGATGTTGGAAAAGAAGAAGGAATAAAAAAAATTCAGCAGGGTACCTATGAAAGCATTGGAGTATGATACAAATAGTTTACTATTTGAAAGGGTGTTTCAAACACTCGACTCCATATTGTGAGCTATGCTCACAAATTTCTTACTTGACATGTCTGATGTAGGAGCATCTGGGTCCATAGGAGATCCTGCATCGCCCAAAAAATATTTTTAGTTTAATTTTAAAAATTTGGATTATTTTGGTGATTTCAAGCATCTCTCACCATCAAGAAGTCTCTTGTGTGTTTTCAGGAAAAATATATCTTCCGAGCAAAAATTACATCAAAAGTCACTTTCCAATATCCAACTGCACACTTCCAAAGCATCAATTTGATCAAATCATTTTGGCATGATAGTATAGATTTTGCGGAAATTAAATCATTGAGTTTTATTAATTTATGCTTCATCTTTCCATTGCATCAAAAAAATTTGGGGCATTTGAATTTAAAAATAGAAAAAAAAATTATTTGGGGGCCCAAAAAGGTGTTTCATCACAGTAATTTTCACTTTGCTGGAGGCATCTTTTCATAGTATAAATTGAAGAAAAATGAAAAAGAAAAGAAAAGAAAATGACAAAATTTAAAAGAGATTAGAAGGAGGAAGAAGAATTCATGAAGGGCGAAGAGAGTGTGGAAGATTAAAGGGCAGCAATCCAATCTTGGAGGCTGTTAAAAACAAAAAAAAAGTCATTTTAGATCATCAAAAAGATTCCTGCAAATGGGGCAGCATTGAAGTTAGAGAGAAGAGAAGGGGAGAAGAAGAAAGAGAGATAGTGAGCAGCCATGAGTGAATGGAGATTTTGCAGATTTTAATTTGTAATTTAGAAGCTTTGTATCTAGTTTGAAAAATTGAATAAAGTCAGCATGTGTTTGTTTGCATATTTTGCACTCTATGTGTATTTGTAAGTTTATGTTGTGTAGTAGAGAGTCTCTTCATCAATAGGTCTTAGGGTTGAGGATATTAGGTATAGGGTTGAGGGTATTGGGTTTATGGTTGATAGTATAAGGTATCTATTTAGGGTTGACAGTTTAGGGTGTAGGTTTTAAGGTTAAGGTTGAGGGTATAGGGTATAAGGTATAGGGTTTAGGCTTTAGGGTTGATGATGTTAGCTATAGGGTATGGGGTATAGGGTTTATAGTTAAGGGTATAAGGTATAGGGTTGAGGGTGTAGGGTGTAGGGTTGAGTGTATAGGGTTTAGGGTATAATCTTGAGTGTATAGGGTTTAGGCTTTAGGGTTGAGAGTATATGGTTTAGTCTATAGGGTTGATTGTATTGGGTATAAGGTATAGGATTTAGGGTTTAGGGTTAGGGGTATAAAGTATAGGATTGAGGGTTGAGGGTATAGGATTTAGGCTTTAGGGTTGACAATATTGGGTATAAGATATAGGGTTTAGGGTTTAGGGTTAGGGGTATAAGGTATATGGTTGAGGTTTGAGGGTGTAGTGTTTAGGGTTTAAGATATAGGGTTGATAGTATAGGGTTTAGGGTTAAGGGTATTGGGTATAGGGTATAGAGATGATGATGTAAAATATAAGGTATAGGGTATAGAGTTTATGGTCGAGGGTATAAGTTATAGGGTTGAGGGTGTAGGGTTTAGGGTATATGGTTGAGGGTTGGGTGTACAGGGTTTAGGTTTTAGGGTTGACAATAGTGGGTATAGGGTTTAGGCTTCAGAGTTGAGGGTATAGGGTTTATGCTTTAGGGTTGAGGTATGGAGTTTAGGGTTGAAGTTATAGGGTTTAGGATTTAGGGTTGAGGTATGGAGTTTAGGGTTGAGGGTTTAGTGTATAGGCTTTAGGGCCTACAATTGAGGGATAGTGTTCAAGGTTGAGGGTATAGGGTTTAGTGTACAAGGTATATGGCTTAAGGTTGAGGATATTGTGTATAGGATCGAGGGTATTGGGTTTATGGTTGAGGGTATAAGGTATCTATTTAAGGTTGAGGGTATAAGGTTGAGGGTATATAGTTTAGGATTTAGGGTTGAGGGTATAGGGTTTAGGATATAGGGTTGATGATATTGGGTATAAGATATAGGGTTTAGGGTTTAGGGTTAGGGATATAAGGTATAGGGTTGAGGATGTAGTGTTTAAGGTTTAAGGTATAGGGTATAGGGTATAGGGTTTAAGATTTAGGGTTGATTTTATTGGGTATAAGGCATAGGGTATAGGGCTTAGAGTTTAGGGTAAAGGGTATAGGGTTAGGGGTATAAGGTATAGGGTATAGGGTATAGGGTTGAGGGTTGATGGTGTAGTGTTTAGAGTTTAAGGTATAGGGTTGAGGGTATAGGGTTGAGTGTATAGGGTATATGTTTTAGGTTTGAGGTTATAGGGTTTAGGTTTTACCATTGAGGTATGAAGTTTGGGGTTGAGGGTTTAGTGTATATGCTTTAAGGCCTATGGTTTAGGGATAGTGTTTAGGGTTGATAGTGTAAGGTTCAATGTATAGGGTGTAGGGCTTAGGGTTGAGTATACTAGGTATAGGTTTGAGGGTATTGGGTTTACGGTTGAGGGTATAAGGTATCTATTAAGGGTTGAGGGTATAAGGTATAGGGTATAGGGTTGAGGGTATAGGGTTTAGGGTATATGGTTGAGGGTATAGGTTGTCTACAATGGAAAGATAAAGAAATCATTGAAGCCTCAAGATCCCTAATTGAAGAATTTTGGAAGAATAACACAAGGGTATCTCCTAATTGAAGAGATATTGTAAGAAGGAGAATTGGTAGTTGAAACTGTGAGCCACATCCAAGGAATTTTTTGGATATGACTCAAACATAATTTTTTGCCAAATTTCTAGAGATGTATCCTCAAGTTAGAATTTGTCAAAGCCATTTTAAAATGTTAAAGCATTTTTGTGTCAAAATAAATCACACACACACACTGCTTGTTGTGGTAGAGTATATATTGAGTCTTCTAACCATTATAATGTTTATCAACATATATGTTTAGATTTTTATACTAAAAATATTTGACAGGAGTGTAACATACATGCTCCACCTAGAAATTCAAGAGAATTCATATTGAGCATTTTATGTGAAAGAGTGGATGGTAAATTATTCTACAAGAACTTATGCTTAGATGGCACATGTGATCATTGTGGTGACTTGCAACATTTTCCACTTTGTGAACATATGGAAGTACACATGCAATTGGAAATGAACTAGTAGAATTTGGAAAATATAAGAAAATGAATTACATTATAAAAGATGGTAAAGAAGAAAAAAGGTGTGAATTGGTTAGTGAAAAGATTCTAGTGTATTAGTTTATGTCTATTTTTTGAGAGACTATAGTGTAAGAGTATGCAAGGCATACCCATAGAGCTTGATGGTTGGACTTGCAATTTAGTTATGCAAGAACACATTTCCACTTGATACTATTGTTTCAATTATCAAATTTTAAGAGAACACTCTATATCCATAGAATGAGGTGCAATCACAATATTACAACTCCTCACAGGTTGCTATATTTGTGCATATAACATTCATTCATGCGGGTGGCAGTATAGAAGATGAAAAAAAGATCTTAAGGGAGTATCATTTTTATGTCAATGATGATTGCACATATTCTACAGTGTTTGTGCAAGGTTTCTTTTAGATGTTATACTATGATTTGGCTAGAAGGGGCCTACCATTTCATCAACATATCATATGGTCAGATAATTATGCATCACAAGTCAAGAACTCATGGATTTTCTATTGGTTGAGCAGGATGCATAAGATTACAAGTGTTCAACATATGTGGAATTTATGTGAGGTGGAGCATGGAAAGGGGAGCATGATGGTGCAAGAGCATGTATTGAAAGAGCCTTAGCATGAGAAGAGATAAAGTACAAAGATAATGCAAAGTTGATAGATACGAAATCTATCGTCAAATGGTGTAACACTACAATGGGTCTAGGTAATGAAGGTAAGCCTACAGTTTGTAGATGTTTTTGGTTGGTAGATGATACTAACATTATAAAATACGAGGATAATTTTATATTTATAGGATCAAGTGAGCTACACTCTTTTAGAATCTCTAATATAGGTTCATGGAGTATTCATACATGGAAGATGGTATTCTTTTGTTCTACATGTATAGATCTAGCTTGGAACTTGTATGATTCAAAGGATAGGGTTGATGAATAGTGCTTAAGAAGTCTAAGCCCACTTGAGACCTATCAACTCCTAGTGACACTACAAATCACACAGATGGAATCATCAATTGACTTTGGTCACATATCAGATCTAGTTGTACCACGTAATATATCTACTTGCAAAATTTAAGAAATTCCTAATGTTATCTTAATTTGTATTTTTTTTTGTAATATTGAATAAATTCATCTAATTGGATGCACATATTATTACTTGTGTCATTGTGTTGAGGAAAAAAAGAAATTGGAGGCCCTTGTTATAGATGGAGAAAACATTGAGTATCCTACAGGGTCAGTGGTGTTGTGCATTTTGCACACACACCTCGCTTGAATTGGGGACCCCCCTCTTTTGAATTTTCTTTTCACTGGGTTGTTCTACGCTCGTTTTGCCTCATCCTTCACTTTTGGGTCTAATGATCAAAATGTCTTTGAATTTGGGAAGTCTCCATAATTCCTTAACTATCCACCAAACTTTCATTAAGTTTGGAGGAGTTGTAGAATTTTTTTGTGGGTTTCCATCATGCAAAAGCTGGGATCTTCAATGCTGTTTGTGGAAAAGTTCATGCAAGATGCTGTTTGTAGGCTGTCATCATCTCGAAATTGTCAGACTTGGCATCTGTATTCACAATTTTTGCATGGCATCAACCTAAATGACATCCACATGACGAGATTCCACAATTAGGGTTTCACTCACATTTTTTGAAAAACCTGCATTAATGATACAAAGGTCTATAAATAAGTGGCCAATCAAATTCATTTTCACCATTGGCATTTCATTGAGGATTGGGGGAGCTCATTTTGCTGGTGCTACAATTAGTAAAGTTTGGTGCCTAGCATTTTCTCTCCTCCATCCATGTATTTTATAGGTTTGGGTCCTTTCAATCCATCGCTTGATTTTGTTTTGGTATTTCCACCATTATTAGGGTTTCAATGATCACTATTAGACCTAAACACGAAAACCCTCTTCATGACACTCACTCACAAAACTGTTACAAATAAAAAACAAACTCATTAGGATCTTGACACTTATGTAGGATCATAAACATTGAATGCCACTACTCAATAGGCCATTTCCATGGCATAAACCACCATGGCGTCTGCCCCCCATGAATCCCACATGAATCTTGGGAGGGTCACAAAACTGTTGAACTCAAAAATATTCCAAGCATAAAAGTCCTTGCGGGAATTCGAGTGTGAGATGCCACGTGCAGAAAGCCAATCATTTCAAGCCATTTTAACGACATAACACTCAACGAATTTTTCTCCCATGGAATCCACATGAGTAAAGTCCGCATTCATCCAATCTTTCTAATATGTCATTTTAGCATGCATATCCTTGAATTTTGCCTCATGTATGATCCAATGAGCATAAGTGTGGTGAAAATTTTAAGTGGGAGTGCATGGCAAAAATGTGAATGCAGGACACCGATGGCAAGAAGCCACAAACTTTAATCCGTTTTGACAGAAAATTCTTGAATGAAATCCACCTCAACATCTTCGATGCTAACATTTTTGTAAACCCTAAAATGAGCCATGAATGTTGGTATTTTTTGAATTTCATGCATTTTTGCACCTTTCATTAAGTTTGAAGTAGAAATTTCAAGTGTTTAAACACATGCGAGTTTTTCCAATGTGCGGGAAGCCATATGTGGGTTGCCACCTCCTCCAAGCCATTTTAATGACCTAACATCAAACAACATCTACATGCATGGTTTCCACATGCTAACTTTCCGCAAGTCTCAATGCAATGGGATTCTTATGTTGGATGATTTGACATGGCCATGATTTGATTTTCCCACATGAAAAATGACTTTAAACCAAATTTTTCTGAGTATAAAATGAATGCAAAAATTGTGATGCAGAAGGCCGTTTGCGAAATGTCATCTCCCACAAGCCATCTTTTCAGAAAACATTTAAATGGCATCCACATTGGGATTTTCTACAAAAGTTTAAGATGGAAAATTTAACAAGGGGGATGATCTTGAATATCTTTAACTTACATTTTCCACATGAAAAAACACATCTGCATTGAAATAATCTAATAATTCACTAATGCAAAAATGAAAGTGTGGGACGTTGTTTGCAGAATGCCATTGCACTGGCACCACTGCCAACGACTTCTGCATTGATGGCATCTGCATGACTCTGGTCCACAAAATGATAAAACTCACAAAAGGCCAATTTTTTTTGAGAATGAGTAAAATTAATGATTTTTCTTGGATGTTTGATGCATTTGATGATCTTTTATCATGATCTAACTAACATATTGCTCCTCCTTAATTCATCTAGGTACTTATTGCACGTTCTTTATGCAGGATTTATGGAAAAAGTTGAAAAGGTTGATAAGACTAGGAAGAACACCAGGGCTACAAAGAACAAAAAGGAGAAAGCAAAAATGAAGCATGAATTCCATGAAGTCAAGTGTACCTCAAAGATCGCAATATAATGGGACAAAGTAACAGACATTGAATTAGGTCAAATCAACATCGATGAATTCCAAAAGCATGTTTTGGTTGAACCAAAGAGTGAAGAAGCATGGAGACTAAGGAAGAGTGGTATTGCAAAAGAAATAGGTTTTCCTCCAACCTTGGTCAATCTAGAATTAATATTTTGATGTTGAGAATGCTATCACAAGGACACCAGGAGAATAGTAACTATCGATGGGCAGGTACTAGTTGATCTCACACCTATGTCTATTGGGAAAATGTTCAGGATCCCTTTATTTGATAAAATGGAAGATTGCGAGAAGGCATACACAGAAAATGTATGGAAAAGAATCTTATGGCTTATAAGAAAATAATAAACCAAGTGTGGATGCTCGATCCTCGCCCTAGTACAGGAAAGCTACCCAAAAAGCTTTATCAAAGTGACTTCCTAGAAGAAGTCAATGGTCTTGTAACACTTCTAAGTAGGGTGATGGGACTCCCAACCTCTATCTTTCAAGAGTGGATGTGGTATTTTGTATAGGATATTCTAAGAGGAGACATAAGGTTCCACTGGGCCAAAATGATAAGTGACAATATTCATGCCCAATTTATCACAAAAAAGAAGACTCGAGAATTTTATATGACTTCTTACATTGTATATCTATTGGCAGAAATTTTCCCTACAAGGGGCTAACTTGTATTGGTGACATCGAAATGAGGAAGGGATAGACTATTATTTATGATTTTTATCCTCAACTATGGTACAAGAATTATAAAAAGAATTATAGGAAGGTAAATGATGCCTTCATCATGCACATTCTACGGATATTGGAAAATGATTTCAGCAAAAGATTATCACATTGTGCAAAGGCATTGATAAAGAACTTTGGGTATTGGTTCATCTAGTTTCCCAAATTCACCTACTTGAGAATTGAAGGTTTCTTAGGATTCCTGTATTGATTACCTAGATACCCAAGTGATAGGATAATCCTACTAGAACTCACATAAAAATTATAGGCTTCACATTTATTGTTACAATCAAAACACCATGCAGGAGTCCCTTATCTTATCATCTTCGGTCAAGGGTTGTATTCGTGTCTTGCCACCCCTTGTGCAGAGTACCCAAAAAAGGAGATTGTAGAATATGATCTTGTGTTGCACACCAAACGAGGAAGCATAGAACCATGGGGAAAGTTGAGAAAATAGGTTGGGAAACAACATGTTCTTAAAGCACATATTGAAGACTTTTTGGCCAATTGTGATGATGACCAAGAAGTTTGGAAGTGACTCTATATGAGAATGACAACTAGATTCATAAGGTCTATTGATTTATTTGCAGTCCCCGATCAAGTAGTATAAGACAATAATACTCTTGATGAGAAAGCATTTAATGTTGTTGCCAAGGCTCCCTTGCCTATCATCGATTGGGAAAAACAAGAGATTAAAGATTTGGACATGGTCATGTGCCTAGTAGTACAATGGATGAAGAAGTGGCTGGATGATCAAGTGGCTCAATTAGAGCAACAAGGTGTTGAGCTTACATATGGAGAATGGGAAGAAAAATGAGCCCTTGAAAGTGAAACTGAGAGAGACTGAGGCTAGTTCTTCGGGTGAAGCACCAAAATCTCCACCAATCACTAGAACCAAGAAGAGGAAGGAAGTACCAAAAAGACAACCCACTGGAAAAAAGAGAGTGTATACCAGGAAGATGGTGGAAGGACAAAGACCACTAAAAAATTCAAAGAAGACAGGAATCATTGTTCCTAAAATGCCAACAATACTAGAGGAATCCTCCCCTCCCAAGGAGGAGGACAAACCATAATCAACTCCACCATCCACTGCCCCACTTCCACTTCCCATGTCATCCCCACCTACTATGGACATCTCATTCCTCCTCACCTCTACCACTTTGACCACCTTCGTGATCGTGGTTGAATCTTCCTCATCAACCTCATCTCCCCCATCTTCCTCTTCAATCCCAGCTCCACAATCCATTTTCTCTACTTTTTCACGTACTATTTCCATTGTCCCTTTGGTACAAACTACATTTCCTGATTCTTTTATTTCTTATCTACAAAATATGCCCTGTGAATTATCAGAGACTTTATTGTCTCTTGAAGCTAAGTTTTTCATGACCCAACTAACTACTGCTCTACCAACTCCTCCTCCTCCTACTAAGCCACCAAAGATAGAGGGTGTTGAGAAGATATGGGAGGATATGCAGAAAGAAGTAAGGAGCAGCTTGAGGAGGAAATTGGTGCGATGGAAGAATCTGCAGGCTTTGATTGTGAAGATTATTATGAACATGTTGATGAAGGGTTGAAGATTGTTGATTTGGATGAAGTGGCCTCAGATGATGAAGAACAACTAACTTCGAAAGAAGGAGAGTTGAGTGGTTTTGATGAGCACTTCAATATGGAAGTATTTGATAAAGATCAAGAGGATGAGCATGGTGAGAAGCACGATGAATAAAATGTTCAAGACACTAATCCAGGTGAAGAAGAGAGCCATTTGGAAAAGGAAAAGGATGAACAAAATGAAGAAGAGATCCATGAAAAGAATAAGGTGAAAATAAACAAGATGAAGAGATTCACTCATAAAAGAAGGAAGATGATGAGAAAAAGGGTGAAGAAGAGAAGAATACTGATGAAAGGAATACTAAAACTACTCAAGAAACATAAAAATGAGCATGGTAAAAGTAAATAGATAAGACAAGAAGAGGAGAATATTAAATAAAGGAATGTAGAATCTATTCAAAGAACATAAGTTAAGCATGACAAAGGAAAGGAAATATTGCAAGAAGAAGAGGATAATGAAGAAGAGAAGAATGTTTAAAATGATCCAAGGCATGAAGAAGAGGAGCCACTAAAGGATCATAAGGATGCTAAGAATGAATTCAACACTACATCCTCAAATCAACAAGCAAAAATTCCTTCATGGTTGGAACAATAGTTGAAGAATAAAGCTCTGGTGTTGCAAGACCCAAAGGATTGCTTGGAAGCCATATTGGTATGTGCACAAATAAATCCTAAGGAAAGGAAGAGTCCTAAAATTAGGTCGCATATCACCACTGGCGCATTAGGTTCCCACATCTTGCAAATAGAAACTTGGGACAGTTGATAAAGATGCAAATACAAGTCATGAAAAGGACTATCAGGTGACATTTGTTAACATTGGGCCAGCCTCAAGAGTATGAAATATAGATGAGTTTCAAGGCTCAATCACTAATATTCTGAATCAAATGGATACATATCAAGTGATCAAGGCAGAGTTAAAGGTGCAAGTGGCTGAATTAACAACCTTTATTCAACAATGGACTACAACTGGAGATGAAGCTCCAACAAAATTGTCGACACCTGCAATTTTTTCTGAGGAAATAAATAAAATGAAGAAAATGAGGACATGGATCTAGTCTACTTCTGATTGGTTCAAGAAGGTAACATATATGGGTAATAAGGCCATTCATCATGTTGTTGAAATGCATAATAATTTCTTGGTTTTGAAGAATGAGATTCAAAAGGGAATCGAGGAGTGCAAAGATTTTCCTGATCCCTACAACATGATGTGCCCAAAGCTATGCTGCATACATAAATTACCTACAAAGGTTCTGGAACAAGAGTTAGATCTCCCTAAGGATCAACATGATCTACCTGAGGCTTGGTTATTTACCTTTGATTTTAGAATAGAGATTCTTGAGAAAGCTCTGCCAAGCCTATAGACTGTCAACTCAAAAGTTATTGAGTATATATTTGAATGTGATGACATTTTGGAAGAAATGATGAGAGCATAAATACTTGTTCAAAAATTGGATTATGGGCCTGTAAAATAGGCATTTAAAAAGAAGATGTAGGAGGGGATTACTAACAGTCTGCCGGGAAGCTCCTTGGATTTTGCTGCCCAGGTTTTCACCCATGCTAAATGAGTGATCAAGAGAAGAAGCTACTATGTAGGGAACACACACAATTGATGGATAAATTCAAGTTAATTGACTTCAAAATTAGTAGGTCAAACTTCCCAGCCAACTCCAAGCTGGCATAAGTTGTGAAGAAGTTTATCCAGTATGCTATTGAACAAAAAGAAGTTGGAAATATTTTAATAAAAGATAAATTTTTATAATTTCTAGCTAAAAGAAAAAATAGTGCCTCGAAGTGCGCACCATATTCTTTTTGATATTTCTTTAATATAAAATAGGCTAAGGAATATTGCACACTTCTGTAGGTTCACATGTGAACCAATTTTATATTGAGAAATATTGTATTTGCATTGAATATGATGTAAACCCTAGGTAGTAGTGAATTCAGGTCCTTGGATGTAAATTAATCTTGGCCATTGATTTAGATTGTGAAAAGCTATAAATAGAGGCATCCTCTCATTTGCAAAGATAGATGAATTGTTGTATGAAGACATTTTGAAGCAATATAAAGAAAGGCATTGAAGTTGGGTGAATTCCTTGTGTGTGCTCTCAATGTATGCATGATTCAGTCTTCTCATTTTATTTACAATTTAGTTTTCTTCTAGCTTCATTAGTTCATGTTCAACTTTAATGTTGATAATGTGTTAAGGTATCTGATGCACTTCAAGCTCATGCTTTTGGTGGTTTATTGATGATAAATTACTATGTAAAGGTAGTCTAAGCTTATTCTTTTAATGCACTCTAGTTCAACTATGTATGTTCATGCTTAATGTGTTAATGTCATAGTTTGAAAATATGAAGACAACCTTGGGAGATTGTACTAGTTTTGTGATACTGTAGAGCCTTCTTGGTTAAACAAAATTTGATTTTGGGAGTTTGTCTGCCTTAATACTTGCCATTGTTACTGTTGTTCCTAGTTTTATAATTAGAACAACTCTTCAACCCTTACACCTTTTGATATTTCTTTGAAAATATGAGTTAGTTTAGGATTCCAACATCACTATATTGTTCCATCTGATGATTAAGAGTGAATTTAAAATTTTTGTTTGGAGATCACAGTCAAGGTTTTACTAGTCTTCAGACTTCTGAAATTCTAGTTATAGACCTATAAATTCTAGCTTTGTTAACCCTAAATTCCCTTTGTGTGTTACCAAAAAAACACATCATCACTGAGATGTTTTATGCATTGTCAAGACCTGACATTACAAACCTTGGGGTTGTTTTCTGAAGGTTGTTTGTAGATCATAACCTTTCAAGAGAGATAGAGTACTTGTACTTTGTCTATGTTGTGCAATGAAAAAATAGTCATCAATAAGTGGTTGTTATTGGAGCATGGCTTAGAAAGTACCCAACTAAGAAGTTTGATGTCTGGTTATTTGGGGACTTTGACATGCATCAAAATATTCTTCATTACTCAAACCTTGTTGTGGAATCAAATGTTCATTTGATTAAATATAGGGGTAGAAAATTGAATAAGAACTTTTGGAAGGTTCGTGAGTCTAACCATGAGGCAATACTTGACACAATAAAGAGTAGAGAAGACCTGTATGATTCCTTGGATTGATTGTAAATAAAAAAAATGTAAAGTGATGTTGATTTTTAAATATGTACATCAAATTTGTAAAGTCATGCTATTGATGACTCATGTTGGATTTATTAGGTGTTTTATAACTTTATTTTGGTTATTAAACATGTATCATAAAACTAATCTTGATTAGAAAATACCATCTTTAGATGGCCCACTTTACCCTTTATCTTTCATTGAAAAATAGACCTCCTTAGGCTCAAGAACTAATCCTCAATGAGGGGTGATTACTAGTTGACATGATCACTTTCTCCAATTAAACTCAATTTTTGATAGGATGTGCACTAGTTAAGGTATCTCAAAGTGAGATAGTTCCCCTCCATAAATTTACCCCTAAATTTATAAAATGGACCTCCTTTTCCTCATCTCTATATATTAATAAGTTCTCACTTGAGAAATTTGGTTCTCTGAAAGAGTAATTCCATGTTAGTGTTTTCTTCATTTTTAGAATAAATTAAATTTCACACACAAGAGTAATTCCATTGTCATCCTTTGAGCTATATAGAACTTCTCTTTAGGTTTTTTTCTCATATTCCTTTTAGATTTATTTTATTCATTTTTGAAACCTTGTCATTTAACTATTACATTAATCATCCTCATTTTTAATTATATTTATGAAACTTAAATGTCAATTTTGTTGCTTCTTTATCAATCCTCTTATTTTCCCCTTTGTGATCCTTAAATATTTTTTCCTTAGCTTTAGCTTCCATTTTATTTTAAAGCTCATAACCCACTTATCAAATCCTTCTCACACCCTCGTCACATTAATCATATCCACTTTTTCTTCAAAAAAAAATTCCTTTGGTTTCCATTTTATTATCCTTTCCCACTCGTACAGTTTAAGTTTTCTCTCCCAATTTATTTGAAAAACCACACTATTTCACCCTAAACTTATATTTTCAATCCCATAACTCAACCCTCTTTGGACTTCTATTTTTACCCCTTTATCCAATTTTTAAAATCTTTGATCTCTTAATCCTTCTCCCCACCTAGCCTTTGTTGTGACTTTACCATTGTAAGAGATTAGCCGATTAATATTATATTTTGCATTTGATCTAATAATATTGTGCAAGTTAACTTGATGTGTTAATTGAGGTTGTAACTTTAGGATTAAAACTAATGTTGGTTATTTCAAAGACACATGATTTTCCTAGTTTTGTAACTCATTGTAATTCATGGGTAATAAGACATGATATTTGTTTAACCATTTTTCCCTATTTGAATCATTCATGATTAAAGATCCCTATCTTTGAAAAATAACGAGTACTTATATTCATTTGTTCTTTTAATTGGTTTGTATTGTAAGGAAGCTAAGGTAGCAGGACAACTTCCTACACTAATCTTGAGAGGAGAATAATGCAAAATTGTTATATATATTTAATAGTTCATAAACTTAAATAGAAATAAACACAAATATCATGCATACCACAACACAATGATTTACATGGGGAAAACTGTTTCAGGAAAAAAACCCCATACTCCAAAAGTTGCCCGATATATTATTTAGAAATCACAAAGATTACAATATACTTGTAGAGCAAGCTTCTCATAGGAGTATCACCACTCAGAGATCTAGAGGCAACACAACCACTATCAGGCTCTCATAATACATCACAATACACATCTGTAATACAATACCCTCATAAAATATGGTTGCCTTCTAGGGAAAGTCAAGCTAATAAAATGTCATTTGTCAGATATTCCCGCCATATGACCCCCCATCGTCATCGATTGAATAGAACCTTATGTATCAACAATACCTTATGTAATTAAAAGGTTGAGAAACATTTTCTCAACATGTATCAAGCATTTATTTTTTCTATGAGTTGTAAATGCATTAAGGCCTTAGAGAATGATAAAAATGAACTTGAAATATCAAGGGTTTCATTTAGATTTAGTTTGGTGAACTTTAGAATGATAGAAGATATCATTTTTATTTTATTTATGTAAACATAGAAGGTTTTATGTGCATACATGACTTGCGGGTACTTTTTGACTTATTAAAAAGGATAAATGACTTGTTTTAGCAATTTATAAGGTCTCTAAGATAGTAATAGGTTCATTAGGGCAATCATAGGTTCGTTAGGGCATTCATAAATTCATTAGGACTATTGTAAATTAATTAGGGTAGTCATAACTTGAGATGTGATGGTTATAGGTTCATTAGGACTGCCATATATTCATTAGAATGGTCTAAAGTTCATTAGGATAGCCATAAGTTCATTAGGACTATCATTACTTCATTAGGATTGTCACAAATTTATTAATACAACCATAACTTTATCAGGACTGTCATAAATTAATTAGGGAAGTCATAACTTCATAAGGACTATCTCTTGATATGCTCAAACTACTACAACTTTCTCAATGCATTATGACTTTCATATGTTCCTTACATTCTTTTTACTCAAATTCCATGAGGGTTTAAAGTAAGGTTTTGAAGAGACCACCATTGGAAAATCAAGTTGATCATGATATGTATGTTCTCAAATTGTTGAAACACTATCACATGCCATTATTTATTCTTCTTTTCATATCCACACCTGCCTTGTAGTGGATAAGTGACAAAGTTTAGGTAAAACGTTAGTTAATGTTAAGCTTAATAAAAATAGGGTGTACCTAAGCTTCTTGAATTGCACAACTTACTCCACTATATTTTTCCTTAGTTCCTCATTACTATCCTTGAATACTCTTATGCAAACTTTTAGACCTTGCCCTTAGTTGCTTGACTCAAGGAAAACTTGTCAAGAGCCATACTTTTCATTTAGTGCATCATGGTGCCAAACCAAAATTTTTAGCACATCCAGATGGGTGGGTTTATGGTAGACAAGGTCCTATTTCACACCCCATCTTGCTAGAACATTGTAGGCTACATTGTGGTGACACTCTCTTAAGAGACCTAAGTGTCAACAAGTGGAAAAATTTGGTGGACTATTTCTTAGAAATCATGGAACCTAAAAAATTACAAGGTCATGTAGGGTCCGTTCACTATAACCTCTCTCAATTTTTGAAATCTCCAATCCATTTGACTATGGCAACAATTTTTAAAATGTTGCCAAAAATGTCAAATGTGTTTAGTAAAAACTTGTCAAGAGTCCTAATTTTTTTTCTATTCATCGTGGGGCCAAACCAAAATTTCCAAGACATTTGGGTGGGTGGGCTTATGCTAGGAAAGGTCCTAATTCACACCCCAACATGCCTAATCATTCCAAACTATACCGTGCCAACACTTTCTCTTAATAGCCTTATGTGCCAAAAAGTGGAAAACTTTGGTGGATTGTTTCTTTGAAACAACGACACCTACAAACATTTATTCTAAAGGTATAGGGTCATGTAGGGTCCCTCCACAATAACCTCTCTCAATTTTTGAAATCTCCAATCCACTTGACCATGGTAATCATTTTTCAAATGTTGCAAAAAGCATCAAATGTGTTTAGTAAAAACTTGTCAAGAGCCATAATTTTCATTATGTTTGTTATGGGGCCAAACCAACAATGCAAAAACATTTGGATGGGTGGGATTTTGCTAGGAAAGGTCCTATTTTGCACCTCTACATGCCTAATCATTACATATTACATTGTGTTGACACTTTCTCTTAAGAGCCCTAAGTCCCAAAAGGTGGAAAAATTTGATGAGTTGTTTCTTAGAAGCCGTGACAGCTAGAAACATTTTGTCTAAAGGTACAATTTCATGTAGGGTATCTCCACAATAACCTCTCTCAAATTTTCATATCTCCAAGTCATTTGGTTGTGGCAATAAGTTTTTGTACGTTGCAAAAAGCATCAAATGCATTGAAGAAAAAATTGCAAGGTAGCATTAATTTCCTTCTGTTTATCATGGGTCCAAACCAATAGTGATAACACATCCAAGTGTGTGGTTTTATATTGGGAAATTTCCTATTTCACACCCCATCATGCCCTATCACTCAAGACTATACTGTGTCGACACTTTCTCTTAAAAGACCTAAGTGTCAAAAAGTGGAAAACTTTGACGAGTTGTTTCTCAAAAATAGTTACACCTAGAAACATTATGTCTAAAGGTACTAGGTCAGGTAGGGTCACTCTATAATAAAATCTCTCAATTTTTAATATCTCCAATCCATTTGGCTATGGTCACAAGTTTTTGCATGTTGCAAAAAGCATCAAATGCATTCGAGAGAAAGTTGCAAGGTAGCATAAGTTTCATTATGTTCATCATGGGGCCAAATTGATAGTTCCAACATGTTTAGGTGGGCAGGTTTGTGCTAGGAATTGTCATATTTTGCACCGAGCATGCTCGATTGTTCCAAACTACATTGTGTCTACACTTTCTCTTAAGAGCCCTAAGTTCCAAAAAGTGGAAAACTTTGATGAGTTTTTTCTTAGAAATTATGACACCTAGAAAAATTTTGTCTGATGTTGCAAGGCTAGGTAGGGTCCCTCCACAATAACCTGTCTCAATTTTTCATATCTCCAAGTTTTTCCATGGAAACAAGTTTTTGCATGTTGCAAAAAGAGTAAAATGCATTGAAGAGAAAGTTGCAAGGTAGAATAACTTTCATTTTGTTCGTTGTGAGGAAAAACCAACAGTTCCAACATGTCTAAGTGTGTGGTTTTATGTTAGGAAAGGTCCTATTTTTCACCCCACCATGCTCGATTATTCTAGACTACATTGTGTTGTTGCTTTCTCTTAATATCCCTAAGTGCCAAAAAGTGGCAAAATTTGACAAGTTGTTTCTCAAAAACCATGAAACCTAGAAAATTTTCATCTAAAGGTACAAGGTCATATAGAATTTCTCTACAATAATCTTTCTCAGTTTTTTATATATCCAATCTAATTGACTATGGTGATAATTTTTCACATGTTGCAAAAAATATCAAATGCATTGAAGAGAGAGTTGCAAGGTAGAATAATTTTCATTTTGTTTATCATGAGGCCAAACTGATAGTGTCAACACATCTAAATGGGTGGGTTTATGCTAGGCAAGGTCCTATTTCACACCCAAACATGCCCAATTGTTCCAGACTACATTATGTAGGTGCTTTCTCTTAAGAGCCCTAAGTGCCAAAAAGTGGCAAACTTTGATGAGATATTTCTTAGAAATCGTGGTACCCAAAAATGTTTTTCTGAAGGTACATTATCATGTAGGGTCCCTCCATGATAACATCTATTAGTTTTTCATATCTCCAAGTTGTTTCACCATGGTGACAATGTTTCAAATGTTGTAAAAAGTGTCAGTTGCATTTAGTGAAATTTTTTCAAGAGGCATTTTTTACATTCTTCATCTCACGGGGCTAAACCAATAATTCCAACACATTGGGGTGGCTGGAGAGTTTGAGTTCAAAAAGAATAGGTCCACTTTAGGGTTTTTGGTCATTGTAGGTCTCTTTGCATGAGATTTTGTAGTCCTTCATGGTAGATAGGGTTATCTTCAAACTTTGATGGGAGGTATTGTTAACCTTGTTTTTTTCAAATTTATCATGACTTGTAAGATCTTTCTCAAAAAGGGCACTATTTTGTTGTCTTTCTCAAAAAGGTGTATTAGAGGTGTCATTATTGTCTTCTCCCACATTAAGTAGTAGCCTAAAATTGGTCAAATATTAATAAATTCACTTAAAAAGACTATTTCACCATGTATCATTTTGGAAAGAGATAGAGGAATGCATGATCACAAAAGACAGTCCCTTTAAATGACAGAGACAACAGTCAAATGTGAGTATATTCTTCAAGGTGTGATAATGTATTCTTCATTAATCAAATATAAATGATATATATGTTCAATCATAATCCTAAAGGCTTGAGTGTTAAATAAGTGGACCTTTAAACCCTATCCAAAGAGACCCTAGAGTAAAGAGAACAAGAGGATAGTTATCAAAGGGATATTTTGTTTATTAAGGGAATTCTCAATAAGATGGCACAGTGACAAGGACCTCTTAAGAGTCACCATGACATAGATATAGTGGGTGGTCTACTCTGCAAGCATCCCTCTGAAAGAAAGCACCGTTAGGCTATTCCTATTGGGGGTTGGGTATGGTTCAGGTAGCTTTAGTCAAATGTGGGAAGGGAAACTTGATTTAGCTTTGGAATTCCACTCTAATGGTTCTCTTTCCAAATGGAGTTGGTGCTGTTGGTGTTGGACCCTTTCCTATTGGCAAAAGCTAAACTCCTAGAAAGAAACAAATTAATTCCTTATTACCCTACAACAATGGTTGAACTAGTTGAATTGGAATACCTTCCATCCATCCGAGAAAATGCTTGAGTTGGACGTCATTGAACTCCCACTGTCCATCCAATAGGGGGTGAAGGTGAAAAATCCTTCTGGTCGGGAGAGTTATAGCCATTCTCCCACCCAACAAATAATCTAGCTCTGTCCATCCTAATTATTTCTAGTGGTTGGTTGTCCTAGCTTGATACCACTACTACCTTCCTTCCCTCCAAATAAGAATCCCTATCCCTCTCTGAGTTGGATTGTATATCTTCCTTTCTATCCCATCGAGTTCTAGTGCCATCATCAATAGCTTATCTATTGCCATCATCAGTAGCCAAGACCCCATCATCTAGGGCCCCAACCCCACCGACCATACCTAGGACCCCATTGACTAGGGCTTTTCCCACCACCAACCCCATTGACCCGCCCTTCGGGACCACAAACCCCACCGACCATATTTGTCTTGGGTGGGAGGATATTGATACACAAAAACCCCACTAACCTATTCACCTTAGAACAAATGGGATGAAACTTATTGCTTACGACCCAAGACGAATATGGTCGATGGGGTTAGTGTTAGGTGAATAGGTTGGTCCCAAACCAAGGAAAAATGGGATGAAACTTATTTCCTCCCACCCATCACTTAGTTCTGACAATTAATCTACCATGTAACAACTATAGTTCCCCAAGGAAAAATATATTATTGTGGGAGACAACCTTGCAAAAGGCCCTACCACAATCTCAAGTTCGAGAGTAAAGCTCTTTCGCCTATTGTGGGAGATTGAGCTACTGACCTGACTTGTTCAACAAGATCGAGGGAAATTGATCAATCGATCGATCAATTTAGACCAACCGCTGGAACTCCCCCACTCTAGATAGAGAGGGTGGATAGAGTGACTCCCCAATCATCTCATCCCTGCAGGGTAGGAGGGAAACTATAGTTGTGTCATGTTTGACATGAGAAGGAAGGGTGGGAGGAAAGTGATTTAATCTCCCACACCTTTCTCTGTTGACTGATGAATTCTAGATGGATGAACTTCTGGTCTATTGAGATAGATGGCTGCCGAAAGGAAGGTATTTTTGGACCAGATTGGCCTTCATTAAGGAAGAATCCCACATCAACTAGGTGATCCCCATCTTCTCTATCTGGTTATGTTCGGATGGACTATCCAACCATGTTGGTTGGTGGCCTATTCGTAGCTTCTTCATCCATGACCGACAAGGTTATTGAGATCGTAACATTGGAACTCGAGGGGATAGAAAGGCAAATAGACAATCTGTCTCAGATAGGGCTGGGTTGGGTGAGGATAAGAAGCAACATAGGTTGGATCAGTTTCTTCTTCTTCAATGACTACTCCTCCCACCCACCTGGGGGAATCAATCAACAGAAAGGCATAGATGAGAGAGATATGTAGGTGCTGGGATTGGGTCATCAGATCCACTGCAGGTGGTGGGTAGATAAGTGTGTGTTTATCCTATTTCTTGGAGAGGAAGGAGAAATCTCACCTATTGTCGTATTAACAATGAATAATATGAGAAAGCCTTGTCCAGTCTTCATCCCCTCTTTCTTTCCTGCCTTAAATGAAGGAGCATTTCCTTCCTACATGAGCTTTCAATCTAGTCATAAATTCTGAGCATCCCAACTACAGGGGGACCCCACTGACCTAATTAATGAGGGAGGGAGGGAGAGGAGGAAGGAAAGGACTCAAGATGCTCCATCAATCGAGCCACCCTTCATTGAATGGATTCTTGGTTTGACTCCCCCTCTACATAGTCATAGAGTGTTAATCCTCCCACCGTGAAATGAGGAGGACTAGCAGCAATTATTTATTCTTTTGAGAAGGAATGCAACCCTAAGGTGTGGAAGGAGTCCTAATCAGGAATGGATAGAGCATTTTTGGAGATGTTAAGAGGTTTTTGTGGCAAGATACCTAAAACTGAATGACACTCTCAAGGAGGATAGTGCGATGAGAAAAGTGTGACTTCATGAAGGGTCCAGGGAAATCCATATATGGATATTCATAAGGATAGTTGGGTAGAAAGATTATAAAAGGATAAAATCATAATGGTATTTCATCAAGAAAACCTAGCATAACAAGATCAAGATGAGGAATGATTGATAAGAGAAAATCCACACAAAGAGACAATCCTCTAACAACTAATGATGATAGTGTTAAATAGAAACATGATATCAGTGGTTGCAAGTATGTTGATGACAACATAAGGAGTGGTTTCATTATCAAGACAATATCCGATAGATGGACAGTGATATGATAGTGAGGAAGGTGACCTGAATATATTACATGGAATCTTGATGGAGAAGGAAGTTATTTACTACATATCATTGATGGGGCAAGTACATCAAGTAAAATGGCATGACAACTAGGAAAAAATAATGATGCATGAGGGATATTTGATAGTGCCATGAAATAAGTCATGATAGTTTTTAAAGCAACAAGGGATAGTCACATTGACAAACAAAAAGACCTAGTGAGGGTGGATTTTTATGGAAAATTTCAAATGAAAAAGGGTGAAAACACAATGTAAAAGATGAGAACCAATATGAGAAGAAGCGATGATGGTTAAAAAGAGATTTGATAGTAGCCAACTGAGTTAGGTATGATAGATCTAAGCATCATAGTTTCAAGGAATAGAGTAAGAGCTAAATAAATATATAGTGACAACAAATAATGATTGAGTTAACTTGTCAAGGGTCTATTCTTCAAAACCCTCATTCAACCCTTGTCATACTTTAAGATATGCAATAAATGTTTGAAAATTGCATTAACCTTTTTTGGATGACAATGGTAAAATTGAGGTCTTCGTTTAACATGAAAATATTGAATATTCTTTCATTGGTCTGTCATTATGATCTTTAAGTTTCCTCACTTGAGTTGAATATAATATTCTTGTTTATACCAAAGATGATAGAAAAAATAATCATGAAAAGGAGAATATGATGGTGATCAATGACAAGGCAGTGGCATGTTTGATAGTGGAAAGATTAAAGGAATGCATAGTGAGCATCATGGGACAACCTATGATAAAGATTAAGGGACATAGTTTGAGAATAGTATTGAGAGATAGATAAGGTCAAGGAAATAATTTTTATTCTTGGTTACATTGACTTCATGAAGGACCATAGTCTTATTCTTGGTTACTTTGATGTCACAAAAAGGTATATAGGAGGGTGTATAATGTAGCTCTACCTTTTTTGGTTCCATGTTAAATTTTTATTATATATTTCTAGTGTAGGAATTCTAAGGAAAACACTCATGGTAGGACCATTCTTAGAAGCTTGTATAATAACTTAGTGAACTCATATACTCTTATGACTATATGATCTACACCAAAGAACTATTCTCCTCCGATCTACACCAAAGAACTAGTCTCCTCCATGGATTGAATTCAAGGTAGTAATACATGTTTTGGTAAATATAGGAATATATTTATTTGAGAGGAAGGAAAGTGTGGGCATGAGGAATAACTCTATAAATATGAAATAGTGATTGGTCAAATAGAGGATAAGGGTTCATACTATACATAAGTCACATCATTTAATGAAATAGGAAATGCTAGGTTGGTCAAATGATAACATTGATAGAGGATCAAATGTGCAAGGATGGATGGGTACTTGAATGTTCTTGTGATCCCCAAGTTTTGTAGTTACATGGCTATCTACTCTTCAATGTGTAGGGGGAAGTAAAGCTAGACAAAATTAAAGGTAGATACTAACAAACTAGTGGGTATCAACAAGCTATTTTGGAAATATTAGTTTGTCATTATTTACTCCTAACAAGTATGTAACCATACTATAGTCCAAATAGTAAAAATAAGCCTTATTCAATTAATCAATTATAGTGAAAATATGGATAACATTAATCATTTATAGTTGCATCAATTCATTATTCATTTATTCAATTAATCATTTATAATGTAAATATGGACACCATTGATAAAAATGATTTTTATTAACCAAAAATACATATAGGCATACATAATTATATGTTGATAAAACTATAACATATATATGAGAAAGTCACATAAGCTTACAAAAAATACATATGGACATATAATGTCACATATATGTAATACAAAATATATGTTCAAAAATTCCATATAAACATACAACAAAGGACCCTAATACATAGTCATTTCCCTCTAGGCGAAGGAAACATATCACGAGCTAACTTTGACAATCGAGAGGATGAAGATGCATACGATGGTGGTATCCTTCAAACTCGTTCACTCAAACTCTTGTTTAAATACTCCTAAACCTCCACCTAATACAATAAAAATTATAGACATTAATATATAGAAATTAAATTATAGAATGACATATAACAAAATAATCACTTACCGCATACAAATAATCACTATTTTCATCCACAACAGGGGCACACTCACAATATAGAGTTGTAAAGACCTATGGAAACCATCCAGATAGCAATTAAAATACAAATGAATATCATTTAATTTTTTAATAATAGATAGATAAAGCAATAAATATAATGTGAAATTTACTAATCTGCCTCGTACCTCTATCAAAGGCATTGAACTGGCTATTGTTGCAACAACACCATGCTTCACTATCATATGAATATCGTGAGGAGAATATAATTGCATCATCTGAAAATGAAACAACATGATTTAATTACCAAAACTACCTAGCATTATTTTTATAATTATTTTTATTTTAAATTAAAAATTCTTTGTATTACTTGAGTGAAAGTTTGATGAGTGCCTCCACTACGAGGTGTTGACATTGAAGGGCTGACATTAACCTATTCAACATCAAAAGTGATTTATAATAATACCATTCATACAAGGTTCAACAATTCACACGTAATATTTATAATTCTTTACTAGTTACATACCTTTGCACTCGACATCATGTAATAGGGAGGTGGAGGACCATTGGAAGTAGGGTGAACACCGTGACCCTAAAATTTCATTATAATCATTCAAATAATTTAGTTAATCTTACATTTCAAAATTAAATTTAATAAATTGAATTAAATGAACTTGTTGACATTTACATGACTATAAAAGCCAAATGTATCACTCAATAGAGCTTCTATCATGACCATTGGATTTGCTACAAATGTATCCTCGGCACATGCATCTTGACTATCCTCAAGATAATAAACATAGAGTGACCCACAAGACAAACATAAATGAGGTGGAACTGGATGCCTGGAAGACTCACCTACCTCACCTTGTGTAGAGGCCTAGTATGTTGTATAAGGCTATGAGTGAGCAAGCTAATAGACTCTAATGTCTCTACCTCAACACCCTCCTTCACAATGGAAGGGATAGTCACATGCTCATATTCTAGTCTAGTGAGTGGTATCACTCCTCGATGTGGTTCAACATGTACCCCCACTCTATCCTATGTGGAGCACCCACCTAGATCTACCCTTGAACTCCTGCATGTCAAAATAATTTGGGATTTCATTTAGGAAAAACTCACAATAGGGTTTCCTCAAAAAGGATTGTGGTACCTCATTGTTATTGCATTAAGGATGGTCACAAACCATCTACCACCTATCCTAAAAATTGTTCTTTATTAGCTATACTGAAGAGCTATTTCCTTAAAATTGGCTACAATGCCAACTCCATTTAAATTCTCTTTCAGATAATAGCATTTTTGATCCACGAGATTTTCCAATCTAGTGTTCTTTGCTGCTTCTTCCTCCCCACATTTATTCCTTATCCAATGTGGTATTGGAAAGAGGAGAATAAGTGGATGAAAGATTAGTGGAAACCATGTGGCTCCATGTTTCCTTGCAATATCTATGTACTTATAAGATCTTTGAACCATGGATAAAAAATTATAAAGGGAGTATGGCTCCTTTCTCTTCAACTCAGGTTTCAACTCTTCCCATATTTTATGAACAAATTTGAAGGTTGCATTAATAGGTCCTTCGATAATCTCTTCATCCTCACATAATCCTGTTCTTTGATATTTATTATTTTCTTTTCTACATCTTTATAATCCAAAAGTTCTATCCACTCTTCTATGCCTGCATTGGGATTTGTTGATTCATTTATGAGTTGCAAAGCAATATATATTTCCTTTTCATTGTATTCTTGTAAAATTTCACCCCTTTTCCATTCATTTCTGATGTAGGAGGCCAAAACTCTGATTTGTAGATCTACAAAAATCAAAGGATTCCAGGAAGTCTCATTTGAAAGAATATAATTATGTAAGTAGAATTCACAAAGTTGATCTTGCCTCTCAGGCGTGGAATCATGAAAAGTTTCTAAAAATAATAATTTCCTATTCATTTCTACAAGGTCATTGATTAATTGGCTAAACTAAAAACAAAAAAAAATTTCACCCTAGTAGGTGGTTGCACTTTAGCAATTGTGCAGTTTTGTCTTCTATTTCCTCAATTTTCACCTTCACCCTTTTTACTTCATTTTCTTGCTTTTCCAATGCCCTAGTGTGATTGGAAATAATTTCATTTTTCTCCCTTGCTCACTCTTTTATTTTTGGGAGAAATCTTGTGTTCTTATCCAAAGCTCCACACCCAAAGATACCATAGTTGGCACAGTGGGGGATATGATAAGAGGAATTAGGCCTTGGGGTACTATTTCTAAGTTGTTTTCTGATTCTATTATAGCAAGTTGTGCTAGCTCCTCCAATTTAGACCCATGCTCAAAATTATACAGATTCTCCTCCAATTCTCTAATTCTTTCATCTAATCTCATTGCCCTTTTGTTGATATGTTTTCAACAATTCTTCCCTTTGTTTTATTCTTTCCATTTCTTCCTACAATTCTTTGCTAATATTCCTATGTGCAGTGTTTTTCTCCTAATGTAAAATGAAAAACAAAAAGAATGCAAAATGAAGGAAACACAACACCTCAAAGATAAGCCTAGTTGAACTTGAACAAAAAAAGGAAAAATAGAACTAGTTACCTTTCCCAAGTTGATCAAATGGTTGGCCCTATTGAATTGATTTTTTGTGTGCTCCTTCGGATGGCAAGCGACATGCAAGTGGATGAAAAATGATGTAAATGATGTGAGGAATGCAATGAGGAATATGGGTATGTGAGTTGACGCACAAAATGGATGCAAAATGGGCTCAAAGGTTGCAGCAATGAAGTATGGTGTGAGAGCTTGAAGGCTTGATGGCTTGATTGCTTGAATGTGTGAATGTGTTCCAAATGAGGTCAAAATCCTCTAATTTTAGGGGAAAGGCCTCTAAAGAATGGAGGGCTAGGATTTAGCCACCATGGACAATATGAAGGGCTATGGTGAGTTGATGACTCATAATCACTCGCATCTTGCCATGTGGCAATGATGTGTCAAGAGGGAATGTGATGTGGAGGTACTTGAAAGTACCTTGGAATTGGGAAAAGATCTCCTCATAAAGGAGGTCCTTGTCCCCATGTGGGAGATGTGACACATGAGGAATTTAAAATTCCTGAATAATCCACATAGGGAAGAGAAAAGATTTGGAAGAATAAATATGAATTTTTAATTCACATGGGGAAGAGGTTGCCTTGTCTAAATGAAGAAAGCATTAATGACGGTTGACTTAGGGGGATGCCATAAATGGCAAGGGGATTAGGTTGACCTAATAATATGATTAAGGTTGTGCAAATAGATGATTAAGGAGGCTAATAAAGGATTAAGGCATGTTGCAAGTTATGGAGGATGTGACATTAATCCTGATTAAAAGGTGTGCACATCCTAATCATGGATTAATTAAAAAAATCTAGATTAAAGAGAGATTATGGAGGATGGGACAAGGAGAGAGGAAATGATGAATTTAAAATTGACTTAAATTCAAAAAGGTAAAGTGAACAATTTAAATAAATCAAAGCATTTATTTAATTTAGAGAAGGGGCATAAAGGTAAAGTATTTAATTATTTAAATTAAATATCCTAGGAACCTTAGGAAAAGGGGAAACATTAATTAAATAAATCATTTAATTAATATCAATTTGGGATACGAAATAGACGAAAAAAGGGGATGAATTTGACCATACGAGAATGGTCAAATTTGGATGTCTACATTTTTCCCCTCTTTAAAATACTGTTAGAATAATAGTGTTTCAAAGAAAAATAAAATGTTGGTAACTCGATAGATGAAATGACTAGAGGGTGATGCCCCAGCATGGGAGAAGTTGCATGAGCTATCTAGATAGTGGGAAATGAAGGGAGATGCCCTATTCTCACAAGGGATTGGACATGACGGAGGAACGAGGGTGAATGATAGGGTACGCCCCCTCGAGAGAGTGGATGGGGAAGACAAAGGGGGCCCCAGGAAACTTATCAATATGAGGAAATGGAAGGTACCATGGGATAGAACTTGAAAAGCCATGAAGATTGGCTTTTGAACAGACACAAACGGACACATGGTGTGCAAATGGAAGCCTATGGAAGGAAGAGGATTAGTCAATTAAAAAGAAGGTTAAATAATGGGTAAAAATACCCAAAACTTAAAAAAGGTTAAAAAGGGAGGGAGATGGTAATATATGGTAATTTTATAAATTACTATTCCTCATTTGCACACCTAGTAGTTAAGTAAGAGAGAGAAGAGGACGAAGGTGATGAGGATGGCTGATGGGTATGACAGTGGAAATGTGAGGTTCGTGGAGGACGAGATCATCCACCGGGGCGACGAGGTGTAGTAGTTTTACCACGAGCATGTGGTGCCCCGCCAGGTTAGCTCCAAAACCCCTCTTTGTGATTTTAGCTAAATTTTGAAAAAAATTAAGCATTTGAAAATCTGGGTTTTGGGAATCGGGTAGGTTAGGAAAGTGGGTTGCCGATGAAAATCAATTTTGCTCAAATTTTTAGACAAAATCACCTAAAGAAGGCAGTGATCAAGGGAAGGCGAATTCACCTTTTTCAATGGAAAATTCGCTGAAAAAATGGGAAGATTCCCATAAAAGGGTGAGAATGACATGCGGTCGGGCGAATTCGTTAGTAGGTTGGGTGAATTTTCCTGCTGCAGGCATGAAAGGGCGAACTCGCCCAATGTTCAGGCGGATTCTCCTGACGTAGGCGAACGGGCGGATCCACCCAGACGTTAGGAAGATTCACCTGACACAGGCGGATGGGTGGATCCGTCTGGATGTTGGGTGGATTTTCCTGACGTGGGTAGACGGGCAAGTCTGGCTGGACATCGAGCGAATTTTCCTAATGTGTGTAGATGGGTGGATCCACCCAGATGTCGAGTGGATTCACTCGAATAGGGTGGATGGTGGATCTGCTTAGATGTAGGGCAGATTCACCCAACACGGGTAGGAAGAATGCATAAACAGGCGAATTCTCCCAAAATGGGGCATCAAGGGGAAAATAGGCGAATTTGTCCAAGTTGGGCGAATTCACCTAAAAGGGCAAGGGGGGTCAAGATTTAGGCGAATTCACCCCAAAACAGGGCGAATTCACCTGAAAGGGAAAATCAGACACAAAAAGGTGAATTCGCCTAGATAGGCGAATTCACTCAACAGAGGGGGAGAAGAAAATGCGGGACGGGGACAAAAGAGGGAGAAAGAGAAGGAAAGTAATGAAATTGAATGAAAGGTGACTGACATGCGAACTTGGTGTGAATGTAGAGCTTCAAGACACTGCAGACATGAGAGAGGCATTCAACTGTCTTGGAGGTGATGATCGTGGCTATGAATGGTGAGGATCATGTGACACTGGAACAAGTAGGGTTATTACATATGCTAGGCTATCCGACTGTTAGGGCGCATTAGACATTGTTGACAGTGTTGATGGAGCAGTGGAGCTTTGAGACATCTACCTTCCATCTCCTGATAGGGGAGATGACAGTTACATTGGAGGATGTATGGAGGATTCTACGACTATGGATAGCAGGGAACTTGGTGAGTTGGATGAGGATAGAGGGAGACGAGCGAGTCCGGAGCCTATAGACTGTCTTTGGGCGAGTAGACCGACCGATTCAGGGAGTAGAGTTAGATTTGGACGGATGCTAGAACTGGGGGTGCCAATGCTACCATTATATCTCTACAGATTGATCAGTGGGATCTTGATGCCAGACAGGAGAAGGAGGTTCTGTAGCCTCAAGGTGATTGAGGTTTTCATTCACATTGTGAAGGGGAGAGAGGGGGAGTTCACATGGGGTGCATGCGTACTGGCACAACTATACAGAGACATGCATGTGGTATGCTATCAACGAGCACTTAGCATGACACATGTGATGCTACTATAGGTATGGGCCTAGGAGCACATCAGTGTGGCTAGACTAGGAGTGTTGATAATGAGTACATAGGATGAGACACTACTAGTGGGATACTGGTATGGGACAGAGTACGGTTGGCAGTTTCACTACCATGATGTCAGTGATCTGGAGGCATGGAGGAGGAGACTAGACGATTTATAGGAGGACCAGATAGTATGGAGGCCATACATGACGTGATGATTTTCCAGATGGAGGGAGGATGAGAGGAGGCACAAAGGATAATTCTTCATAGTATCTTATTTGGTTAGGAGGGACCCAAGCATTGTGGAGCTCCATAGGGAAGACAAAGTGATGAGATAGTTTAGAGTACATTAAGACATTCCCCCAGGACCTCAGAGGTTTAGATGAATTACCTAAGAGCGGTTATGGGGTGACTAGATCACTGCAGAGTTCGATAGATAGCAGTGGGAGGAGTTTCAACAGGTACCATACCCTGGGAGAGTAGGGATAGTAGATGCAGGGATGACAGTGAGATAATCCGTGTGGCGGGCACATCGCAAACCAACACAGATTACGGTGATGCACCAGATTAGAGGGGCACTAAGCTATGGTTTAGAGGATGAGAGGAGGTTGGGAGGACAATGGAGATTCAGGAGGAGAGGAGGATGGCATAGGCGAGTATAGGATGAGGCAGAGGAGGAGAGAGAGGACCGACATGGGATGGGGTAGGGGGAGGTGATGGAGGTAGATGCCTCAGATGTAGACCCACTGGCTATAGTACCATACATACCACCGCCACCAGAAGATCTAGCCGTACTATTGATAGGGGCTCTAGTAAGGTTGTGAATCGTAGAGCACAGACTTAGGGAGTCAGAGGCTAATAGGGAGAGACTATAGACTGAGGTGGATAGGGTGTTGGTAGAGGGAGAGAGGGACTACAAAGACCTAGCATATGCAGTAGGAGGGAGAGTATGAGAGTTGGAGGAAAAGAGGGATAGATTGCAAGCTGAGGTGACGAGACTAGAGGTAGAGAGATAGAGGGACCATGGAGAGTTGGTGAACCAGGTATCTGTACAAGTCCTGCAGGTTGCGAAGAGAGATATGGAGGATATGAGGAGGCAGGTGTCAGGGTTGCTGAGGGAGAGGACCGAGCTGAGGCGAGAGTGAGTTGAGCTCTGAGATAGAGCAGAGGTGGAAGAGTAGATAGTTGGGAACACAGAGTTGGTGCTAGAGAGAGCAAAGGCCATGATGGCACAAATGCAAATGATGCAAGGTGAGAGGGATGTAGTAGAGGCACGAGTGCATTCTCTACAAGATGAGAGGGACACAATAGTAGGGAAGATGCATAAATTGTAGAGAGAGAGATGCAACAGAGGCACAGGTACATGCTTGTAGGGTGAGAGAGACACAACAATGAATCAGGTTACATAGATGCAGGCGCAGATTGACTAGCTGATGCTAGCACATGATGCCTGGGAGCAGGAGAGGAGACAACTAACTGGGAATCGAGACAGGTATAGGATGGAGTGAGATGCGACTAGGATACAGGTGATGGAGAGAGATGAGTACATGAGGGAGGCAAGCTATTTCATGTGCGCCTATTTCAGAGAGGTCCCAGATATGTCTCGACGTGTACCAGCCTATGTCAGAGTGGTGCCATAGATGCCAACACCATCACGGTCACTATGGATGCATTCATAGGGATATAGAAGTTATCGAGAGACACCTCTACATAGGGGGCCAGTGCTAGATTCACCACAAAGGTCAAATGCGGGCAACTCAGGGTAGAGAGGATAGAGGATAGATGACATGATACAAATTTTTGACAGGTGGAGGGTGGATGCATAGTACAAAGTGGTAGAGATCACATTTGATTTAGAGCCTTGTACTTGTATTTTATTCGATGAGCATGAGTGTATATGATGGACATGTATTTAGATGATATGATGGAATTTATTATGGATCATGTGATGGACATTATATTTTGGTATTTAGATGATATGCCATAGCCCTTATTGACACCCTGTTGTGCTTATGTGATGGACACTTTATTTATGTATGCACATGTATATGTATGTTACTTTATTATGGATGATTATGATGATGATGTGATATATGCATATGTTTATGCTTATTTGGATGACATGGATGAGATGCATGATGCCTAACGTTTATGATGCAAGATGTGATGAATAATTGATGATGTTATATGTTATGGATATGAGCCTAATGATTTGTGATGCAGGTGGCGGTGTATGCCATGTATTAATGAGATGGACTAATATGAAAAAGAATTTATAATAAAATGAAACTAAGATGCTTAGAATAACCACTTAAGATTAATCTAAATAATTTAAAATGAATATGAGATGACAATGCACATGGGATGAAAAGCAATGTATGGAATGAATTGATAATGAAATAATCATAAGATGCTTACAATAACCAATTAAGATTAATCTAAACAACTTAAAATAAATATGATATGACAATGCACATGGGATGAAAATGAAATGCCTTGGAGCTATGCCAGACGGGATGTAATTAAATTCCTTACAAACACTAATAGCTAAATGAAATGAACATGAACATGAGTGTAAATAAGGGCTTGCATAGTGATAAGAGGTGAGGGTAGACCGACTTTATTTGCATATCATACTTGCTTTATCTTATTGACAAGTACTTACCCTATAATCACTATAAAATTAAGGGAGGATTGGTGTGAAATTGCACCTGTCAAGAACCATGAGTATCCTAAGAAGAAAAGAAGTTTAGGAGGTGGATGTTTGCACAACCACAATCACAAGTCATAGGTCAGGGATATAATGGATAGAGGATGAATGCAATGCAATGGAATGGAAAATGAAATGCAATCCTGATGCAATTTTCCATTTTTGGAGCACTGATTTTTGCTATAGCATAAGACACAATACGTTGGGGTATGAGAACCAAGGAAGATTAGTGCCTAATGCATGAAACAAACACAAAAAAAAAGGAGGTTATCCAAATACCCCAAAGTTGCGATGACTCTAGTCGGGCTAGGCATTGAGATAACCACAAGCACAAAGGATGCCCCAACATAACACAAGACCGCAAGGATCTTGGTGGGTACTACGTGGGACAACCAAGCAGACAAAAAAAAAAAAAGATCAAGATATGCCCCTATGTTGACCAGTCAAAACAAACCATAATATGATGGATCATGGCGGACCTAACAAGTTATGATCGAAAGCTCAAATGATAAACAAAATGCCAAAAGCATAAAAAGAAAGCAATCAATTTCAAATGTCCTTTGCCACAGGATCAAAAGGTGGATAGGATTGATGTGGTATGATGAGGAAGGATGCATCTTGTTAAGACTAGAGATGGAGACTAAACTAAAAGATCAACATGACATAGGATACTCGAAACTGATGGAATCTAATAATACTAGTGGATATCGTTTATTAAGAACTAGCTAGATAAGGACATAACTTGACGACACAACATGAGACACAAGAGACAAGACACAAAAAAGATGCACCCTAAAGACCTAGGGGCTCGGGGGTTGATCAAAGATTATCCTTGCCTACATGAAAGTGCAGAGCCCTCATAGTTCAGGAAAATACCATGGAGAAAAGCAGAAGAGGACAATGGAGACAAGTGATGGAAAACCAAGACTAGATGCACCAAAAACATCGGGGGTGGATCAAATGATTGACCTTGCCTATGCGAAAGTGCAGGGGCAACGTAGTTCAAAAAGAGACCAACGACAGAAGACAAAATGAGACAAACAAAGGATAGATGACCAACACGATAGGATGGAAAGAAGCCCAAGGGGCTAATCCAAGTCAGTTTGCAAACAATACTATCTCAGATACTACAAAACTAACGAGGATATCCATCAGGGAGGAAAAGAGCATGGCTAGATGAAGGCGTAAGCAGTTGGATTCATTACAAATACCACAATGGGATGAAACCTAGATGAGAATTGAGAAGATGAAGGACCCTAGATAGAAGCAAAGGACTGACATGACATGAATTTATTTAATTCCTACAAATCCAAAATTAGTCTGGAGACCACGATATTTTAGATTAACGTCACTCTTAAATTTTAATAACTTCTTGTCATGTCATAAACAAAAAATGAAAGATAAGATGAGACCTAATCATGACCGACACGATGAAGGAACCTAGATGAAGGTGAGAGACCGACAAACAAGGACAAATGACACAAGCTGAGATTAGGATGAAAGCTCAAAATCATGGATAGCGGATGAAGATTGTCCAATGCTCAACCAAAATACACCAAGCAACACATGAGGGGATGCAGATAGAAGGACTGGATCGAAAGGATGTTGGGATGGGATGTGAGGATAGGATGGATGAAATCATAAAGTAATTAGGACGCAAGGTTGATAATGATAAAGCCCTTTATGAATGGCACATGTTACCAGGTTTTCACCAAACATAATTATCCAAGGAACCACCAAGGGTGGTTTTCACCATAGGATGAATTATTTCTCTTTACTATTTTTAGATATTTTTAACTTTTTTTTTTAATTTTTTTGTATTTTTGACAATTTTTACTTTTTTTTGATTTATTTTTATTTTTTGCAGGATAGGATAACCCAGTTGACTTAGGTGTAAAATATTTTTAGGTGCATGATGTTAATGGGCTCCTTTAGGGGATCTCCTTTAGGTGTGGCAAGTCTATATGCCCCAGATCCATATTTTGTTGTGATGACATAGGGACCCAACCAATTTTCTTGAAACTTCCCTTTCTTGTCTTGGTCCTGCTGGGTGTGCTGATTCTCCTTAAGAACTAGATCACCAACATTGAATTGGTGAGGACAAACCTTCTTCTTGTAGCTTCTCTTAAGACAGTTCTGATATGCTTGAAGATGATTGTATTCTTTGATCCATTTTTTGTCTAGGAGTTACAACTCACTGAGTCTCGCAACTCGAGCATCTTCGTCATTGATGAGGTTCTTCAAATATATTCTTAGTGATGGGATCTTGACCTCAATCGGCAAGATGGCATCAACACCATAAACAAGAGAATAAGGAGCGACACCGGTAGGAGTGTGGATGGAGTTGCGGTAGGCCCAAAGGGAATCATGGATATGGAGGTGCCAATCTTGACCAGTGTTGTTAACCACCTTTTTAAGGATTTTGATCAAAGCTTTGTTGGTTGCATTTGCTTGACCATTACCTTGAGGGTAATAGGGCGCGAACCAATGATGTTGAATATGAAAGGTGTCCCATAGGTGTTTCATGGCATGGTTTTTGAATGGATTTCCATTATCAGTAATGATGGTGGATGGGATTCCATATCTATAGAGAATATGGAAAAGGATGAAATTGGATATTTGAAGACTTGTTATTTGAGAGAGTGGAATTGCTTCCATCCACTTGGTGAAGTACTCAATGGCAGTGATAATGAAAGTGTGGCCATCAAAATATGGAGGGTATATCTTGTCGATTAAGTCAAAAACCCATTGAGATAAGGGCCATGGTGCTATGAGAGGCTGCAAATCTTGAGCCAGAGCATGTATCAAATCTGTGTGTTGTTGGAAAGGTAAGAACTTCTTCACGAACTCACAAGAGTCATGCTCCAATGTAGGCCAATAGTAACCAGCTCTGAGTATCCTCTTGGCTAAGGCCATGCCATTTGAATGGGCCTCACACACACCACTATGTACCTCGGTTATTGTAGTGTGAGATTTCATCTTGTTCAAACACCTAAGAAGGGTTCCATCATACCCATGATGATAAAGAGTATCACCTACAATAGTGTAGTAGGAAGTGCATTGGATGAAATATTTTCGTTGGTTACATGTAAGGTTGGGGGTAAGATGTTATCATGAAGATAGGTGCAGATTTCATGATACCATGGTGACTCGGGACCTACAATGTCACACACCATTTCGCTCTCAGGGATGTCATAAGCAGGGATTAAGAGTTGTTCGACTAGGAACTCGCAGTCCATTCGATCTTTTGGAATTTCAATTAGGGAACCAATTGTAGCCATTTCATCAACTGCTTTGTTTTGGACTCTAGGGATTTGCTCGAACTGGATAGAGGTGAAGTTCTTCTTGAAGTCATCCACCATGCACTTGTAAGGAAAAAACTTGTCATTAACTTGTTTGACGATCAATTGGGAATCAACAAAGACTCAAAAGTGAGTGATGTTCCATTGGATAGTGATCCTGAGACCAGTGAGGAGAGCTTCGTATTCTTCTATGTTGTTTGTGCATGGGAAAGCTAACCTAAATGACTTTGGGATGTAATCACCTTGTGGGGTGATGAACAAGATACTTTCCCTAGCTCCATCGTGAGTGTAAGACCCATCAAAGTAGAGTGCCCATGTAGCTGCTTCTATTACTATAAGAACCTCTTTATCAAGAAGTTTCGTTATCAAGGGATATGCATTTACCAAAGGAGCGTTTGCCAGCTGATCCGCTATTACTTTCCCTTTAATTACCTTTTAGTTCACATACTCGATATCGAACTCGCTCAATAGCATAACTCACTTAGCCATGCGACCAGTCAAAGTAGTTCTAGATAACAAAAATTTGAGTAGATCAACCTTTGATATCAACTTCACTAGATGGCTGAGCATATAATGATGAAGTTTCTGTGAACTGAAGACTACAAGTATGTTGGAAGACTAGAATCACTAAGAGGGGGGGTGAATCAATGATTCATGTAAGTCACAATCTTCTTACATATCCAAGGATTTAATTGGCTTTTGAACCACAAGATCAAATGATAGTTTATAGAAAAAATTTGACTGGTGCATGAACAATATTGTGCTTGCACTAATCATGACTTAAACATATGGCCATAACATTAACATAGGTTGAACTCAAGATTATTTACACTTTCATTTGTATCAGATTCCACATTAATAACATAACCTTTTATGCATGATATTTTGACATAAACATTGGCAGAGATGAAAGATTGATACTTAACAACCATTCAATGCATTTGGTGACACATTGAGACCAGATAGATAAGGAAAATCACACATATAAAATCATCACATAACACAATAAAACCCAATTGGGTAATAAAAAACACTTGAAAAATCTCTTTTTATTCACTTAGAGCACGAACTCTACAAAGTTCAAGAGCACCAACTCCACAAAGTTCAGGAGCACCAACTCCACAAATTTCAGAAGCACCAACTTCACAAAGTTTAGAAGCACCAACTTCACAAGATACAGAAGCACCAACTTCAAAGTTATAGAAGCACCAAATCCAATGTTATAGGAGCACCAAATCCACAAAATCGAATTTATAACAATTATAGTATACTATCAATACGTTAGAAGTGAAATTTGCAACCCTAGTGTCTCAATAGCAGACTATGAATATTTTCAATAAGCACATTGAAGAATGTTGTATGGGAATGACAACATCTTCCTTAAATACAACAATATGAGAATCACTGTTATAAATATTTTCAATGCAATACAAATTCTGTACAATGTTGACAACTCTTACATAGTATATGATATTACAATAAAATCATCCACTTCAAAACATTGTCAAATCACTGTTTTTATAACATCCATAAATGATACTGACTTCTACCATCTGTCAACAAAACAACTGAGAATCCCATAACTGATTTTTTCACCTTATTCTATTATTTTTTGAACAGCCTTTGAGTTGCAAACTACCCATATACAGTGATAGGTAAAAGAATGGACATTGCCACTTACCCATTGTCATAAACAAAAACCCTTACCCACATGATGAATGGAAACCACAGCCCCAAAAACCTAGACAAGGGTTTCAAAAAATTAAACAACATTAAATGTTGAAACAAAAATACATTTCCCTTAACAAATGCAAACTAAAGAACCAATAGTTTAAATAAATAACTGTCAAATAAGAAAAAAAAATGAAAAATAAAGTTACCCAATGTATTCAAGCCTTGTCACTTCAAGCTGCCGACAACATTCAACCTGATTTTATCAAACATCATTGCAAAATTTAGCATTTTCCATGTGAACCTTTGCCTCTTGTGCCCTAATGAGGTCTTTGGAGTAATGAAACATCAAATTCCTTTTACCAATCTTTGAAAATAAGCTTTTAATCCTTTAGTATACCTAACGGCTTAGGATAACTTTAACACATATTTAGTATGACCAATACTCATTAGGAGTATAAAGTCACAAAATTCCTTATACAAGAGATGTCGACCATGTGAAACAATACATGGTATAAATACCTTCCCAAATTCATATTCCAATAGTAGACAACAATAAACCAAGATTCTTATAATCATATCAAATGCTGATTATTGACAATACCACAAAGAAATGTGTGTATCAACTTCCTTAAATAATATCATTACATTTGAATATAACAAGGAAGCTTAAGAATCCTTAGCAAACAGTGTATATAATTGAATCACCTTATTTGATCAACCTAAAATACTTCAAGTACAAAGACCACTGTGATATCAATGATGTCAATGCAACCAAACTGAGCCAATGTCATCTCAAGAAGCTAGATGTAAACACCATCATACAAATCAAGTATAAATACCATGAATACCTTAAAACAATACAATAGTGCAATAATATGAGATTAATAATGCATTAATATATCATTCAAAGATAAACTGATAATAATCAACTAAATATACCTGTGACTTGTAACCTTGAAGGATCAAACTAAAAAACATCCTGCCAAAATGATAAACACTGTCAACATCAAAATCTTGAACAAAATATTGTAACTGCATATCATGTAATTGCATCATATCATTCACCAATGTAATTGAATATCATATCACCAACCAAGCTGAGAATCATCCTGTTAAAGAACCAGTTTTGTCATCAAGGAAAAACCACAAATCATAAACAACTGAAAGCAAACAAACTCCATAAACAACTGAAAGCCAACAAGCTAGGTAGGCTTTTTCCATCAGAGAATAATTGAGTTCATAGCCTACTAGGGTTTGACTGATGTAGTAGATAGTGATTTCTTTTGAGGACTCATCATGTTGTGCTAACAATGCCCCCAGTGCAATTGAAGTAGTTGAGATATATAACAACAGTGGTTTACCTGGAATTGGAGGCATGAGGATGGGTGGATGAGCCATGTACTCTTTGATTTTATCGAAACCTAGCTGATATTCAGAATCCCACTTGAATGATGTATCCTTTTTCAGGAGATGGGTGAATGACTGACACTTGTCAGCCAACTGAGCTATAAACCGTCTGATGGACTATAACTTTCCTTGGAGGCTCCTCAACTATTTTAGATTGCGTAGTGGAGGCATTTCCATGATTGCTTTGACTTTAGCTGGATTGACTTCTATGCCTCTACTGGAGATGATGAAACCTAGCAACTTTCATGATGTGACTCCAAATACACACTTCTTCGGGTTCAGACGTAGCTTATAGTGCTCTAGACGCTTAAAAATATTCTTCAGGATCATCGAGTGTTCTTCCCTTGTTCTCAATTTCCCCAATAGATCATCAACATAATCCTCCATGATGATGTGAATAAGGTCATGGAAGATGACTATCATGGAACATTGGTAAGTTGCCCCCACAT
This sequence comes from Sequoia sempervirens, assembly GCA_007258455.2. Classification (NCBI taxonomy): domain Eukaryota; kingdom Viridiplantae; phylum Streptophyta; class Pinopsida; order Cupressales; family Cupressaceae; genus Sequoia; species Sequoia sempervirens. The sequence goes on from VDFB02271358.1 coordinate 1,241,246,404, forward strand.
TCTTGAGGCCAAAGGGCATGACGTTGTAACAAAAAGTGCCCCAAGGTGTGGTAAAGATAGTCTTATGTTGATCCTTAGGTGATATACTGATTTGCTTATATCCAAAGAAACCATCCATGAGGGATAGCATCTCGTGTCCTATAGTTAAATCAACCAACATGTCGATATTTGGTAAGGGGAAATCATCTTTAGGACAGGCTTTGTTGAGGTCCCAGAAATCGGTGCAAATCTTGATGTTCCCATTTGGTTTTGCAACTGGCACTATGTTGGAGATCCAATCAGAGTAGTCAATGGGCCTTATGAATCTAGCTTCCAATAGTTTTTCCAACTCTTTCTTGACTAACAAAGCTAGTTGATGATGCATTTTCCTAAGTTTATGCTTGACTGGTTTAGCATCTAGGTGGACATCCAAATGGTGTACGACTAGAGTAGGATCCAAACCTGGCATATCCGAATAGGCCCATGCAAAATTAATGATTCCTTCTTTGAGAAGTTGAACAATGATGGATTGTTCTTCTTTTGATAAAGATTTGGCTATTGTTAGTGTAATTAAATTAATTATTACACTAGCATAAGTTAACTTAGGTCATATATCATTTAGTCCTAGGTTGCATCTTAAATAAATCATTTAATAATGGGGTAATATCACCTTCCATGTTTGTAGGGATAAGATTCCTTCTAGAAGATGAGTTTTCCTTCTAGAACTTATCTCAACATTTAATAATTTCTAGATAGGGTTCACTTGTTGTCACATGTTGTTAGATCATGACACATTGCAACATCTCATGCATCTTAAGGTCTCTCTCATGCCTATATATTTAGGCCATTTTGTACATTTGTAATCAATCATATCATCAATATATAATCTCTATTGTGCATGCCTAGTTGCAACACTTTCCGTGTGGTTGATTATCTTTCCTAGAAAAAGGTCCTCCATTGAAGACTACAGCTTCAGGGACCCTATGCATCCATAATATCAACATAGTATCAGAGCATGTTGAATTCTAACATGGTATTAGAGCTTGTCCAGTGAAACGTCAACCCTCGATCAAGAAATTTGGTGTGCGAGATTCTTCGTAGGCTTGAAGGTTTCCATTGAAGGCTACTTGATTCCACCCAGGGACCAAGTTGATTTCTGAAGTAGATAGAGTCAGATCCAAGCTCGCCATTGTCTTCAGAAGGCCTCAAAACCCTAGGATCGCCTGCCCATTCATCAAAATCGGATACATCAACCCGAGAGTCATCAGAGGTATTTGGGTTTGCAAAATCAACTGGTACGATCCGTACAAATTTGTAGTAAAAAAATCACCTTGGTTAGTTGTCCTCTGAGGCAAATTTTTTTTAGTCACATGCTTCTTTTCTATTTCAGAAAAAAATCATATTTGGGCTATTTTATTGTTTGGCAAAAGAAAATCTATATTCGGGCTTATAGTTTGCTGAAAAATTTAATTTTTTTTTCACTTTGATTGCAATTTATTTATCAGTCGGCATCAAGGAATTCAATTTTTTTAAATCTGCGGCTATAATTTTCCTTCATCAGCATATTATGGGTTTTGATTTTTAAACATCAACAACATATTTTTTTTTATTGATCGACATATATCACATGTCTTGTAGATTAAATTTGTATCGGTCGAAATCAAAAGAGGGTTTGATTTTTTAATTGCAATATGCAATATTAAAAAATCATTTTTATCATCCTTTTTGTCGGCTTGTTTATTAGTCTACAGAGGTTGGAATTTTTTTTTTTGCAGGGGCGTACATCAGTTGTCGACTCATTTATTGCAGTGGGTATTGATGTACATCACTAGCTACACCTGTCTTCTTCCACCGGCCCTGTCCAACGTCCCCTGCCGAAGTTTGTTGCCGACCGCCTATTGATATTCTTTCCACCGATCGTCGGTTGTTTCTTCTAGTTGGCCCCCTCGTCGACATCCAATAGATCCTTTCAAGCCCACAACCCACCGACCATTGGAGTCCTTTCCAGTTGTTGCTTCCAATGTCGTTCTGGCTGACCATCCTCCCACCGGCTCCTGTGTATTCACCGTCCACCGGAGTCTTGTCCCACCGGGCAGTTTATCTACCGTCGTCCACTAGACCAGAATTTTTTGCTGGCCCGAGCTCTTTTCTCATGTGCAGTGGTCATATCAAGGATCAAGTGTTTTTCCTCCAACGCTCATGTTTTTTGCTAGCTCAAGCTCGCAGTCACATCAAGGACCAAGGGCAGGAATTTTTTTAGGGCCCGGGAGCCGATTTTTTTCCCCTCATTAGCTTGCAGGTGCTTAATATACGCATTTTTTTCATTTTATCATAACTTTTCACCACGGTGTCAAAAATTGACAAACGAGATACCGTCAGAAAGAGAATTTTGTCTACTTTCTAGTGGTGTAATTAGTTCTACAAAAAAATTGTTGCAAAAATTTCTACAGTCAACTGAAGAGAAAACCCTAATTTGGACTCAAAGGCTTGTAACTTCGCAGCTGTTCATCAGATTTCGGTGATTCCAGCGGCATCAGGAAGTATTTTCAACTCTTTTTTCATCCTTTTAGACCCCTTGATCAGTTTCAGCTCTAGGTACTCTTGCATTGATTTTTTCAATTTGGTGCATTTGTTCAACAACTTGGATATCCTAAAGCTTGGGAAAATATTTTTTTGATCCGGGTAGCATCTCTTTAGTTGTACATCATCCTTCCAAGAGGGATGCTCTAAGTATTTTTGGAGCAATGATGAAAATGGGGGATGAAAAGGTGGATGATGTTGGAGAGTGATCTTTGCAAATGTTTTAGGATAATACTTTTGACTCAAGTTTGAGGTTTTGATGTTAGGATATAGGATGTTGATGAACTTAGAAATCTTTAGGGTAGACTCGTGACCTTCAAGATGAACTAGTTCAAAGGTGATAACTAACTTAACTAAGTGCATGGAAAAGGATACATTCCACATACAAAGTAGCTAAGTTAGGTGTTTCGATTGATAGATGTTCAAGTCAAAAAGTGTTGGTGTATTCAAATTTTTTGCAAAGTTTGGTGAAGTGAAGGATGAAATTTTTATGAAGGGGTGGATGAAATGTTTGACCCAATTTTGACTTATTGTGAACCTTTGTTTGATAAGACCAAGGTAGTAAAAAAATGCTAGACCTCTAAATTTTTCAAATCCTAAAGACCCTAATTTAGATAGGTTGATTATCCTCAAAAAGACCTAGATTTTGACCCATAAAGAACATATACATGTTGGGATGTTTCCTTAGTGCATGTTAATAAAAGTTTATTAAAATCTTGCTTCTATTTTTGTATAGTGCCAAAATGCAATTTTTGATTGCTTTTGAACTACGATGCCTAAGTTTGAAGTGATGATCTATAGACCTTCTTTTGGGGATTCTGATTTTGTGTGAGATCATTTAGAAAAGTTCAAGTTTATGGAAAAAAAAGGAAGATATTTATTTCCACATGGGTGGTGGTAATATGAGCCTTCCAACCTCAATATCAGCTTGTTCCTCTTCTTCATCTATAACATTTGTTACATTTCTCCACTGGGTAGGTGTTTCTTTTGTTTCAAAAGTGAAGCTTCTTAAAATACTAATGATATTGGTTTGTTCTCCATTAATGAGTTCAAAGTTTGGTTGAATGATAGCACCTTCAAGATCAGGTTGTTCAATGGGAGCATTCAGTCTCCAAATAGTCATGTGGGGTTAAAATTGTCAAGTTATATCTTGCTTAATGAGTTTATTTTACTACAAACACTTGTCATGATTATGTTTTCAAACTAAATGTTTATGTCAAAAACATCATAACTTTCACAATGTCCATTTTGTGAAAATCATGAGGTTGAAGCCATAATTTCCTATGTTGTCTTTGGAAAATATGGATTGAGATATGAGCCAATATATTTAGAAATCTCTAAGGATAGAAACCCTTAGGACAAGCAGTAATATCAAGGCTATTTCAAAAGGTATCCATATTTAAGCCAAAGTGTTTGAAATTTTGAGGAAGATAGTGAATGTTTTTTTGTAGCATTTTGGAACCAAGCAATGTATTAAACTGACTCACAATCATTTACAATCCTAGGTTTGAAATGGTCATACTTGTTGAGTCCCCACTCAGATTTCTCCAAACACTAAGACATTGCGAACAGTTAGAGATTTGGTGACACCGGCTCCCCTCCACGACACACACTTCTTTAGACCACCAAATCTCAAAATCTTGAAGATCCTAAGATCCTAAGGATTTTTCTGTTTCAATACTGAATAGTACAAATGTGGGGTGGCTTCAAAACGACTGTTCTTGCACCAACAAGCATTAAGGTTTTTTGGGTAACTAAACAATTTGGTTCTTAGTAACAAATTGAGAACACCCAACCATATACACGCCTTCTTTTCCACTTAAGGCTCTTACTACCATTCCTGTTCCACTTAAGGCATGGTACTAGGTGCAGTGGTTATACAATCTAGGATAGAAGGTACTTTCTCATGATTTCCCAACCTTTAATATAGCAAGCTGGTAAATGTTCTTGCAAGAACTTTCCTATGAGTTTCCCATTGCGGGGTGTGTCTCATAGTAAGTCCTCTCTTAAGGGCGACACAAAGCATAAAAGTGCACTTAATTATTTCTCTTCACCCAAGATCGCATGAAGCGTAAGGGGATTGGATACGTACTATAAGTGTACACAAACAGTAAAGTACACTTGGAGTGTTTCTCTTCACCCAAGATTGCACGAAGTGCAAGGGGATTGGATATGCACCACAAGTGTGTCATAGTAAAGAAAACACTCATTTATTTTACCGACTAAAGCTAAGATGAATTCATTTTATGCACCAAATGAAATGTTAAGCCGCCTTGTTCAATTTTAAAACCCAAAAGACAATGATGAGATGAGGGTTCAAATTTAGTCCCGTTTGAGTGTTCGTTTTAAACCCAAATAAAATTTAGTGAGGTCCTAGAGCATAAAGTAAAAAGCATAAAAAATTGGATTATAATTTCCCCAAAGTATCAAACACTTGTTATAATCATAAAATCTTAATATGAGAATGCTTCTTCACTTTAGCTTCGTGTTGTCCAATCCTGCAAAACCTTATTAGTCTAAAAACCAAAACAACGTTAGAGATATGTTAGTACTTTGATGAATCGAAAAAATCAAAACACATGCTGAAAAATGATTGTTAAATTTCTTACCAAAGTTGGGCATCACTATTCAAGATAGTGTTGCTCCAGTGAACTAGGGCGTCACTCTACAGAGAAACTAGTGAGCACGATAGGGTCGTTGTTTGGTCGAGCGTCATCATTTATAAATTTTTGATACCTCCAACAATTATTAGCATCACCGTTTGTATAATCCATGTTGGTGCATTTAATAGGTGTCGCTATTTGTAATGACGATAGTGTTGTTGTATGACGATGCCCTGCAAAGGTGACACTAAAATTGTGTTGGGTGTCGCTCTATCCTACAAAAATCAAAATGAACAGAATTCGAGCTAGAAATTGATTAAATTTGATTGGTTTTTCCTTCCTTCTAGCTCCAAAATGTGACCAAGGATATTAGTATGGGCCGATTATGCGTGATCTATGAAGAATCGAAGCATATTCATGCCACTAATACTCAATCTAAACAGGATCAATTGAATTGAAGTTAAACTAGGCATTCACTAAAACAAAGCATTCTAAACTACGAAAGCATTTAAATTTCTACTCTAACCCATTCAAAACTTATCCTGTTGTGAGATTGGTGTCATGTTGATGTGAGATGATGACCCTTTCCCAATCCCATGGATTAGTGAGCTTGTTTCAATCGATTCTATTGAAGAGAATTGATGAAATGGTTGTGAGATGTGAATGAAAACATGATTTATGCTAAAATGAGTATGATGCAAAAGCTAATCTAACATGATTTTATACTAAATGATTCAAATAAACAATTGCTAAGCTAATCTAAATGAGATTTAAACTAAAAAGATTCAAACCCTAATTATCTAATTAGCTAAATTGATGCATTATGGAAGCCATTAATGGAAGCTAAGCTATTTTGCAACTAATTTAAACTAAAATATTCTAAATGTAAGCCAAATATGAGTGTGAGTGTGAGTGATTTCAATAGCATAAGTTTGATGTTAAAAGATGGATCCATTTGCCTCCAAATAGTGTTCTACTTATAGGAAAGCAAATGAGAAATGGAGGGTTGAGATTGAAAAAGCTAATCAACGGTCAAGGATGGAGGAAATTGGAGGCATGGATCATGGATTCTCATCAACGTGTGAGAATGCAAGATGAGATTTAATCAAGGGTTCTCATTCCTTCCAAACAAGCACACTTTTGCCATGTACAAGAGGTCAAAAGTTAACTTGCACAAGAAGTCACAAGTTAACTTGCTTATGAATCTAAGTGACAATATTCCCTTTTTCAAATGATTGAAGGGGGGAGAATATTCTCATGGGTGAGAGAAAAAGGATATTTTGCAAATTAAAACAAAGTTTAATTGTGCAAAAGGGGAGGAAATATTCCATGGGAATATTCTCCTTTTTGGAGGAATGTGCAAAGGAGGAATATTCCCTTGCAAGTGGGAGGAAATTAGATTATTAGATAATTGCTAATTAAACAAGGGTTTAATCATGCAATTAGAGGAATAAGAAGAATAAAGTGATATTCGTTAAATTAAATGATTTAATGAATGGGGGAAAGATGAAATGAATTTTAATTAAATAACTTAGGGTTATTTAATTAAATAAGAAAACTTAGGGGGAATTAAATTAAATAGTTTTCTTTATTTAATTTAATGAGATGAAATGTTAGCGTAAAAGGGGGAAATTAACCTAATTAAATTAATTAGGTTAATAGATGTAAATGATATAATTAATTAAATAGCTAGGCTAATTTAATCAATTAAGTGAAAAGAGGATGAGTTTTAAGAGGAAATGATTTTAGTATATCTGATTCAAGTGGATGATATGATTTGGGACATTTTTCAGTGTTTATAGAAATAGGAAAAAACTAACCTAGACCTCATTCTTGTGATGATTTCAGAAGTGATGAAGCACTCAATCGAATCAACAATTCATTGGAACATCAACTCGTCTCAATATTCCAATGAAAAACCTGATAGTCAAACCCAAACAGATGCAGGTTTGTTGAGGTCAATGACAAGGTTGAATCTAGGCTTCTAATGGTAGAGAGATAAGTTATGCTTACCATACACCCATAGACCTGAAGAAAGAATCAAAAGAAAATCCTCAGGTGTAGTAAATTTGAAGAGAAATAATCCTTTGACCATAGCAAAACCTTCTACACTACCTTTCAAACGCCACTTAGCAGTTGTCCACCAGTGGACCATATCAATGGTTGGCCTAAATAAGAAAAAAATTCCCACCACATAGTTCTCCATTGTTGAAACTATTCTATCAATAGTAGAATCAAGAAGAGATTTTGATACTGAAAACATAATCCACAACTTCAAGTTGGGAAGTGTACAATTCGCAGAAGGACTTTGGGGAGCACTATTAAGAAGCACACTCTTCCAACCCTTGGGCCCCAAACTAGCAGAAATCATGGGTTCCACAACAGTCTCTTCAAAAAGAGGGACCCCGGAGGAAGGTTGGGAAGCATGTACAAAAATATGAGAAGATTCAGGATGGGACAAGGGAGGGGGGCCATGGGTACCCCCAAGGGAACATCCACCATGCATGCAGGGAGTTCAAAATTTTAGAGCAAGAAGGTAGAGTGGGATTTTTTAGTCAATTGTATTGATGTCAATTTCAATGGTACTATTCAATTTATTAATTTTGGAGAATACAATGGCATAATTCATCATTAAAATATCATTCAAGAATACTACACTCCTCTACCTAAACCCAACATACTAGCCTATCATGCTTCTTTTGTAATGCCCATAATTTTATGCTACAAAAACCTAACACAATTTTTTTTTTATATTCATCAACCTAGGTGAGAGTTGGAGATGCTTCGTTTGGTTGCGATTTCAACTATTGAGTGATAGAAAATGATACCATTAAATAACTCCTTCCATTCAAGGCATTGTTCAATAACTATACTTTATTATATCTTGTTTGAATTGAAATCAAAATATTTATAAAATGCTACTATTAATGTTAACCAAATTCTCTATAATGTGAGTTCAAGAGATTCATCCAATTGATTCTAACATGATGGCTATTCCCCTTAAACATAGTTATAAATTTACAGTCTCATATTTACATCAATAACATTTGCCACACCACTAGTTACTTCCAATTTGATACTAATTTACTAAGTGTATTAAATATTGATATTAGAGGACTTCACCTCATGATTTTCTTTTTCTTTTTTGTTAGTTACTTGGTATTACAACTCCATTCATTTCAGTGCTAACGTTATGGGGATTAAGAATTTCCATAATGTTATTGTTGTTATCTCGAGCAAACACTAAATATTAATATTTTGCTGAATTTGCAATATATATATATATATGACAAAGAAATTTATATTATAGTTCCAATTGTTATGAATAAGATTAATCCCAAAATTATCTGAGGATGTTATTGCTTGATCTAGTCCCCAATAGTATTGAACCATGCTTAAAACCATGGTAATATTACAATTAAGGGTAAAAACATCACACCCACCCTCAAGCGATAAGGTGAAAGGTTGAAGAAGATATTTGAGTAGGTGCATATACTACTAGGTTAAAACATGGATCACGTAACCCGAGTATACTAGCTTTAATTATTTGGAAACCTATGGATTAATTGATGTAACATTATTATACTTGTTTACTCAACATTTATTAAGCCATCTAGCCAAAATTGATGAAATCCATATTAACATCTAATCCTTAAAATTCAAATACGAAGGTGGATAAGATATTTATACTTTATCTTAATTATTATTATTTTTATTCATTTACTTATTTTTATATATTATTAATTTAATTATTTACTTACCTTTACCTAGATAAATTAATTTATATATGTGTCCTCTTATTTTTACATGTCTATTTTATTTTATTTATTTATTTAAAAAAAAATAAAAAAATAGAAATCATAGGATTAAAGCATATTGCATGCAAATAATTATATATAAATTCATTTACATATTTCTTATTATTATTTTCCCTTAAAAGAAAGAGGGAAGAAAGAAACGAATAAGGAAGAATTTCTATTATTACTAGACTTTTGTCCTGCATAGTTTTAATTAAATTAATTGAACCCCTCCCTTTTTAGAATATAGGAATATTCTCTTTCTTCTTTATTGAAGGTAAAAGATATGCAAACATTTCCACAAAGGCTTTTATATGCTAAGGGTGAATAATCATCAAAGGATGGCATGATAATGGAAGACCACGTGATTACAGATTACCAACATTTTCAGAAAAAAGAAATACTTATGCGATAATTGGAAAATTCTTGGTAACGTTATTAAAACATCATTATGCATTCCATGCTCTAAGAAAGAGAGGTAATGTTATGCGAAACAAAATTTGTTCAAATTGGTGTTACCCCACTGTCCGACTGCAATTACTATTATGTATGATGTAGTTCGCCAAATACAATTTTCCTTACCTAAACTTTCCATATTGCAAATAAAATGCAGAAATGAAACAATTAACGTATGAACAATGAAGATTTGCTAATTTCCATTATTCATTTTAATAAGCTACTAATCTACAACATCAAATGCGCATAATATTGAAAGATTAAGACATAAGCACACTCAATGAAGACAGATAGACGCCGAATCATCAAGCTGAGGTATTTATTATGGCAGATTTGCTTAGCACAAGTACTACAGATTTTGCGTGCTGCTATGAGTTTATTCACGAAACAAAACAATTTCTTTGACAGTGATAAATGTAGCGTTAGCTACAAGAGGAAAAAGCGTCTTCTAAAGTGACTAGATCTATTTGCCATTAAAGCAGCGTAGGGATCACTCATCTTCTAAACCTTTCTACCTTCGAGAAATTAATGTAAATCTCCGCGTCTGACTAGATGTTCAAATGCTTACTGCTAATTTAGCTAAATCTGTTGATACGTCCTTCATCGCATGTACTGGGTTAGTACATGTATTTTAAATATGATTTAAAATATGGAGATAAATATTAAATTTTAAGTGCTTAGAGGAAGACGTCTGGTAAAAAAAAACACTGACACCACGACTTCAACTGCAACGCATTAATCAATTAAAGAATGCTTCCAAAGCACGTCCAACATGCAACCAGGTATTGGGCTTCCCAAAAAGTTGACTTCTCTTTATTGAATCATGGCTTCCCACTTATAAATGGTTAAAAATAACAAAAAATCAAATATGGTTAAAAATAACAGAAAATCAGACTACAATTAGATTGGCTGCTTGCTATTTTTCCCCAAAAGGCTCCAAATCATATAAAAAAAGGAGTCTAGATCGTGAAGACCCCTTTGCCTCTCTCAAAAAAGACATTTTGGTGTTTAACACTATGGGAGAAGTTATATTACTAGGTGATTTTAATGCTAGGACAACTAACATTCAAACTCTTAACTTGAAAAGAAAAGATAAAGAGAAAGATGATCCGCTATGGCTGGAAGAAGAGAACCATCAATTTTGGGAATGAACCTCTCAAGATAATAAATGTAATGTCACTCACTTTGGGGCAGAATTGTTGGGAGTATGCAGTTTATTCAACTTGGTAATATGCAATAGTATGAGATCATGGCCGAGATCGGGCAACATCACTTGTAAGACCTCAAATGGGCAAAGTGTGGTGGATTATGTCATTCTATCTCATAACTATACAACAAGGATAATGGAGCTAGTGATTGGTAAATGTCCAATAGAGTTGAAATCAGATCACAATCCAATATATGTAAAACTTGACACCCACATAATCAAGCAGCAAGGGGAACAAGACCTTATCAGCAAGAAGAAAGCACCTCCACAGGGTAGGATTCTCATGACTCAAGAAAATCAGAAAATCTTCAAGGATGCCCTCAAAAATCTCTTTCAGGAGTCTGAAAAAAATCAGATTGCATAAAGCAGCACTCAATAAACAAGAACACATTGATTCCTCTAGTACACAAAGCTTTGGATGAGTGTAAGAGGAGAAGAACCAAGAGAGGAAATACAAATACTTTCCCAACAAACCTATGGTTCGATGAAGAGTGCAAGTTAACAAAAGGGAAGCTTCGTGAGGAGGGAATGGCAATAGAAAACAAGAAAGAGTATGAAAGGGTGATACAAAATAAAAAAGAAAAATATGTAAGTACAAGAAGATTGGAGTTGATCACCCTTGGAAAGAACAACCCCAAAATTTTTTGGAAGGAGCTACAACAAAAAAGAAAACAAATGGAAAATAATATTACAAGCTTACAATGGCTAGACTATGCAAAACTACTTTATGAGCATGAGTAGGATAAACATAGACCTCCAATAATCAACACAACCATCGAACTGTTCACCGTAGAAGATATTAGTCAAGGCATAAGAAAGTTGGTAGGAGGGAAAGCGCAAGATATTGATGGGATGCAAACAGAGCATTTAAAGTGGGGTATTGAGGTCCTTGCACCTTGTATCAGGGGTATTTTCAATAGGGTTATTCAAGAAGGCTTCCCAAAAGGATGGACCACTAGTGTTGTTATCCCCTTGCACAAAAGTGGTGACATAAATAACCCATCAAACTACCACACTATTATGATTAATCCTCTTCTGGGAAAACTTTTTGGAAGCATGATTGAGCGCAGGATTAGCAGCTGGGCTGAAAAAGAGGGAAAAAAGGATTGAGGGATAAGCTGGTTTTAGGCCCAAACATTTGACTACTGACCATGGAGTTACCCTTAGATTCTTGATTGAGAAAATTTGGGATGTTCAAGGCGATGAAGCTTATTGCTGCTTTGTTGACTTTAAAAAGCCTTTGACACGGTTCCACGGGGTAAGTTATGGAAGAGAATGGAGGATTTGGGAGTTCCGCATGAGCTTAGGGTAGCTGTTCATAGGCTCTACGAGCAGGTCAGAGCTAAAATCAGAACCAATGATGGTATGTAGGAATGCTTTGGCAGTGATGTTGGTGTCAAGCAAGGTTGCCCACTTTCCCCAATGTTATTTGGGCTTTACATCGATAAGTTGGAAGAATGGTTAGACAAGGTTGGTGGGAAAGGAATTCATTTGGCCAACGTTGTAATAAAATTGCTCTTATATGCTGATGATCTCATATTAATTGCTAAAACTAAGCTTGATTTGATAAAGCATTTGAAGGCTCTTGAAACATTTTGTCAAGAGGTCAGGATGCAAGTGAACACTAGCAAAACCAAAATAATGATCTTCTCACTGCGAAGAAAAAAATAGCAAATTGAATTTCTCTTTGAAAGTAGGCTGTTGGAAATAGTGGACGAGTACAGGTACCTTGGGTTTGATTTTCACAACAAACTTAGCTGGGAAACATGTAGAGAAAAAAGAATTCAGGGAGGCTGGAAAGCGCTATCCTCTTTGCAAAATAGATGTAGAAATGCTGAATTATGGGATTGGAAAACTAAAAGAACGCTTTTTGGTCTTCTTGTCACTTCGGTGATTCTATATGGGTGTGAAATTTGGGGCAGCAATATGTCAAATCAGAAATGGAGACAAGTGGAAAGAATACAAAAACATCTAATTATAAGTAGCCTCAAGCTTAAGACTACAGTGCCTTATGAGATTTTATTAGCAGAGACTGGTACTTTTCCCTTGGAGGCCTCGACGATGATCTAATTATTAAGCTACCTAAAGAATGTTCAGAATATGGAAAGTCATCGCTAGCCTAAGCTAATCATGAAAGAAGAGCTAACTAGAAGAAAGAACACCTGGATGAAACAAAATATCAAATGGATGAAAAAGTGGGATGTTGAGATGCAAGAGTGCCCAAACACAAATGAAGAAATAAAAAAATATGTGAGAGAAAAATTTAAATATGCTATATGGATGAAAAAAATAGGGCATAAAAAGGATTATTATATCAAAGAATTCAATCCCATGAGGGACCATGAAGAAAAGGCCTATATAGGAGCAAATATCAAATGGAAAGCAAAAATGTTGATAGCTCAATTACATACTAGTTCACACCATCTTAGGTGTGAAACGGGTAGGTGGGTGGTTCCTAAAGAGGAGTGGGAAAATAGAAAATGCCGATTTTGTAACATGGGTATGGTGGAGATGGAATGACATTTCATCATGGAGTGCTCAGTGTATAAAGACATCCGGGCTAGCTATGGAGACACCGTGCAGGTTGATAATTTAAATACCCTATTTGAAGAATCAAGGTTAGACAAACTTGCAAACTTCATCATCAAAATTCACTGCAGAAGGGTTGATCTCAAACGAAGTTTGCAAACTGTTTAGGGCCTTTCTGTGGGAGGTTCTTGTGCTACTCTTGGGTCCCATAGGCTTCTTTGGCCTCGTGGATGTCATTAAAATTTTTCATTTCAATGCTTCCAACTTATTTTCTATGACTCACACATTGTTTCTCAACTCCCTTTTGACGAGAGCTAGTAAGAATTTATGACCTTAGATCCCAGTGACAATCTTGAAAGAATAAAGAAAGAAAAATATTAATATCGTTCCAATTAAAGTCTTCTACGTATGGAAAGAATAATCGATGCCTAACACACCGATTGGATTCACTACAGGCTCATTTGGTGTGTAGGCCCATATAGACACTAGGACTGCTCAACTGACCACTTCATAGAAATCTAATAAATTTCTTGTATTTGCATGAATAGAGGTTGACTATGTGAGACCCCAAAATAAGCTTTATTTCCATTACACTCACCATAATTACACACCCTAGAAGAATGTAATTTGGAGTTGTGCTAGGTCAAGTATCAGTATTTTAATAGCATTAGCTCGATCGAGGGATAAACTGGATGATAATAATGAAATGGTATCAATGGCTTTAGTGTATAAACACGTAGCTATTGTTATTATTGTTTCATTCACACCCAGGTAAAGTAAAGGAGAGGGATTAATATTATTTGGCATTATTCAATGCGTATTATATGCATAACAAGGCACATTTCACTAAAAAAAAACTATGGCTTTAGAAGCATAATGTTTATTATCTGTATTTAAGAATAAATGACTGACATTAGAGTATATGGTTATTTCTCACTTCAAAAAAAAACATTTAAATTTCTATTTTTGTTGCTGCCCACTGCCATCGCTTAACTCTTGCTTAGAGGGGTATTTGGTTAGAACCAAATATTTACATAGTTGCACCTCAGATTCTTGATGTTTGTACTTGCAAAACTATAATGTCGGTCTACAGTTCGACTATGATCTCGACAAGAACATTTCTCCCTTAGTATTCACTGGTATGAATCTTAGTTATGTCATTCCCAGTTGCAGTTATTTGGTTTCTAGATAAAACACATATGACTATAATCACATCATTGAGGACAATACTTCTAAATGCCCGCTCTTCTTATATCTCACTAATGCACCCTTTTTGCACCTTCTTTAAACTACCCAAGCAAGCTTCTTTAAGAAATTTTAAAGAATCATTGAGACTTAAATTATTCAATGCTGAGTGAGGAAAATACCTCATATGCAAATTAAAGTATTTAATGTAATTTGTTTATGGATTACAAAAGAAAGGTAGAAATATTTGCTTAATCCCATTTCAATCATTTCCAAAAGGGTCCCTAAGTCTTTGGCTACATCTCAGAAGAAAAATACTGCATCTATATCGTTATACCTTTAGCAAAGAAATTAACATATTCACTTTAAGCTTGATGTCATTTGCAAGAGCCCACCTTGTTAACATAGTCTTATTGTACTTTTCCTTCTAAACACCATAAAACGTTTTCCTTTACAAAATGAATTCAAAGTCCATATTTTTCGTTATGAACAAAAAGAACAACTCTTTCATTTTACAACAAAGTTACAAGTAGAACCCACGAGAAATGAACTTCAACATATTAGTCACAAAAATTTGTATTAAATGCATACCAATGAATGAGTCTTGCTCTCCACCCTACCGTAATGGTGTCATGGAGCCTCGTAGGCTCTAGCCATACCCCCGAGCAAGGAAGTATCTTAGCTCTAAGATGATACATGGAGTTCTTTCAAATTTTTACAAAAGAATAAGGATAACATAACACACAATTCCATGTATCTAGGCTCACTACTCTCTGTTTCAACCATGACCCATGCAACATACAAATTTATTATAACAATTAAACAAAGGGAAAAAGGAAGTAAGGGAAGAATTATCTCTTTTCTAAAGGTGTAGGGATTTAGCTCTTTTATCCATCCTTCCTCTCCAAGCCAAGCCATCTTGATCACTACCTTCCCAAAGAGATGGGCTCATCTTCTCTTCTCATTCTTTCCACCATCTCTATTCAAGTTCTCCAAGAGGATAAGTGGGTAACACCCCACTTCCTCTTCCTCTCCCAATATATAGAAGCTTCAAAAATTGCAACTCTTGGATGGGTAGGTGTGGAGTGTACCTCTCCCCATCAATGAAGGTCTTTTTCCTCTTAATGAGAACATGCATTTGGACAACCACTCCATCTTTCCACCCCATCCTTTTCTCAAAATTCGTCACTCTCCATTATGAGAGTTTTTAAGGGTCAAATCATGTTGTAGGGGCACTATTGCATGCCCACTTGACCCCTACCACTATGGTATAGACCCTAGGGGGTTTATTTTTGCACCCTAACCCACAAGTTTGACCAACAACTCTTATCAAAAGCTCACTCAAGGTTCCATCCGAGTTTCAAACTTAGCTAGGGGTTTCCAAGACCTAATCCCCACTTACACCTCCCATGAATCACAACTAAATGCCTTCACAACCTTATTCTTCCAATTAACTCTACTTGTTTTTAGGCCCCAAATGGGGTCAAATTTATATCCTCAAGAAGAAGTCTTTTGATATGCTCTTGATGGTTCTCCCTTGTCATGCAAACACCATTGCCTTCCTGCACATTACCATTGTGATCGTAAGTATCAATTGTATATCACATTAATCCATTAGCTGAACATTCTAAGCTTTAACTATACAATCATCCATTTATAATGTCAATTTTCATTCCATGATATACAAGAGTATTACTAAGAGATCACCTTATTTATTATCCACAATTTACTTAATCATCAATTCAAGAAAAACATAAGACAAATCATGGTTGTATTAAGTACATACGAGGTGGGGTCTTACATCTTTTTATAGTCAACTAAAATTTTATTAACTTTTAGAACTTAGTATATCAACTAAAATAAAAGATATAATTTTTTTAATAACATTCATTCATGAAACAAGAAAACTCACATATCACACCCAAATGTTATAGAGGTGCGCACTTATTGTTATTAATTGTTGATATATTATAACCAACAAAATCATGGCGATCCTTTCTCTTCCTAGCATCTGTGGTCATGATGACAATAATTTAAAATGCACCTTTATATTCTTAAAGATATATGGTCTTTGTTTTTAAATGCAACATCACACCCTTCTTTTAAGGTTAAAAGTATTAACAAAAATAATATCATGACCAATATAATAGTTGTTGGTGAACTAAACTTAAATATTCATTTGTCAACTTGCTCTTCAATAACATGTAATATTCTTTGATGATCATCTCTATCTAGTCTCCACTTATGACATCCACGTGCACATGGAACTTAATGAAGAGATAGGAAAACAACAATTACTAGGTGGCTATATTGATACACCATGTTGTCAAGATGGTAATTAATAAAATAAATCCCATTTTGAATAATTTTGACTTGTTTGATATATGTCCCTTGTACTACAATTGAACATTTGGGAAACAACATTCCATCACTTTTTTTTGGTTTTGTTAACTTCATCCTCTCCTTTGTGCAACATAATAAAAAATAACTAACACCTTCTATGTTTCCAATATCTTCTATGACTACAAAAACATCTACATTTACAATGTTCAATCTCAAAAAATTAGAACCAAGCTTCAATTCTAGAATAAATTTAATAAAAAAATAATAGTTAAATTTTGTCTAAAATAAAATATATATTAAAATTAAAAAAATCAAGATAGTTACAAACTTTGTGCAATATATATACCTTTTTAATAAATCTTGAAATGTGGTCATAATCAATTGAGATCAAAGGAATGTCTTCAAAGATTTCATCTTCATCTTTATTGTCTGTGTTAGTAACAACTAGTGGCACCAAATTTTATTCATTGAAATATCCATGTTATTTTTTGTAATTATCATAATATCCCAAAATATAATCATAACAAAAATAAGAGTAATCCCTAGTGCACAATGTCCATGTGTGACTATTTGTACTAATCACATAATGTAAAGATCCTATTTTCTCTACCCTCTTGCATCCTTGCATTTTTCTTCTATCCACACCTACAAATTATATATACATATATTCAAAATAAAATAAATATATAAATTAAACTTAGTTTTTTTGAAACAAGTCAAAAAAATTTCAAACAATAAATTACGTACCTGAATCTCCCAAAACACTCTATTTGGACATGGGTTCCTCCCTAAAAATATGTCAACCTCACATGCAAAGTGTTTATTACATCATTCAAATACATCATGTGCGTAATTTATATGTTCTCCCTCATAATTCATTGATTTTTTCTTAGAGCATGTTTGATGCAAGCTCCTATACCATCATGTTCACACTTTCCATGCCCACTCTCAAAGAAACTCCAAACATATGGTATATTGTCATGTCGATGATATATACATAGTATATAAAATGTCCTTGATGATTTGAATTATGATACACACCCACTAGACCATGTAAAATGTTTTTAAATCTTCACTCCTCTTTCCAAATATTTAAAAAACTTCTTATTTAGCAATGTCAGAATCTTCAGATGGGGAAGTAGCAAAATTGAAAAATCCTCACATTTCTCCAGTTCACAGTCTTTCATTGGAGCTTAGAAATATTATGGTGGGCAGAGATTCCAACACGATGATGAGGAAATAATGCCTAGAATAATTGGAGTCCTTAAGAAAAGATACAAAAGACCTTGAGTGAGAAATTTGTGAAAACATTAGAGCCATATCTAGGCAAGAAGAAGTTGAGGCAGCAAGGAATATTGTGGAACCTGAATCATCAGCCAGCCGGAAGATAGAAGAGGAAGTATGGTCGGGGGCTGGCATGGATTGTGAAGTCAAGGGCTTGATTAAGGAGATTGCCTTGGGTATAGAACAAGGAGCTTTGAACGATCCCGTTCTCAATCAGCTGGCAACAGTCGTAGAGGAAGACCCAGAAGAGCCTCCTATGGGTGCTTCTCTTCCTCTTGCATAACTACTAATGTTGGAAGTTGGTGATGCCTCAGAAGATGAAATAGAAGATATCTCTCCCCTTGGACACCTGGAAATCAAACAAAAATATTTGTCTAAATCCAAAATAGACTGTGGAAAAGGAAAATCAAGAGGGAGGAAATAAGCTCAAGAATTAATCATGCTGGAAGGAGATGCAGATGGTCAACAAAAGCTCACAACACTGTTGAATATGGGGAAGAGCACCCCATTCCTGAGTTCATCATGATAATCCTTTCATGGAATGTTAGGGGTCTTAATGCCCCTAACAAACAACTCTTGGTTAGGAGATGGGTGGTTCTGACCAAGGCTAACATTGTGCTTCTACAAGAAACAAAGCTCAGTAAGGAATATCTGGAGAAAGCCAAGAGAAAATATGTAGGATGGGAAGGCAGTGGAGTTAAGGCTAGCGGTGCATCAGGGGGGTTGGATGTATTCTGGAATCCAAGTCAAGTTCAAGCAGAAATTATTATAGAAAGGCCAGGCTGGCAATGTTGCAGAGTCCAAGGCATCCATTCAAAGCTTAAGTTTGGCCTGATCAACATATACGGCCCCAACTCTTGCATAAGGAAACAAAGTTTATGGTAGGAAATTAAAGAATTTCTGAGAGAAAGATCAGGTGGAAACTTCATTTTAGGAGGAGATTTCAATGTTGTTCTGGAGGATAAGGAAAAAAAGGAGGTATTCACAGAGGAAACCAATCTCACATTGATTTTCTGGATTGGGTCATTAGAAACCAGCTACTAAATATTGAATTAAAAAATGGGATATACACTTGGTCAAATAGAAGAACAGGCCCAAGAATGATAGCATAAAAACTAGACAAATTTCTTCTCTGGGGAGGCTTGGACAACTTACAATGTACACTTGAAGCTACCATTTCACCCTGTGTTGGCTCTGACCAGCTTCGTATTCAGCTGGTTATACAAGAGGATAGAAGCCTGCCGTGCTCTCCCTTCAAATTTGAGAATATGTGGTTCAAGGATCCAACCTTCCCGGACTTAATCAAATAGTGGTGGTCAAAAATTTGGATCCAAGGTTCAAAGATGTACTGCCTAGTTTTCAAACTCAAGTGGTTGAAACAAAGAATCAAAGAATGGAAAAGGGATTGTTTCAAAAACATTTTTGAATCAATCAGTAGAGGAAGACATCATGAAAAATGGCCTAAATGTTTAGAGCTATTATAAGGAAAAGGACCTACTTGGGAAGTATGAGGATATTCTGGCTAAGGAGAAGTTATTCTAGAGGTAGAAATCAAGGGAGGTTTGGCTGAAGGAAGGGGACAAAAACACAAAATTCTTTCACAATAGCACGAGACAGTGCAAAAGTGCAAACAAGATCTCGAGTTTAAATGGCCAAGACAGTACTCTCCTAGAAGATCCCCTGGAAATTGCAGAGGAGGTGGTAAGATATTTCAACAACCTTTTTAATAACTTCAAAGGATCTAATCTAGGGCAGCAAAAGGATTTGTTGAGAAATATTCCTAAATTAGTTACGGTAGACCATAATAGAATGCTCACTGCGAAAATTTCAAAAGAGGAAATAAAACAAGCTCTATTCTAGCTACATCCCAACAAGGCTTCAGGACTAGATGGTCTCCTAGTTGGATTTTTCCAAAAGTTTTGGGGCTTGATTAGAGATGATTTTTCAAAAGCTATTGAGATTGCTTAGACCTTGGGCCATTTTCTCAAGGAAATCAATCACACTTTCTTAGCCCTGGTTCCCAAGAAAGAAGTTTTGAACTCTTTAGAGGACTATAGGTCAATCTCCCTCTGCAACACAATCTACAAAATCATTACAAAGGCTATGGCTAATAGACTCAAACTAATCTTGCCATCAATAATAGCTAAAGAACAATCGAGCTTCGTCCTAAGCAGGGCCATAATGGATGTCATAATAATTGTACAAGAAGCAATCCATTCGCTACAATAGAACAAATAGGTTGGGATGATCATTAAACTTGACATAAGGAAGGCTTATGACATGGTGGATTAGATATTTCTAATGAAAGTTTTGGAAGCTGTTGGATTCTCTATGAGATGGATTAATTGGGTCTATTACTGCATTTCCACCCCTAGATTCTCTATCTCGATCAATGGATCTCCTGAAGGTTCTTTTGAGGTTTCCAGGGGCTTAAGGCAAGGGGATCCTATATCCTCCTTCCTATACATCATGATGGCTGAAGCTCTAGGAAGAGAATATCTTAGGGCATTGCTTCATCCTAGTTAGAAGGTGTTCAGGTGACAAGTGGAGTTCAAGCTCTGTCTCATTAGCAATTTGCTGATGACACATCTCGTCTGGGGTCAACAAAGAGAAAGGAAGCCATGTTTTTCCACTCAATACTTAGCCAATATGCCAAAGCCTCTGGCCAAGAAGTCAACAAAAGGAAATCTGAAGTTTTCTTCCTTAATTCTACCCCCCAGAAGGAACATGAGATATTGAGGGTTTTGGGCTTCAAAAAAGGTGAACTCCCATTTACTTACTTAGGTATCCCTCTTGCCATAGGAATAAGAACAATCAGATTCTGGGATCCTCTCAATCTCAGAACAAGCTCAAAGGTGCATTCTTGGAAAGCTAGATGGCTCTTCTGGGCAGGTTGGATTACATTGATTAAATTAGTTCTTTCTACCCTCCCAATATATCTAATGTCCGTCCTTTGCATTCTGAGTGGGTGTGCAGACAAACTTACTAAAATCCTGAGACATTTCTTCTGGCATGGGAACAAGGAGCAAAAGAAATTGGCTCTAATATCATGGGAGAAGCTCTGCAGAACCAAGGAAGATGGAGGGTTGGGTTTTAAGAACATAGAAATACAAAATGTGGCCCTGGGAGCTAAATTGGTTTGGCGAATACATATTGAATCTCAAAGCAAATGGGAAAGAATTATGCGTAACAAGTACATTGAGGAAGGAAACAATGGGGATATCCTCATAGTCATGAATCCTCCATCAAGATCATGAATTTGGAACTTTATGAAAAAATGCTGACTTCTTATCTATGATTATCTATCCTAGGATATCTTGGACGGAAGGAAAACACTATTTTGGGAGGACTCTTGGGCTGGCTACCCAAGCCTGGATAACATAATTAAGGGAGATTGGTTGAAATAGGCTTTAAAGGAGCTATGGGGAGACAAAGTCAAGGATTACATCCACAGAGACTTGAGTAGCTCAGTCTTGGATTGGAAATGGAGAGACTTCACTAATATTAATCTTCCTCCTAGGGAAGTTTAGGCATTCTCAGACACCCTAAGAAATGGAGTTATGTTGCTGCATTTTGGCAGTGATACCCTAATATGGGCTGGAGCTAAATTTGGAAGTTATAATGTGAAGGATGAATATAAAAATCTTTATGAGGAGAGAGGGAGAACAAACTGTAGCTTGCCTCTGCATCTGTGTTGGAGTAGTGTGTGTCTTCCCAAAGTAGGAACCTTTGATTGGGATGCTATCCAAAGCAAAATCCTTACGACTAATTTTTTTTTCCGTTTAGGATATGAAGGTCCCTCTAGATGTGTCCTCTATGAAGAAGCAAAAGAAACATTAAGCCATATTCTGCTAGGCTACCACTTTTCCCAAGAATGCTGGAGGTGGCTCTGTGCAAGATTAGGATGGGCCAGTGCTTTGCATACAAACCTGCTTACTTGGTTCCTCTCTTGGCCATCCCTAAAGAAGAACTTGATGTATGGTGACATTTGGACTCTCAGTCCTTCAATCTTGGTGTGGGAGCTTTGGAAGGAGAGGAAAAAAAATATTCCAAGATAAGAAAATGGGGTTGGCTTCTCTTATAAATAAAATTGAGGCGAGTCTAATAGGGACCATGAATGCTAAATTGGCCCAAAGCCAAGCAAAAAACAAAAGATTTTCAGAGTGGGACGGAAGGCTTAGAGCAACATGGCCCTCTCTATGGATCCTGCCTTGGGTCGGTAAAGGTGGTAAGGAGTCAGTGAAGGATCAGGCATCTACAGTCTGGAAGCCACTTGCTCCTGGATGGTTTAAGCTGAACTTTGACGGGGCTTTAAAGGGAAATCCAGGCCCTTTAGGGGTTGAGTGCATCGTTCAGGATGACCAAGGTAATACAGTGATCTCCTTGTCAAAATGTCTACTAAAAGGCACAAACAATGAAGTATAATTTCATGCCTTGATTAATGGTATGAACCTATGCAAAGAGCTAGGACTAGAAAAGATTAAAATTGAGGGCAATTCAACCTTGGTCATCAACGCTTTAAGATGTAAAAACACCCCAAATTGGAAGCTCAGGGCATTCCTAGCAAAGGCAGTGGAGCTGATGAAATCCTTTGAAGGCATTTTGATTAACCACACATATAGGGAACAAAACAGAGAAGAAAATACCTTGGCTAATGCAAGTGTTGTTGAAGGGTAATTCATTAGCCCATGTGTTGATGAGGGAATTATGTCTATGCTAGGATGGCTAGATTTGGCTCATGGGCCTATACAATTGGAAAGAGAGAAAGCAACTTTTTAATTACTCCCACAGGGTGAATAATGGTAGCTCAATCGGATTTGACAAGCTCATCTCTTGGAGTGGCTAGTGGAGTTGGAGGAAAATCTAGTGTATAAAACTAAATGGATTTAGGGATTTTCTAAGACACGCTGAGAAAATCCAGGCCATCTGGACACATATACAAAACATCATAAGTACACTCATTTAATTTCCTTGGGACTTAAAAATTTGGAATGTCAGAATTCTGTGCTAATTAATGGAATATCCGAAACAAACACTCTGGTTTATGCTTGAAAGGATAATGTGGAGTGGAGTTGGCTATTGACGTTTAATGCAGAGCCTATCTTTCTTTCTATTTATTATGCATTCTAAGGAAACCAAAGGCACCAAAATGGATACACCGATGAAATTGTCGAGCTCGAAGGAGTTTGCATTCTGTGGCGCAATTTCAAACAAGAAGATGAAGAACATATGCTGAAATAAGGACATTCTGTGCATAGAGGCAGTGAGAATGGTGCTTGGGAGAGCCTAATTATTCTCCAAGAATCGTACGAGGGAAAATTTAGACATCTCATCTAGTTTTTTGGCGTTGTTGTTGGATCTAAAATTACCTAAGGAAAGATGTTTTCTCCTGTTACGCTCAATGTTTAAGGGCTCTATTCTGGTGGGATACATTGATACTTTGGCTGTTGTAATGCTCGGTGTTGGCTTGCCCTGGCCGGATGATGTGGAAAAAATGCTCGACCTGGGTGTGGAAGTAGAAAGGAACCCCTTCATATTGGACTTACAAGGAGAGGCACTGCAACGTCACAGGCGCTGGGCATCCGTTGGTTACAAGTTTCTGAGCAAGCGGTTGGGGCTGGATGCGGTAATCGAGATGGAATGGTGCCATGCTTTTGCCAACTTGGTAGGATCAGGGAGGTTTTATGATGATCTGTAGGGGAATTGTGGGGTAGGATTTTGTTAGGTTTAAGCATATGTTATTAATTTTTTCTTTCTCTATTATTAGCCAACTGATGACTATACGTCATTTTGTATGCAAAGATCCCTACAGGTATGAACTGTAATGAAATTTTTTTGCAAATTAATATAATTCACAGCTATGTTTCCATTTCAAATAAAAAAAATGTTCTGCAAAATGTGTGTCATGCTCTTTATCATCACTAATATAAAAGTGATATTATTTCTTAATGACTTGTCCTTCATATGTACTATCAACACCATCCAAATCCAATTGTGCATTCTGATAATACAAATGCACCATAATAGTGACCTTCTCTAAATAGTAATATTGTGTTTGAATCTCCTTTTGATGGGTAAAAGATTTTTTTTTTTACAAATTCAACTACTAATAAAACTATTTCATGTGGGAAAGTATTTGTTAACAACTAAAATTTCATTTCTTGCCACTCAACAAAAAATACATGATGTATGTACAGTTGTGTCAATTTATAAAAAAAATCTATAAATCTTCCAATAGGTAGGTATATAAAGGTCTCACAAGGGAGATCCATTGGGGGAGGTTAGGATAGGGTAGGGTTTATCATAGATGCAAGACATGTATATTTGAAAAAAGATTTTAATCAACATTTTATTAAAACACATTTAAAGGTTCAATTAAAAATGAAATGATATAGATGGAGTATCTCACTCATTGGATGTATATCTATCGGGAAAGTAAAGGGTTTGAAAGTTCTAAGAATTTAAAGGTATGAGAAGGTTTGGAAAGGAGTAAGTTATAGAAACAAGACCTGTAAAATCCTTAATTTTTAAATGGGATTATATTGTTTAGATTGCAATTTATTTGTGAGGGTGATTTTTGGGATAAAACTATATCTAAAAATGATATATAGATATTTAGGGCCCATGGAAAACATAAGATTTAAGGAGTATAGCCTGAACCAAGCATAAGGTACAAAACTAGTAGAAATGAATGATTACTTTATTTAATTAGACAGAATTTGGCCAAGACATCTAATTATAGACTTAGCTCAGTAATATAGGGTTTAGGGTTCAAGATTTATCCACAAGAAAAATAAATGAATATAAAACATACTTGAACTAAAAAAAATACTTCAATTGAAAATAAATTAATCTTATTGATCCTAATTTTATATAGAAGATAATTTAATTGAAAAAAATTACATGATTTATAAAATACATACCTTTTCTTTGATCGTAATATCTTTGCATCCTTTCTTCACATATTTTTTATTCCTTTCTATTGAATATGATCGTGCAGTATTATTTTTCCTTGTCCTTTTATTTCCCATCTCCTACTTTGTAAAATATGATCTCGATAATTACTTTGCCATTTTTTTTGTTGTACAATGTCTCCTAAAATTGCAAATATAATTTTTTCAATTTCACATTCCAAATGTTAAGCACTTGCAAACAATTTGAAAAAAGAATTATCGAAAAAACGAACCTGGAAATAGTTGTAGGCTTGCAATCAAGTCTGGAAATGAATCTTCATTCATCTGTAAATAAGGGGGATGAAAGAGATTCCTCCCTTCAAACCCTTCATTCCCCCAGTGTGATTCTATTGTGAGGTGTCTTCAGAAAGAAATCCGAGAATGAGGAGAGACATTATCTCTCCTCGAGCGCATTGAGGATATTATCACAAAATGTTAGGGGCTTAAATGTCCCTAACAAACGACATTTAATTAAGCATCAACTCTATGGCACTGTCTCAGATATTATACTCCTTTAGGAAAAAATTATCTCTTCGTTCTACTTTGGAAATATTTAGCTCTTGGAAACATTGGGATCTTGCTGTCTCTCTGGCTTAGGGAGTCTCGGGAGGCCTAGTAATTTTGTGGAACAAAAATTATGTGAAAATGGACCAGCTTGAATCTTCGTCCAATTGGATCAATGTAAAAGCTACATGTATAAGGACAAATAATTCCTTTTGGATACTTAATGTTTATGGTCCGTACTCTACCAGAGGGAAGAGACAACTTTGGAAACATCTTTCTTCTTTCTAAGTGAGATGGAAAAATGATCTAAAAGTTATAGTTGGGGATTTCAATGCCATAAGAAATATCTCTGAAAAAAATGGAGGCATAACACCCCCGATAGTAGTCATGGAGGGTATTAAAATTTTTATTGTTACCAATAACCTATATGATTGTCCTTTTAAAAATGGCACCTTCACTTGGACAAATAAGAGGAAATATTTTTCTCAAATTGCTGAAAAGCTCGATCATTTTATTTTATCTAACAATTGGTTAAATGCTTCTTGGGATTTCACTTAGATCATTCATACTCTAGCAGGTTTAGATCATTTTCTGATATCCCTCTTGGTATTTGATGACAGGGATACACTTAAAATCCCCTTTAAATTAGATTCCATGTGGTTTAGAGATGCAAATTTATCAACCTAGTTAAGGAATGGTGGTAGAATTGTCCTTTCATTGAAGGAACACG
This sequence comes from Sequoia sempervirens, assembly GCA_007258455.2. Classification (NCBI taxonomy): domain Eukaryota; kingdom Viridiplantae; phylum Streptophyta; class Pinopsida; order Cupressales; family Cupressaceae; genus Sequoia; species Sequoia sempervirens. The sequence continues at coordinate 1,241,272,554 of VDFB02271358.1, forward strand.
AATGTTTCAACTTACTAAGAAACTCCAAATTTTGAAAAATAAGTTGAAAGAATGGAATAAGAACCACTTCAAAAATATTTTTTTTGAGAAATTGAGGGTTGAATCAGAACTATCTGATCTTTATGAGATTTTAATCAAGTTAGGCATGGATAATACCCTTTATAATAGAGAAAAGGAGCTAAAAGCTAAATTCTCAAAGATTCTTGCTCGAGAAGAAAGTTATTGGAGACAAAAATCTAGGGAAACCTGGTTGAAAGAGGGGGACAAAAATATGAAATTTTTTCATGCTTCAACCAAATTAAGGAGACAATCAAATAAAATTGTTTCTATTCAATCCTCTTCAGGTGTGCAACTTTGTACAAAAAAAAAGATTGGGTTAGAAGTAGTCAACTTCTTCATGAAGTTGTTATCTCCTCCCTCAATCCATAAGAAATTTGAGTGCATTGAGATTTTAAATAATATTCCTTCAATTATTTCTGAGGAAAATAATAAATTCTTGATGTCTAAATTCTCCTTAGAAGAAATTAAACAAGTGATATTCTCAATGGAAGCTGAAAAGGCCCTAGGTCTAGATGGCTTTACTACTCTTTTCTTTCAAAAATGCTGGAATTTTGTGGCTCAAGACATCCTTTTAGCCTTGGAGGAATCAAGGAGGAACATAAATATCCTAAGGGAGCTAAATTCATCCTTTCTTTCTCTCATCCCAAAAAATATGATCCTTCCTCCTTTAACTACTTTCAACCAATAGCTTTATGTAACTCAATTTACAAAATCTTTACCAAATCCATTGCATTGAGACTTGCAAAGCTGCTCCCCTCAGTTATCTCAGAGGAACAAGGGGGATTTGTCCCTAGGAAAGACACTCCTGAAGGTGCTATTTTGGCACACGAGGTTCTACGCTCGATCATGATTGATAAATCCCCTGTTGTGGTACTTAAATTGGATATCTTAAAAGCATATGATAGAGTAAACTGGGATTTTTTGATGGCCATCCTTAAAATTTTTGGCTTTTGTTCTAGTTGGTGCAAATGGATTCTTTCTTGCATCTCTGGGGTGAGATTCTCAATTTTAGTGAATGACACCCCTAATGGATTTTTTGCTCCCATGTAAGGTTTTAGACAAGGGGATCCCTTGTCTCCATCATTTTTCATCCTCATGGCAGAGGGTTTGAGCAGATCTATCATTGTAGCTCGAAATTCAGATATATGGAAAGGAATTAATGTTTGGCCTTTTCCCCCTCCTATTTCCCATTCTCTTTTTGTAGATGATACTCTCCTTTTGGGCCAGGAAACCATGGAAGAGGCTAAAGTAATGAAAAAGGTTTTATTTGATTATTGCTTGCATTCAGATCAACATTACAATTCAGAAAAATCCAAAATCTTCTTTTTAAATGTTAATACCATTGTTAAGAACTAGATTTTAAAGTTCCGGGGTTTTAATTGCGATTCACTTCCATGCAAATATTTGGGCATTCCCTTCTTCTCTGGGAAAGAAAAACATGATTTTTGGGATAGAATAATCTCATCAATCTCAAATAGAATATGTCTTTGGAAGTCAAAATGGCTAACCTTGAATGGGAAATTCATTTTGCTCAAGTCTATCCTATTCTCCCTCCGATTATACTGATTGTCAGTTCTAAAGCTCCCAAAAGGTGTAAAGGTAGTTCTCTTCAAAATATTTTTAAAGATTTTCTTTGGTCAGAGAATGTATCTTCAAAAAAGAAATTATCCCTTGTTGCTTGGGATTTTCTTTGTACTTCTAAGATTCAGGGTGGAGGTGGATTGCATGATATTTTTCTTCAAAACAAAGCCTTGGGTGATAAACTAGTTTGGAAAATCTATTCAAAACCTAAAAAAAAATGGTGTCATATTATGCAACATAAATATTTGGATTCGCTTGAAAGAGAACAAATTTTTACTCAAAAGAATTTGCCACAAGGTTCTAAGATTCAGAATTTTATTGCCTCTTGCAGACCCGTTATTCTCCCTCACCTTTCTTGGGTTGTTAACAATGGTGAGAAAGCTCTTTCTTGGGAAGATTCCTAGAATGGTCATAAACCTATCAGGTCACTTGGAAATTGGAAGCATATTGAACCTCTTCTTAAAGCTTGTTGGGGTAATAAAGTGAGAGATTATTTGGAGATTGATTCGACTAATCCTAGTCTTGTAAAATGGAAGGACTTTGAATTCTTACAAGATCCCCACTTGGAAAAGAGCTCCTTACAAAGGGAACTTCTGAAAAGACAGATTTTTCTTTCCAACAAGCAAGATGAGATTATCTGGATAAAATCCAAATTTGGTTAGTATTCTATAAAAGATGGATATAATTCTTTGGTTAATCAAAACACATGTAATACTTGGCCTTCTAAGATTTGTTGGGGTCCACATGTTCTTCCAAAATCAAGTGATTTTTCTTGGCTTTCCATTAAAGATAAAATCCTTACTAGTATGAGATTGGATAGATTGGGAATTACACCTCTTTTTTCCTATGTTTTATGTGGAAATGCTTTTGAATCTGCGGACCACCTTCTTTTGGGTTGTGAATTTGCTAATAATTGTTGGTCCTGAGTAATGAATAAACTTGGTTGGTCTAGCCCTCTCCCCAAATCAATCCTTAGCCTCTTTAATAGATGGCCTTTTCTTTGTTCTTCCTCATCCTCGGATTGCATCTGGGAAATTACCCCCTCCATAATCATTTGGAATATTTGGCTTGAAAGAAATAACATAATCTTTAGAAAAAAGCCTCCACTCTACCTCAAGTTCTTCATAAAATTGAAATCTCCATTTTTGAGGTGACAAATTATGCTCTTCTATAGTCCATAAACTCAAACAGATATTTTTCATTCTGGGATGCTTTCATTATGAAAAATTGGCAATTAATTAAACTTTCTAGATATGGTTTTGTTCCTTCTAAGATTACTGTTGCAAATAGAAACTCTATTACTTGGATTCCCCCTTATAGAAACTTTATCAAATTGAACTTTGATGGGGCCTTGAGGGGTAATCCAGGTAAGTCTGACATTGCCACAGTCTTGAGGGATTGGAATGGAATTTTTATTGGTGTTGCATGTGAAAAAATATCGGATTGCACCAACAATATTGTAGAATTTAATGCTTTGAGGATTGGTTTGTGTCTAGCAAAAAAGATTTCTATTTCTGGTCTCCATATTGAAGGTGATTCGATGGTTGTAATCTCGGCCCTAAAGAGAAGATGTTCTAATTCATGGCATCTGGATTATATTCTCTCTTTCATCTTGCAACAAATTGATGGTTTCCCAAGTATTCAGATTTATCATTGCAATAGAGAGGCAAATGTGCATGCCGAAACTCTGGCTAATAAGGAAATTGATGAAAGTCTTACTTATAAAGAATTATTGGCAGAGGAATGCGTTCAAATATTTCTCAAGAAATAGCTTATACCTGGCCTCATCTATGTTTCTTAGCATTTCAAATTTTGTCTGGGGAAACACTTATTTATTGCAATGTTTTGATTGTTAGATTGCCCCACTCACATCGTGGGACTTGCCTTGTGCCACTTGTATTTTTCATGTTTTTTTTTCCTTGGGATTTTCTTACATCGTGCATTATGCTCAGTATGTTGATTACTTTATGTTAGTTCTATGATCATATTTAATGATTCTGTCATTCCGGGTTCTTTGCTTATGGCTAATAGCTTGGATCTAATGTTTCTTGCATCGATGGAAACTAATTTTGGCACATGTTTTGTACTCTCATTTTCTCATTGGATGGCACTTTTAATACTCATGTGATCCTCTGACATTCCTTGGAGTTGGTTTGACACCTAGCATTTTTTACACTTGTGTTTTTCCTCTCTTGTGTTCGCCATAATGAATCTGTTTCTTTATGATCCACATTCGTGAGGAAATCCTAGTAGAATTTATGCATTGGGAATTATGATCTATAATGGTTTGGTACTACCCTTATCAATTGGCAACTGCAGGCATACTTGGCTAAATTTGGAAAGTTCTACTTTTTCCTTTGGTGTTCATCTTCGAAAGGCTTGAGTTGCATGTCTCAGCCCTTCCGCATGAAGTTGTCTCGAGGTTTGTTTCGAATTTGATGGACGTCCTCTGGTGCATGGAGATGGTTAAGTTTCTTGTAGGCACTTATCTTATTCCTCACATATGCCCACTATCCTCTTTACAATTGGCTTTGGAGAACTATGATATTCTCTAGGGCACGAATACTATGGGTGGTATATTTTGTAGGAAACATTTACTCTCTAACATGAATTTTACTTTGCTCCTTTCTTCAATGGCTAATGGTTTACTGAGTAATTTCTTAAGAGAGTTTAACTATCGACTCCTCAGGCTCCAGGATCTTTATGGTAACTCTTTTTGTGACTCTATCCAAGAGTTGTATGATTCAGTCCATTTCTTAACCAGGCATGCTCTTTTTGAGCCTCCTGTAGAACCATTTTTTTTGCCTCTTGTGGATTTGGCTTCCTTAGAAGAAAGCTCTACCTAAGAAGCTCCTTCTTTCTTGGCTTCTTGGTTGCTCCTTTTTGGTTTTTGATCTTGGGTCCTTCATACTTGGGTCTTTTTTGTATTGCATAACTCGCTCTTATCATGTGTTTTTTTGGCCTTCTCTATGTCTATTTTGCAGGCTTGGTATCCTTGGACTAGTGATCTCTGATGGCATGGAAATTTGGTAGTGATTCTCCTCTCTTGACAACTTGGAGAAACACATACATGGTCTTTTTTGGTGGCAGACTGGAAGTGTTTCTTCTCAGTTGGATTTTGTTTGAATGGCATACACATACATGGTATTTTTTGTTGGCAGTTTGGAAGTGTTTCAGATTCTCAGTTGGCTTTTGTTCGAATGGCATTTATCTTCTTTGGACTATGTAAATGGCTCTAATGCCTTATGATCATGGGGTTATTTTCAAACTGTTTCCCCATTTTGATTTTCGGCTTCTCCTTCCTTTCTTAGTCTAGTCTTCATCAAGCATTTCTTCTTGCTCAAAATTGGCTATTGTAACTCCTTTTTATATTAATAAAATATTTTCAATGCCTTTGCCACTTTTTTTTAAAAAAAAAACACACACAAAAATTGACCTTATATATGCAATTTAAATAAACATTTAATTTCAAAAATTTAACTAAAAATAGCCTTCGTTCCAAGATCGGCTAATAAAAAAAATAATATTATTTTATTGGTGAACCTTCATTTGAAGGTCTTTTGTCATGAATAATTAATATTATTTTGGTCATCCCAAAATATGTTTGTTCAAAGGTACCTTTAGACTGGTGGCACCTTCAAATTTTACAAATTTGAAGTGCCCATGTTGAAAATTTTGCCTTTGCACTCTCAGAAGTGCACCTGAAGAATCTCCCCAAGTGACCTACTTTGGAAGGTCATAATTTGGAGCCTATTGATTTTCATGCAAAACCCCTTGGTGATAACAATCATGTGACATATGTGAACATGCATGTTAGTTTTTCAGCTTCCCATGATGAGTTTTGACAGAATTTTGAAAAGCGAAGCTAGAGGGTTTTGGCACTATTTTGTTGTTTGTGAACTTTTAGTTTTGCAAAGTGGCCTCTTGTTCGAGCTTGTATTTCACAACTGGATGATTGTCCAGAAAAAAGGATTGTTGCTCTCCATTCTCCCTACATTCATATACTCCCTTGTCTAGTTTTAGAGACTCATGATCTAATTTTCTATTTTTTCGAGATCAAAAGCAAATGCAGTTTGTGCTGATTTTACATCTACATTTCCAAAACTTGTTAAGGTGATCAACTTTGCCCCCTAATATCTCGTGAAGAATGATGATTGAAGAAAATCCCTCTTGCATATGTGCTTAGTGTACCTAAATGAGCTTATGTTTCCAGTGGAAGCTCCCTAGAAGATGATTTGATATTTTTTCAAAGTGGTGACTTTGTGAGCCCTGATTGGTTATGAACATGTGCAGTTGTAGAAATGTCTAAGTGAGCAACTTTTTCGATTAATATCTTTCACCTCGGGATCAAATTTTCAAAACTGTTTATTGCAAATGTCTACATGCCTACTCAATTTCAGGTTCCCAGGATAAGTTTTGATGGGTTATTTAACCACTTTTTGATCACGACATGGCAAAAAATGGTGTTCCGGAAAGTGTCAAATTTTTCAAATATAAGGACAACCCATTTCTTTTTTTGGTTTGAAATTTCTATAGCTCCATTTTAATAAAAAATAGAGGTCATTTGATACATTATTTTAATGTATTTTGGGTGTGGCGAACACATCCTGAGGGCCAATTTACAAAGGAGGCACTTGGATTTAAGGGATGGGAAAAATTTGAGGAAATGGGTTTTCTCTAAACAATTTATGATGCCCCTACGCAAGTTTTTGCGGCTCTTGGTGTCCCGGTTTGCCCGAAATGAATTTTCTCTAGATGGGTCGTAGGCGTAATTAGAAGTCACAATTTTTCTAAAGTTTCAAATGTTCGTATTTAAAATATTTTGAATATTTTAAATATTATGCAAATATAACTTAAGGGAATTTAGGGAAAGCATAAAATACATCTTCAAATGTTTTGGAGGAAAAGCAACTTTAATTCTTGCTTCTCATTGGCTCAAATACGGCTTTCACAGTTGTACGGAAAATTCATCACCCATGGCTAGTTTGACAAACTTTCTCTCACACCAAAACTCTCATCGCTGGGAAGGCTTTTCCATTCCAATAAAAAATGGTGATGAGTGATGGACTTGCTTTCCATCCTCCCATTCCAACCAGCGATGCCCGATGGTAAAAGCTTGTGTGCCCCTCATCGCTCATTACGAGTAGTTTTCTCCAAGTTTCTCGTGCGATGAGCGATGTGTGTGGGGAGAGGTATGGTGGGCCTGAGGAAATTTTTGAGGGCAATACAAAAAAGTATTTAAATATTAAAGATTGGTTGCTCATCGCGAGTAGTTTTCTCCAAGTTTCCAGTGCGATGAGCGATGTGTGTGGGGAGAGGTATGGTGGGCCTGAGGGAATTTTTGAGGGCAATACACAAAAGTATTTAAATATTAAAGATTGGTTGCCCAGTGAAATGAATTGATTCATTTATTTAAAAACAAATTTTAAATAGATGATGAAAGGGGCATGGGTAAGATAAAGTTTTTCCCAATATAGTTTTTACCAATGAGTAAAAATAAAAGGAGGTGGGATTTTTATTTTTCAAGGGAAAATCATTTTAATATGCAGTAAAAAGTATTGATGAAAAAAAAAATCCCAAAGTATAATGTTTAGAGGCTTTTACTATGAAGAGGGCAAATATTTCAAATATAAAATGAAGGTGCCATGGGAAAATTCTAAAAGGGGAAATATTTTAATTGATTGACTGGGAAAAGTTGATAAGGACATGGGTAAAATTTTGTTACCCAATATTATAATATTTTAATGCTTTCATTCCAAAGTAAATACTTTAGAAATAAAGTGAGATATGTTTTCCTTTGCTGGGCACTATGAAAATTAAATAAATCAAAGTCTCTATTATAAAGTTGGATTATTGGTTGGGAGGTGCAAGTCAATTTTTCTACAACAAATAAAGGAGAAATGAAAAGGGCTTTCACTGAGTAGAGGTAAAAGGTTTCTATAGGGGAAGAGAATATTTGCAGCCTGGTGAAGTGAAAGTGAATATTTTTCATGGTCAGGGGAAATTTTCTATTGAAGAAACAAAGAGAAAGTGAAGGAAAAATGTAGATGCAAAGTTTTTTATTGCACAAATATGGAGGGAAAACAACTGAATATTCCAGATTCTAGATTGAAGAAGGAAGCTACCAAGTGTCATCATCAAATTAATTCTCAGGCTTCTTTTGTTTCTCTTTCTTCTTTATCTTCTCTTTCTCTTCTCATTGTAAGGGGTTCCATTTTCTGAAAGTTCTGCAAGGCAAGCAAAAGCTCTGGGTAAAATTGTAAAGCTAGGGTGAATTATAACTACAGGTCATTAATCTGAAGTGTTTCTGTGTTAAGAATTGAACTTCATGAATATATTTTATCTGATGACTGTCTCCATGGATGAGATGTAATTCTCTTTTGAATTCAATAAGCAAAGATTATCTGAGTTTTTTCATGCACATTTGCTACATTTGAGTTGTAATCGTTATTGCTTTCTATTCAGAGAATAATGTAATTGCTTTAATGAATGTCAGTCTCATTTTTTATTGCCTATTTTTCAAAGGATGGAGTAATTTATTTAGTGAATGTAACAGGAGTGTTACTTTTCTAGGTGGTTTTGTAAGAATGGTTATCTGATAAAGCTTCAATGGTCTTGTTGTCATAATGTGATAACATTTTCAAAGATCTTCAAGACATGTCTAACACTGTAGGATGAAGTGCTGGTTATATGACTCTGTAGCCCTCTTCTTGGCACTGGTTAATCTTTATGTATCTTCTATTTTTAGTTTGGTCACAAATCTTAAAATCAATTCAAACCTTTCAATTATGTTTTATGAGTTATTTGTATCCACCATGTTCTCCATGCTGATTAATGAAATTCACCCAATTTCTTAGCCACTGTTGAGTGATATTTTATGTTTCTTAGCATTTTCTTGTGCGAGCATCATCTATTAAGCAATACCCCATTAAGTGTGCATCTAAATATTTCATTTTTGGTAAAGGGTCACCCCCATAGGTCCTACAGAGCCTGAAGTGTAGGGGAAATGTGCTCCAATCTCATTTCCTGACAGTTGGCCAAATCTTACACTAGGTATGAACATGAAGTGTGGCTTACTTCTAGGATTTAATGAATTTGTCGATTTGGAGAACCAACAAAAACAAAGGAAAGGTCTTCAATCGAAGGTACCTCCATTTGAAGAACCTTCGAACAAAGGATCTTAGCTAGACATTTTCAATGTCTACTTCAAAATTTCCTTAGAAATTCCAGTTTGAAACCTCATGTTGGACCTTAAAATGTAATTAACTTGACAGATAATTTGCAAGATCGTAGTCCTCGAAACAAGCTTTCCAAAAAGTAGAAGTTTAATATATTTTAATTTTATAATGTTTTAATTTTTTATTTTTTATTGAACATAGGTTTTCCATTGAATATCAAGTTCTTTGTTCTACAAATGTGGAAAAATAGTAAAATACTAAAAAAAATCCAAAAAATATTTATGCACTAGGTGTTGATGTCCTTGCTTTCTAAGAAAAAGAAATTAATTTTGATATTATGAAACAAGTTATGCATTGCGACATACACCTATGTCTAAATTATAATTACCCTAACTTTAAAATTTAATTAAAAATATGCAACCAAAAATTATGAAAAAATATCCATGCACTAGATATTGATGTTACAAATCTATATTTTAAAAATTAGAATTTATCCTTTCTAGAAAAAGAATTATGCGTTAAAACATAAATGATACTTTTTTAAAATTTTGTTTACTATAAAAAAATAATTTATTAAAAGTTACGTAAAAAATATTAATTTATTTCAAAAAATTATATATATATATATATATATATATATGTTTAGAATCTACACACAAATGGCCACAAATCACTAGTCCACATCATCTTTAAATTCTCAATAGTTTAGCTGCTATAAGTCTTAGAAAGTGAATATTTAGTTAAAAATATTGATTTCAATGTCCTACTTTGGCCAAAAAGTGGGACTAATTATTTTGGGATTACCCACACAATACAAGACAACTAATTTCATAAATGAGAAATTACAAGAGATATATAATTCACATTTTCTAAAAATAGACTAAGTGGAAAAGAAGAAAGGCAATCTTATCCTAAGTGATAATATTGATAGCTAAATATATGAAAATAAATTTCTAAATAACTCCTTAGTTAAACTATGATAATGTGAATAGAATTTCACACTAACACCCTGATGCAAAGGGTACTCCCCTTTGCAAAAACACCATCTCGAACACAAACTATTGAAAAGACTTCAACCTTAATTCAACAACACAATGAACAACAATTGCAACAAACCGTGATTTTATTGATTCAATTCAATTTCAAATAAAACATTTACAAATTACATCCTCTCATACAATTGTCATATTTCAATTTTATTTTTGACGATGTGCTGCGATACGTCAATGGAATGACTCCTCCATAGACTCTGTGGCACGACCCTCCACCTCTCACCATGCCTTGCCTACCAAAATTTTCCCCCTTTGGCTCAACGTGTGCTCTCTTATATTTAAATTTTCTTTCACTTTTAACTCTTTGTATGGGTTCCTAATATTTACTATGCCTTGTCTCTCAATACCAACATAGTCTCTCTATCCTACTTGCCCCTACAATGGTTTTTCAATCTGCAATTTCCTCTCAATTCTTCACACACCACCAATCTCTTCCTCTTGTGGCTATGTGACCCATCTATCTCCCCTTTACAGCCTCAAACCTGTCTTTTTCTATGACTGTCTATCTCTCTCCTCACACAAGCTTTCTTTTTTCTTCTCTATTTTTTGCATGGCCTTCCATCTTCTATGATGCCTCCTCTTCCCATTCATTTTGCATTAATTTGAAAACATTTTTATCTCCCATTTTACATATCACCCCATTCAATACTTCTTTGTTTGCATTTTAATTGCATAAACACATGGTGCAACCCCTTCATATGCCTTCACGTTTTCTTTGGTTTTTTTTGTTTTAAAAAAATTCTTCTTGGATAATATGAGGTGCCCCTCTTCTAATCTTTGTGTCCCCTTCTTATCCCACGTTGTCTCTCCTTTCGACTTGCAAGAAAAGTCCTTCTGTCACTTGTGGGCGCGACCTTTCTACGTCTTCCACCTTGATTTGTGAATGATAAACAAACCAAGTTAAAATTAATCATGGGACTTCAACACTTATGAGTTTTACAAAAAAACCATTTCAAAGATTTAATCAAATTAGCCTACCACTTATGGAAATACAATTTTCAAAGTTTTCATTGCTCTAAGTTGCCTGGAACATCTTGAATTGGAGAAGAACATGTATATATCCAGATGTCATGTCCATATACTTATATATTGTTTGAATATAAGTAATGGGTAAGTTCTTTAAAACTTTGTTGTGTGCAATTTGACTATGTCAATCACATCCTTTGTCGTGAAACACCAAAGAATGCCAAACCAAACCAAAATTGAAGAAAAAACACTAAAAATATTTTTGGTCAATGCAGATCATGTGTGTGCTTGGGTGCTCCTGTATCAAACACGATGGGTATAAAATATTGTGAGCATAGACTCACAATGGTGGAGTTGAGTGATAGAATCACTCTTTCAGGTCAGAGGTAACCCGCAACGAACTCCTTCACTGAATATGTGTACAATGTCATTTCTTCTTCCACTATTTCCAGCCCTTCACCAGAACACTTGACACCTTCCTTCCGCAACTCTGCTCATCACTCTTCGCTCCTCTCATGGCTTTGAATCCACCATATGGTTTCCTCCTCCACCAAATGCTCTCTACCTTCTTCTTCCTTGTGGGATCAAACCCACCATTTCCTGACCTCCTCCACCAAAATCCCTCACCAACATCCACAACACCTTCACCCAAATTTGCAGTATACAATCTCAAACTTGCATCCACAAACTCACTAAACTATGAATATACCTCATTCCAATCTACAACATCTTCACCCAAACTTGTATACACCATTCCATATTCTTCTCCAAAACCAACATTTAACACATCCAATGAATGCATAACAATATCATTCTCATAAGCAAAAATATTTACCTTGTCTTCTTTGGCTGCAATGATTCCAATGATTACAACTTCTGCTTTCTCATCCTTCACCATGGCTGCAATATCATCCTTCGTTGTGATATCTTCCAAAACATCATTAGCTGCAATATTTTTCTCTTCTTCCTTCATTGCAACAACAAGCTTTGCATTCATTCCGCTTCAATCTTTTCATCTTCTATTGCTACGATCTCTTCACTGTTCACCTCTATCTTTTCTTCTTCTATTGTCATGCCTTTCTCATGGCACGTCATTTCTACAACTTCTTCATCAGTAGGGTCTACTCTTACTTCTTTCCGTTTCAGGCTACTATCCTTATTCCTCTTCTCACTCCTCTTTACCACTTTTCTCTCACTCTTTGCAACACTCTTTTCTGCTTTTCCACAAACCATCTTTTCCAATGCTTCACACAATTCATCCTCCAAATCATCCCAATACTACTCCCAAAACCATATCCACATGGGTCTCCTCATGACCCAACCCATATTTTCCTACTACAATCCTCCACAACTAACATTCTCTACTTCTCCATGGTTTGTCCCTACAACAAACTCTCACCACTATCCTCTACCCAACAAGATTCTGGAAGATGCACCCTCACGATATCTTCTACCCACTTCCTCTTAGTGGAAGAGATTTTCACACCTTCTACCCAGCCTCAACACTATTGGAGGACATTCAACATGATTCCCATGGAACCAATGGCCTCCCAAGGCTTCTTCACTCTTCACAAACTCTTCACTCACGATCCTGGTGGATACTCTCCATGCTTAGGATTCCCTGCTTTGATACCAATTGATGCAGAGGGTACTTCCCTCTACACAAACACCATCTCAAACACAAAATATTGACAAGACTTCAACCTTAATTCAACAACACAATGAAAAACAATTGTAGCAAACTGTGATTTTATTGATTCAATTCAATTTCAAATAAAACATTTACAAATTACATCCTCTCATACAATGGTCAGATTTCAATCTGATTTTTGATGATGTGCTACCATACATCAATGGCATGAATCCTCCATAGACTCTGTGGCATGACCCTCCACATCTCAACACGCCTTGCTTACCAAAATTTTCCCCCTTTGGCCTAGCGTGTGCTCTCTTATATTTAAATCTTCTTTCACTATTAACTCTTTGTATTGGTTCCTGACATTTACTATGCCTTGTCTCTCAATACCAACATAGTCTCTCTATCCTGTGTGCCCCTACAATGGTTTTTCAATTTTCAATTTCCTCTCAATTCTTCACACATCACCAACCTATTCCTATTGTGGCTACGCGACCCATCTATCTCCCCTTTGTAGGCTCTAACCTATCTTTTTTTGGGACTATCTATCTCTCCCCTTACACAAGCTTTCCTTTTTCTTCTCTATTTTCTGTGTGGCCTTCCATTTTCTATGATGCCTCCTCTTCCCATTAATTTTGCATTAATCTACAAACATTTTTATCTCCCATTTTCCATATTGCCCCATTCAATACTTCTTTGTTTTCATTTTAATTGCATAAACACATGGCGTGGCCCCTTCATATTCCTTCACATTTTCTTTGGTTTTTTTTTTTTTTTAAAAATCTTCTTGGATAATATGAGGCGCCCCTCTTCTAATCTCTGTGTGTCCCCTTCTTATCTCGCATTGTCTCTCCTTTCGACTTGCAAGAAAAGTATTTATGTCACTTGTGGGCACAGTCTTTCTACTTCTTCCATCTTGATTTGTGAATGATAAACAAACCAAGTTAAATTTAAACATGGGACTTCAACACTTATGAGTTTTACAAAAAAAATCATTTCAAAGATTTAATCAAATCAACCTGTCACTTATGGAAATACAATTTTTAAAGTTTTCATTGCTCTAAGTTGCCTGGAACGTCTTTAATTAGAGAAGCACATGTATATATCCAGATTTCATGTCCATATACTTATATATTGTTTGAATATAAGTAATGGGTAAGTTCTTTAACACTTTGTTGTGTGCAATTTGACTATGCCAATCACATTCATTGTTGTGAAACACCAAAGGCCGCTAAACCAAACCAAAATTGAAGAAAACAAACCGGAAATATTTTTGGTCAATGCAGATCACGTATGTGCCCAGGGGCTCATACATCACATGCCCCATAAGTGTAACTTAGGGAGGTTACACAAAATAGAAAAATAAAATATGAAGATAGGTCCTGGAAATAAGGCTCGATCAAGTACCCATTTAAAAATAAGGATCTCTCATACAATAGGAGAAAAGGAGAAAAACCAAGTGGGATAAAAATCCCCCCCAAAATAGAGAAAACAAGGTATTTATAACCCCCCATATATGAGGATGTAGTGAGAAATTTAAGATGACCCCTCCAAAAGTGAGAAGGATGGAACCCCATGCAAGGAAATGGTCCATCCCAACATAGGAATAATAAGAGAGGACATGTAGACATCCCTCAAGATTCCTCTTGTACTGATAGTTCTAAGTATATGCTAGAATCTAGATGTTAAAGATGATCCATAAACACTGAATAAAATTTATCCCCTTAGGAAGAAATAGAATTATAGATGTGTGCAAAATATCTTTCCACTCCATATAAGAATATGCATGAACAAGGATGAATGTGTTTGAACTCTACACATCATCTAAAGATAATAATAATTTCTCAAAATTCTACTCAAAGATATCCAATCTGCTATTGAACTATGAAAAATAAGAGGAGTATGAAGAAAATCACATTCAAACAATTTCATCAAAGCTATCAGTAAATAGAGGATAAATATCCTTAATGTGGTCCTCCAAATTTGAAATGTGGGACTCTAGAAAAAAGGATGATATGTTTGGCACTAATGTGTCCCAATAAGGTGAATATGGAAGACTAAAATATAATATTACAATGAATTACTAGAATCCCTTTGTGAAGCAACAAGTGATGGAATAGTGTTTGCAAATTATAGTTTAGAAGAATTTAGAAAATTGATGCCATTGGAAATACAAAGTTGTTTTAATTGATGAAGCTCCAAAAGAAGTTTCAAATAATCATGTTATCTCAACATTTATTCTTTTATTTTATTCCTTTTCTTCCCACAATAATCATACATCATGATTATAATTAGCAAGTAATATATGTAGAATTAAACAACTTAAATGAAGCCTACCAAATGAATGAAACCTCTCCAAGTGTCAATATGCACCATTATCTAGAAAGCATAAAATTAAAAATATGAATAAAATAAACTTTGGGTTGACTCTAGAAAAATATATGGATTTCTATGTAGAGCTCCTTAATACTTTTCCAAAGTTGCAAAAATCATAAAAATTAAATATTTTTCCAAAAAATTATGAGCTCATAATCCGATATAGATGGTGCGACTTTAATAAAAAATAAATGCACTAGCAATTTTTTTGGTAAAATTTCTAGAACCACTAGATGGTGCTTGGAACTAGATTTTTTATGACTATTCATATTTGAAAATTTGATGTTGTATTACTCAATTTATGCTAAACAGAAAAAATAGATCCATACCATGTTAGAATCATGAATTCTTTTGCATTATTTCTTCTATAAGAGAGAAAAAAATAAGAAAGGATAAATTTATGATAAAATTTAATACATGAGCATTGATTTTATAGATAGGAAATTAAAATAGATATGCAATCCACATTTCCAAAACTAAACAAAGAGAAAAAGAAAAAATACAATCTTGTACTACTTGTGATAAGATTGACATCTAAATAAAAATACGAAAAAATAAATTCCTAAATAAATCCCTATTTTTTTTTATATTAATGATAGTTTAGGCATAGTTTTACATAGAAGTTGCTTGTTGTTACAATAGTTTAGTGTTACACAACTATTGCTGTATGCACGCCCTTACAACATATAAATCAAGTATCAAACTTGTTGTAAGCTAAATATGGACTACATGGATTAACTTGTACAAAGTTTTATCATATGCAATCATAACATTTGTTGTTGGATCAACAATACATAGCTTGATTAACATGTACAGTATTATAAATAGGGTTTTCAATTTCCTGATTTTGATTTGTATGCATTCTTGGAATACTGATCTTTGGAACTTTCTCCATTGTACCATTTTATCAGCTCCTTCCTACTGCTAGCAGCTTTGCTGTTGAAGCCCTTTTGAAATTCCTCTAAATCTTTCATAACCATAGCCAAGCTTGATTAGCCTTGTTTCCAAGGATGCCCAAATTTTATCTCATGCTAATTGATCAGGTTTATCCCATATTTAGATAGCTTCAAGAATTTACCCTCTGTAATCTCCATGGTGGCCATTACCTGCATTGCAACATTAGAAAATATGAGTCTTTTTAGAGACTCAGTAAGGACTCTCTGACACTCACCAAATTTATCCTCATTCCTTGCCTTCTAAATATACCACAAAATTTCAAATGAAAGAGAAAACCATAACATATGCAAGTCTTTTTTTTTTTTTTATGACTTAACAAATTTTTTTTCTAGTCAGTCTTTCCATTGGCATCCCAAATTTCCTATTCATTACAAAGAAGTTTCCAAGGATCTCATTAGTAAAGAAACAGTAAAAAATATATATGGCTGATTGAATTAGGAACCCTACAAAAATTGCAAATATCTATATCAGAATGATTCATCTTGTAAGGAAGTTTTTGCAATAATAAAATCCATCTAAAGCAAGACTTTTTAGCATCTATACCACTGTGCCAGATTGATGTAAAGGATTTTTTCTAAGATTAGTAGTCAATATTGACTTTCTAGACTTTATTAAGATGTTCAGCAGGGAGATTGGGGCTAATTAAATCCTTGTAAATAGTTTTGGTCTTGATTTTATTGAGAGGGGTGGAGTCATGCCAAATAAAGTCAGATGGTCCAAGCTCCCATGTATTAGATCTTGGGTTTAGAATGATGTTCTTGCAAGCCTCCTTGATAACAAAGTGAGTTCTAGCATTGGAAGGGGGGAGGTTAAAGTCCTCTTTTACCTAATCCCAACTTACTAAAAGTACATCCTTTAGGATGCCATTGAATGTGTTGATACTAGCTTGGTGCCATTTCTTTGCACATCAGCCTTGCAGAAGGGCCAAGGATTTTCCATTATGATCAAGGTTTCACCAAATGGAATGACTGGGGTGGATAAAGTTTTGGTTGTGGTCACCAAAAACAAGACATTTAACAATCCCCCTAATTAACTCCCAAGCTTTCCAAATAGTCCTAAAAACCATTGAACCTGAAGGAACAATTTGGTGCTTGGTAATAAGAAGATCACTAAGAAGTAGAGCTTTCCATGATTTAGCCATTGTATGCACAACTTCCTTAATGTTATTCTTGACAAGAACCATTCACAGTTCTTCCCCATCAAGAGATTTCAAAATCCACTTACTGGCTAGTGCAATGCCATGTTTTTTTAAGTCCTTCAGACCCAAGCCCCCATTGGACTTTTCCAAGCAGGACTAGTCCCATTTGACTGAGTGCATGTTCCTTTTTCCTTTCCCATCAAACCATAAAAAACATATGATTTTATTCTGAATTTCATAAAATTGGTAGCTATTAAAAAAAAACACCAAGGAAAAGTAGATGGAGTAAGAGGAAATTGTATTTTGGAAGATCTAGATTCTACCAGCAATAGATAGGCGTTGCCTATTCTAGCCACCCAACTTTTTTTTCAAACTTGGTTTTGATCCACAACCGCATCTCCTTTAAATAAGGATTCACTGAGAAGGGAAAGCCCAAGTACCTCACTTGTTTTTGGGACCCCCCCATTGAAAATAAAAGTTATGAAACCATTCAAGTGGGGTATCATACCACCCAAGCATGATGGATTTGGCCTTGGAAATTTTATCCCTAGAGGCAAGGAAGAATATATTGATCTTTTCTAGTAGAATGATCAAGTTCTCTTCTTGGAGATTGATGAAGATAACTGTATCATCAAAAAATTGTATATTGAGCAGTTCATTCTTATCTGGAAGTACTAACCCTTTAACATTGGGAGAGTTACTTGGATCTCTTAGGAGATAATCAAGGGCATCAGAAGCTATGAAAAATAAGGCTGGAGCAAGAGGGCAGCCTTGTCTAATTGATCTCTCCAGGTTAATAAATTTAGAGAGTGAACCATTAACATCAATTTGGGTAGTAGCCTCACTTAAGAGAGTGTCAAACATGGAGCAAAAAGCATGGGGGAAACCAAAAGCCTCAAAGGTCATTCTAAGAAACGACCACTTTATTCTATTGTAGGATTTTTCAAAGTCTAGCAGTAGCATGAAAACATCTTGCCCTGATCTCATTGCCTAATCCATGGCTTCCTAGCTTGTGATTAGATTCTCAAGGATATATCTACCCTTGATGAAACCTATTTGTGTACTGTTAATAAATTTTGAGAGTATATTGGTGAGTTTCAGAGCCAAAATCTTAGCCACCACCTTGTAGGAAACATTCAAAAGTGTAATAAGCCTCCAATTCCTTATCAAGGTCATGTACCCTTCCTTAGGAAATAGTTTGATGAGACCTCTATTAATGATTTCCCATAAGGAACCTTTACTCAATGCTTCGATATATACTTGGTGTGGATCATCACAGATCCACTCATTAAAAGTCTTGTAAAATTTGATAGGAAAGCCATCCATTAGGAGATTTGTCATTCTCCAAGGATGAAATGGCCTTCTTTATCTCTTCTTTAGTTATGTGGCAAGATAGGGCTGCAATATCTTCTTTGGAAATCTTAACAAGTATTAGCTTCTTGACTAGGTCCCTTGCATGATCATTGTTACCTAGTTTTGCTTTCAACTCAATCAAGTAGAGATGGAACAACATTTGAAACTAAAGATAAAAGGTGCACATTAATTTCTACTAAAGTTCCATTTATATGTACATAATTATTATCAAATGAATTACAGTTTATTGTACAAGTGTTTACAAGAGAAAATATTACACAAGCTTTGCATAAAATGTTATCTTTTATTCATAATTACAAGTGTATGGTGTTCCACACAAGCCGTGGGAGTAACTGATTCAATGCAATACAAGATGTAAACTATAAATTTGAAGGAAGGAAAAGCATATGAAAGGAATAGGGACCCGCCATTGCCTGAATGACGAACCCTAAGGTTGAATTGCTGCATTTTCAGCTCCTTTTGCTTGGTTGCTCCAAAAGTTGCTCTGATGCTCTGAAAGTTACCTACAAGAGATAAAAAATTTAGTGTTAGAGCTCATGATACATATTCTCTTCATATACAACATCAAAAAAATATAATTTACTCTCATAAGGAATTAAATAAGTTTTGTAGTTTTCAAAGATATCAAGGAAAAGTAGATCATCATCAATCCCCATCAAATTCCGAGTTTCATTGTTTTATCTAACATGTTTTTCCACTATGCAAGTATAGGTACATTTTTCATTGCTGGATTATTTTGCATTAACATCACAACATGTCGAGTAAAATGGGCTCCTACAACGGTTGAGCCCAACATGCTGCCCTCTTGGTTTTTTGAGAGGGATAAGAGTGTAAACTCATCACACTTATCATCATTGAGTAAGTGCTCATCACTCATGATAGTGAGTTGGATAAAGTCACTATCATAAATGACAAATACTTGTTCAATGGAATCACAATATGAGATAGGGATAGTCTCAACCATAGTAATCTATGCATCATTTATATGACTGTTATAAGAGGCTATCAAGGACAAACCACAGTGAGCTAAGTAACATGGAAGTCTCTAAAAAGTATGCCCTACTACACATGGACAATCCATCTAAGGGAACATGTCATCTTTGAAAAAATACAGTGAGATGTATGAGTGGAAATCTAAAATCTCAGTGATGTGGTAGTTCAAGAATGAGTTGATAGTAAGTAATGAGAACACAACAATGGCAGTGGGACATTATACAAAAGAAATAGTAACACAGATCTATCATAAAGCCATGACAACATCTCAAAGAGTTATGATAGTATTTCAAGGACTGAAGTTCCTCAAGGATAATTGTAGAGTAGTGAACAAATTTCCTTGATTAAGGAATAAAGCCTTGAATACTTGCAAAGAGTACAAACCCAGAAACAAGATTATGAATTTTATCAAGGCCGAGTACAAGAAGAGATATATAGGAAATCAAATAAAACCTTTTATCACTTCTTAAAATAATAGTGAAAGATTTAGAAGCAGTCAAGGTAAACCCTCGGCCATAATAAGGTGGAAACCCTCGAAGTACCTTTAGCAGTGACATTGAGGAAACAAAGGTACAAAATATTGAAACCACAGCCTGCAAAATGGATATAAACCCGCAAGACTTCCTCACTATTTCTTGCACAAGGATTCAAAGCATTGAGCATGAAAATACACAAAAGAATCAAAATATTTTTATCTTTTAGATGGAGGCCTGAGATCGAGAAAAATGAAGAGAAAGATACAAAAAAATTAGAACATCTTCATTATTTTCTATATGAATGAGCTCGAAACAACAATTTATTCATAGAAAGTGATGGGAAAAGGAAATGTTTATGCAAATAGAGGCTTACCCACACAGACTCTACATGTATTGTGTATTAAAACCTCTAGATGCAAGTAACCTTGGTAACACCATGAAACTCTTAGCAGAGCAAAATTTCCAAAATGTCAAGTGCGAAATGAGTGAAGGCAAAGTATTTGGCTGCAATTTTTGTCTTTAGGGTTTCTAGAAAGCTCTAAGTGGCTGACTTCTAAAAGGAATTTTTCCTTTGTTTTTAACATTTGCAACATAAATTAATACCCTCGTATTATATTCATATGCCAAGTGAATAGGGGTGTACCCTCAATGACTTATGAAGTTAACATTGTCTCCTAAGACATAGACCGAGTCATGCCTTTCTTTTTGCATAGGTTGAAACAAAATTGAGATGTAAAACATTTATTTAAGTAATATAATTATAAATCACTTTATTAATGTTTTGTAAATGTAGGATATTGGAACATGTGCTTTCAAGTTATGGTCAAAGGGGTTAGTTGAGGGTTTATGGTTTATGCCAAGCATATAGGAGAAGTTGAAGAAGTTGACAAACAAGTGGAGATAATATAAGAGTGGTTTTGAATTAGTTTTGAAGGCCTTGGAAAGCATCTAGGAGAATTTTTAGGTACCTTTATGATAGGAGAGGTTAAGGTTGACCTTTTTGGAGTCTTTTAAGGGGCTAAAAAATAGGCTTTTCTATTTTACACAACCAAGGGTGGTTGAAGTCCCTATCTTTGTGGAACTACTTGGAAAAACATAAGTAACTTCAAACTTTATTTTTGAAGTTAGTTCTTTCTTCTTCCAGCATGTATTGTAACTCACTTTGGAGTTCTTTCAACATGAGACAACATTGTAACTCTTTTACATACATGTATAGCAGTATTACACCTTTTTCAGATCAATAAAGTTAAGCGGATTTTTCCTTCTCAGATTATATTTCATTGTGTGTGTTTGAATAATTTAATGCAATTTCATGTGAAGTATCTCATCCTTGTTGCCTCATTAGTAGCACCTTTAGGAAGAAGAAACATGTATGTTGCAGGTTGTAG
The DNA here is from genome assembly GCA_007258455.2 of Sequoia sempervirens. Lineage (NCBI taxonomy): Eukaryota > Viridiplantae > Streptophyta > Pinopsida > Cupressales > Cupressaceae > Sequoia > Sequoia sempervirens. The sequence goes on from VDFB02271358.1 coordinate 1,241,293,729, forward strand.
GTTGTGTTGGTGATACAAACACATTCAAAGTTGTGAAGAGAATATATCTTCCTTCTAGGATTGTGAGTATCATAGCCTTCTTATGAAAAATTGATGTAAGAGCATATGAGCCTCTAAGTTGTGTATGTAGAAGCTTTGTTGTTGATTAAACTGTGTGTAAAATAAGCTATGAAAGTTTTAGATAATCATTTTTTATGTTTCCTTCTTCCCCTTTTCCCAACAAATGCATTAGCTTAGTTAGTTTTTAGGTGAAAACCATATGAGCCGGCTTACTCTGGAGTTTAGCTTCCATTATCTAATCCCACAATCAGGGAGGGTTTCTAATGTTTCACCAATAGGCTGAGTTTACTCAGCAAGGGTGCACTATTAGGATACAATAATCTCATTCTTCCTTGCTTCCTTCTACTTGGAACAACTCTATAGAGAAAAGGTAGAACTGATGAAGAATATCTTCTTGCTTAGTTATGGAGTTTCCATTTTGGCATATTTGCTCAATGTGTTCTCTTAAACCTTTCTCTTTGATATACCTAAAAAAGAACTTGGATCCCTTGTCCCCATGCTTTAACTAGTTAAGCTTTGCTATGACTTTAAGCCCACAAATCTTGTTCTCTTGAATTTTTCTTAGCAAGTGTTTGGCTTTATTAAGCTCTTCATAACATATAACATTAGTAGGGTCCTCTTGCAATTTGCTCTTAGCATTGAAAAGCTCATCTTGTAGGAGGTTTTCCTCCCTTCTACTATCAAGGGACTTCTTTTTGCTCACCGTTTGGAAGAGGATTCTCTAGATTTTGACATTCTAATTCCACATGTCAATTGGGCTTAGGTCCTTTAGAAGCCACTTATTGACCTCTCTTAGTGTAGTTATGGCATCAATGAAGTCGTTGTATTTTAACAAGCTTGTGTTAAGAATGAAGCTTTCCCTTTTATTTAGGGCTCTTTTCCTACCACCATTTAAACCAATACAATATTTTATTGGATGGTGGTCTGAAAGGGTGTATGGGTAGACCAGTACCTTGCTCCCATAATTGAGAGGCTCAAAGCAAAAGGAGTCCCTATTGGAGTAGAATTCATCCAGCCTGCAATATATTCTTCTACCCCCTTTTTGGGCATTACACCAAGTAAATCAGAATGATTAATTTTCTTTTTTCATTCCTTGGAGGGGGTTGACCAAGTCTATTTTTGATTTCATCCTAGCCCAATAGTAGTTTTTATTACCCTTCCACTCCATATTAAGGCCTCCACTTTTATCCTCACTCTTCTCAATCATGTTGAAGTCCCCTCCCACTATCCATGGGATCTCAGGGAGGCAACTTAGCCACTTCCAAAGCTTGATTCTATCCAAATAGTCATTCAGTGCGTAGATTGAGCATACACCAAACTTGGTTTCACCTTTTGAAAACACTACCCAAACTACCTTGTTACAAGGGGAGACCCTAGAGCCAGTATAAAATTGCTTCCACCTATTGGCCATGAGGATGATAGTGCCTCCTCTGCCCCTTTCATGCTGTGAAACAATGTGGGAGGAGTTTCCCCATATAAACTTCAGATTTCTCTCTAAGGTGAATTCCACAGCCTTAACTTCTTGCAAGAGGACAAAGTACTTATCTTTTTCCTAGTTTAGGAACCTCCTTACTATGTGCTTCTTGTCTGGGGGCTCCAATCCTTGAACATTCCAAGAGACACAGTTAACACTCATCATTAACCTTTTCTTTTGTAGACTCTTTGGTAAATAGCCTAGAGTATTTAAGTGCACCTTCTTCACCCTCAAATCTTTTGGCAAAGGGGATAGTGAGGACAATACTTGTCTTTTTCCTCTTATTTTTTAAGACAACCATGCTACTTTTGCTGAGAGCAATGGAGCTTCCCTTCTTCCTTCCCCTTTTTTCCTTTGGTGGGGGAACATTGGAGGTTTGTTCTTTATTTTTAGGGGGCACCTGAGACTCTTCTTTAACCTCTTTTTCATTTCAAATTTTACCCAAAAAGGTATCCAAAATATTAGGACTCCTTGTTGCATTCTTTCCCTCTGTTTTAGTAACCTGCTTATTACCAGGCTCCCTAAATGGTTTTGCAGATTCAATTGAGGAATCAAAGACTTTTTGAAGCCATTTTTTACTTTCTATTTTATCTATTGACCACTTGCTAATCATTTCAAATAGAGAATCCAAGCTTTCTTTTAGTGGTTGAGGGGAATCATCACATCCCATTTGGGTGGCTATGGAGGCATCTAGAGGTGCATCGACTTCCCCTCTCAAAGGGTTGGATTGGAATGGGATTTCCATAGAGCTAATAATCCCTCATGCTAGCCCCAACAAGGATTAATGGTAAGGTGGCGGGGTTCTCCACCATCGATATTAAAGTATCTTGGGTAGGAAAAATTCCTACCACATCATTCACAAAGAGGTTAAGGGCATGGGAGCTACCGTATCCCTTACCACTAAACATTTTTGGGGGTGAGTTGCTAGAATTACCAAATCCCCTCTTTTGGGAGAGCTCTAAACTAGTTTCAAAGGCTTTGACACCATTAAAAAAGATCTCTATTTTCTCAGAATTAATGTTATTCTTTTATAAAGCTAGGATTTTTTCCTTAAATCACCTAAAGTGAGTAACTGAGCGTTCTACTTTCCAATAGGAGGAGCCAACATGGGGGGTGGGAGAAAGGAGGAGTAGGAGCATGGGGAGAGGTGAGAGGCTCGCAACCACGAGGAGAGGAAGGTGATGAGGTGGTAGAAAGACAAGCTGAGGGGAAGCGACACTTGGTATGGGGAGTAGCGGTAGTTAGGGTTGGGTTTGGCAAAGGGGGAAAGTGATCAACCAACGCACTAAGAGGAAGGTTGGAAACACCCATGTTGGACACAATTTCAGGGCCCCAAGTAGTAGAATCACTAACTTTTTGAATCCATTTTTCACTTTCTGTTTTATCTATCGACCACTTGCTAATTATTTCAGATAGAGAATCCAAGATTTCTTTTAGTGGTTGAGGGGAATCATCACATCCAATTTGGGTTGCTATGGAGGAATTTGGAGGTGCATCGACTTCTCCTCTCAAAGGGTTGGATTGGCATGGGATTTCCATAGAGTTAGTAATCCCCCATGCTAGCCCCAACAAGGCTTAATGCTAAGGTGGTAGGGTTCTCCACCATCGATATTAAAGTATCTTGGGAAGGAAAAATTCCTACCGCATCATTGATAGAGAGGTTAAGGGCATGGGAGCTACTGTCTCCCTTACCACTAAACATTGTTGAGGGTGAGTGGCTAGAATTCCTAGATCCCCTCTTTTGGGAGAGCTCTAAATTAGTTTCAAAGGATTTGGCACCATTAAAAAAGATCTCTATTTTCTCAAAATAAATGTTATTCTTCTTATAAAGCTAGGCTTTTTTCCTTAAATCACCTAGAGGGAGCAACTGGGTGTTCTTCTTACCAATAGGAGGAGCCAACACGAGGGGTGAAATGAGGGGTAGGAGCACGGGGAGAGGTGAGAGGCTCATAGCCATGGGGAGAGGGAGGTGATGAGGCAGCAGAAAGACAAGCTGAGGGGAAGCGACACTCGGTATGGGGAGTAGTGGCGGCTAGGGTTGGGTCTAGCAAAGGGGGAAAGTGATCAACCGACACACTAAGAGGCAGGTTGGAAACACCCACATTGGACACAACTTTAGGGCCCCAAACAACAGAATCACTTCCTTTTTGAAGCCATTTTTCACTTTATATTTTATCTATTGACCACTTGCTAATCATTTCAGATAGAGAATCCAAGCTTTCTTTTAGTGGTTGAAGGGAATCATCACATCCCATTTGGATGGATATGGAGGCATCTGGAGGTGCATCGACTTCCCCTCTCAAAGGGTTGGATTGGCATGGGTTGTCCATAGAGTTATTAATCCCCCACGTTAGGCCCAAGAAGGCTTAATGGTAAGGTGGCAGGGTTCTCCACCATCGATATTAAAGTATCTTGGGTAGGAACAATTCCTACCACATCATTGAAAGAGAGGTTAAGGGAATGGGAGCTATCGTCTCCCTTACCACTAAACATTGTTGGGGATGAGTAGCTAGAATTCCCAGATCCCCTCTTTTGGGAGAGCTCTAAATCAGTTTCAAAGGCTTTGAAACCATTAAAAAAGATCTCTATTTTCTCAAAATTAATGTTATTCTTCTTATAAAGCTAGGAATTTTTCCTTAAATCACCTAGAGTGAGAAGTTGGGTGTTCTTATCAACAGGAGGAGCCAACACGGGGGGGAGAAAGGAGGGGAAGGAGCATGGGGAAAGGTGAGAGGCTCGCAACCACAGGGAGAAGGAGGTGATGAGGTGACAAAAAGACAAGTTGAGGGGAAGCAACACTCGGTATGGGGAGTAGTGGCGGCTAGGGATGGGTTTGGAGAAGGGGGAAAGGGATCAACCAGTGCACTAAGAGGTAGGTTAGAAACACCCATGTTGGACACAATTTTAGGGCCCCAAGCATTCGAGGATCCAACACTGACGGCCCTGATGGGGTTGGAAAGCAGAGGCTTCACCATACTAGGGTTCCAAGGTTGCTCTCCAACCTTCTTGATAAGAGGGAAATTATTGAAAATGTGTCCATCACACCTACAAAGGTAACACGACCCTAGCCCTCCCAAGAATTCAATAGGATAGAGGTTCCTAGAGTCATAAAAAACAATTCCAATATTTCCTAGCATTTCCACCCCTACGTTGAGTGAGATGAGAGCCCAAACATTCATCTTAGGTAGCAGAGACTTGGGTTTGTTAACCCTTAAAACATTTTTAAAGGGTGCTAGCACCTAGGGTACAAAAGACTAGAGATCATGAGGGATATTTTTGATCAACAACCATCTAGGAGCAGATGGAGCAAGGATCTCGTTGCAGTTGGCCTCGTGAGACTAGGCAACAACCCTAAATATGCTCTTCCCTATGCTCCAATAGGGTTTGTTTAGAATTTTTTTTTTCATTTCATGAGATTTAACAAAAATAATAAATAATCCTTGTTGTATCATGTGACATAGCAAGACATGAATATAGAGTTTTTTATTCCACAAAATGTTTAACCAATTTTCTAAAAAAATTCTTGTAGGTAGGTTTTCCCCATCAATAGCAACTAGAAATAAAGCAACATTTGAGAGTCTAGTTCTTTCTTTAAGCATAGTATCACACATTTCAGAATTAGGAGAAATCACGGTAGTAGCTAGAGGGAACTTACCTTCTGCTCCATCATCTTGAGAGTCACTTTTGGCTTCACTCTCCCAAAAGACAAATTTTGCATTAACAAAACAGGTGATTTTTTCTTTGATGACAACATCCTTAAAGGATTTAGTCGAGTCAGGGTTATTAATTGTGCCCATCCCTTCAGGAGTGCCATCAAAAGAGTTTGGGGGAGTCGTATCCCCTCCATAGAGGCACACACACACACAACCGGTAAAGAAACTCAAGAGAAGATTGCAAAGAATCAAAGTCAAATGCATGAGAGAAACATAACCAATAAGAAAAGGAAGGCAATAAGAGACTAAATTAAATGGGGAAGAGAGGATTCGTATGGTGCAAACCTCCATGGGGGAGGCCCAAGCCTTCCCCACCACACTTTTCAAAGAAACCCTAGTGCCAACGAACGGGCAGAGCGCTCCTCAGAATCCTCATGGACATTGGCTCACTCCATTATCAAATAAATCGCTAATTAACTTATTATAATGTGAATATAATTTCATACTAGTACCATGTTACCATGTTAGAATCCAAGATCACCTGCATGCAAGATGGATACCTGTCACATGCAAAAGATATGAAGAACCGAAAAAGATGTTCTCTGTAAACCTCTCAGTAAAAATGCATTAAGAGAATCAATTATTACAAAGTGATCAATCCTTATGAAGGAGATCAAGAAACCCTAAAAGGGAAACCCTAAATGAAACCCTAGTGTGCACACTTAATAATTAATAATTAATTAATTATTAATGTGCCTAAGTTTAGCTTAAGTAAAGAGGAATAAGTGACTTAATTAATTAATCAATGTGATGTAAATTAATTAAGCATAATAACTTATTACTCTAACACCCCCCCTTAAGATGAACTTAGGAAGAAGCTAAAACACTAGAATAAGATGCATGAAAGCAAAGATGGGTCCGCAACTAGGCCTGATCAGGTACCCATTTACAAATGCAAGAAAGAGTAAGAGAAGGAAAACCCAGGGACAAAACCCCTTACAATGAGATAACATGCCGCAAAGAAGCACTGAAGAACTCTGAGAGTAACACTGAACTTGATATAGGCAAGCAAGGAAATATTCTTCCTCAGATACCACAAAACCGGATGAGAGTCACATTGACTCAAGGAATCATGATAAAGCAACAGAAAACCCGATGCCACGGAACACTCGAAAACTCCAAACGGGAACAACTCTGGAATCTATGAAGCAACAAGCAATTATTAAATGATGTATTACTAAAAATGAAGTGCAAAGATGCAAGATGCACTCTCCCAACTGCCAAAACATCCAAGTAATCGCCAAACAACCCATCGGGCCAAATCTAGAATAACTGATAAACCTGGGACAGATACAAAAAAAGTGCATGGACAGCAACATAGAGCTCCTCAATACCTTTCCGACGCTTCAAACGAGGCAAAAAATGGAGATCGTGGCAAAAAGTTATGAGCTCGGAAGCATAAAAAAGTACATCTGACTTCAAACAGCAATAAATGCAGAAAAACAGTAAAATACTAAAAATAAACAGCACTACTGGAAAGTACTCGAACCAGCTTTCCGGCGATATCTCGTTGCCCGATTTCGATACCGTATGCCCAAAAGAAAAAAACTGCTTTTTTAGAAGAAACTAGGGTTAGGAGGGGCAAAGAGTGGCCGACCGTACAGATGACGTCATGCTGACGTCAGCGGTTCACTGCAAAAAATTTGACGGCCATCTGGCCGTCGATGCAAAAAAACCCTCCCTACAAAAAAATTTCGGTGGACGGAATATGCCAAAAACTCCCAGAATATTCTGTGCTTGGAATCGGAATATTCTCTGCGATTCCGGGGTTTGGGCGGGGCCGTTGGTCCTCCATAGGACCGCTACCTGGAGGGGGCCGGGCTGGGGCTGGGCTGGCCGGCGGGTGGGGAGGAGGTGGCCGCCAAGCCAGGCCGCCTCGGGGTGGGGCTGGCAGGCCGGTGGCGCAGTTGGTGGTCATTCGCCTTCGTAAGCGGCGACAAAACTTAAAAATTCAATTTTTTAATATTTTTTTGAAATTTTTCAAAAACGCCTGATTCAATATGGCGGAGGCCGTGACGCAGACAAATTTTTGCCTCCCGGATCAACCGCACGATTTGACAGGCATTTCTAAGGTTTTGGGACGCTGCGAACGCGATGGCACGTCCGTTTGAGCCCATTGTGTCCTAAAAAAATAGCTACCCTTAGATCTTGCAGAAAAGATGCCTATGGAAACCCTTGCACCCGAAACTCACAAAGAGGCCATATCTTCAGATCACGAACAAGCAGCTGCAGGTCTGGAGCTCTGATACCATGTTAGAATCCAAGATCACCTACATGCAAGATGGATACCTGTCACATGCAAAAGATATGAAGAACCAAAAGATGTTCTCTGTAAACCTCTCAAAAAAATGCATTAAGAGAATCAATTATTACAAAGTGATCAATCTTATGAAGGAGATCAAGAAACCCTAAAAGGGAAACCCTAAATGAAACCCTAGTGTGCACACTTAATAATTAATAATTAATTAATTATTAATGTGCCTAAGTTTAGCTTAAGTAATAAAGAGGAATAAGTGACTTAATTAATTAATCAATGTGATGTAATTAATTAAGCATAATAACTTATTACTCTAACAAGCACTAGACATTTCATCTATATGGCAAGTTTTCTCATGCAAAATAGTTTCAATTGTAAAAGAAGAAAAATGAGCAAGAATAGATAAGGCCAAATCATAGTACTAAGTTAGCTTGTCTTGTTTTTCTTGGCACCTACCTTTGATTTGGCATATAATTAATTGATAATCTCTATAAATGTGAATATATTTTATACTAAGAGATAATACCACACATAATCTAGTGATAAGAGCCTCATAGTGGACATTTTTGTCCCTCCTCTGTGGAATTAATTTTCGCAAAGGAGGGACAAAATGACATTGGTCCAAAGCTAGAATAACATATCAAGACATTAAAAAAATATCCAAGAATGGTTAGCATCCATTGAATGGATGGGATATTTTGGGAAAGAATTAGAATTAAGAAATGAAAATAGAGAGGGAACATCAAATAAATGGTTGGATAGAGCTTACCCCTTAATGCATTTATGGGAGGTAAAATTTAGGTCAATATTAATCAAAAGCATGACCCATTTAGCAAGATATCCCAATAAATAAAATTTTGAAAGTAAATATTTTACTAGATCAAATTTAATGATAAAATATATTTTTTATAGAGAAGATAATGTTGTGGTTTTTTTGTAGCAAAAATGAAAGATAGACATCAATGACAACACTGAACTGCATACTATACAACTTATGCTCATACTTCGTGCTCATGTTGCCAACAAACATGTCAATGACAAACTCCTTAGTCTTTCAACAATCTCCTCCTTTGTAATTGATACCAGTAACATGACAAAATTTCTCTCAAGAACTATTTTCCCCCTTTGACATCAAGGGAAAAGGATGCACATATGACTTAAGTTCTTCTCCCCCTTTACATTATTTTTTATATTTACTAGATTACATACTAACTCACATATGCACATACTACCCCTAACTGATATATACAAACTCAAAAATTTATTGACTCTCCCTAAGGGTGCTATCCAACATTACTGAATAAAAAATTGCACTAGGAAAATTGTCGTATATCATCTACATATGTACATAGAAATTTTTAATAATAGACTACAATGTATAAAAGAAAAATATAGTCACCCAAAGGAGGTATTTGACTCTTGCAGCTTCTCCAAGTGAGTTTTCCACTCATGTTTCCTTCTTCCCAACTCTTCTTGGCTAGGCCAAGCATTCTGCTTTGGGTCTCCAAATCCATCAAGAGTTCTTCACTGTCATCCAGAGTGTTGGGTACTGAATTTAGCTTTGAAGCTTTTTAGCACTCAAAAGGGCACTAGAAATAGGTATGAACTTAGTGTTCACCAAGTCCCTAAGATGACCAAACTGCATTATAATCTTTTCTTTCTTAACTTGCAGTTGGAAGAATTTCTCATGTAGGTTCTCTATTGTTGACCTTGTGCTTCCATTCGAATCTTGTACTGGATCATAAGCACTTGAATCTTTATCTATTTGGAACTCAATTTAGTCCATCTCATCTTTTATGCTCTTTGTAGAGCTCAACCATTTCATGCAGAATTGAAATAACACTTTGCCTTCTGCAACACACTCCTGCACACTTTTAAGATTTTCTTGAAGTTTGTTGTGTGTAGAGGCACACTTCTTAGTTTTTCCCTGTAATCTCTCCTCATTCACCTTTTTATATATTTCTTTCTCTAATTTCTCATTCAATCCACTAGAATAATCTTTGGAGGAATCAAGTAGAAACTTTAAATTTTCCATACTAGATAAGAATTTTCCAATGTTAGCATTGGGTATGCTTTCTTATAACATCTTCATTGCCTCATTGATTAGTTCTACACTATTTTGATGTCTCTATAATTTATTTTCATGCATAAGCATGAAACACATCACCCAATTGAAGCTTGTGTAGTGGATAGATTTTGTCCATGTCTACATGCCCCTATTGCATTGTAATTTTCAATAATTGGGAAAACACTACCAATTAAAACTTCAACTAGATGCTCAACAATATTTTCAAAGGATCTCCAGAGGAAATGGAGGACTCTCCAACTATCTTTGTACTATCTTATTCCTTGAAATACTTTTCTTTGTCACCAAAATTAACTATTGTCTCGTCATCCTTGTTTTCATCATTAATAGATTCATCCTCATTCTTCTCCTCAAACTTCTGCTCATCACTATTTTCTATATTTATAGGTACATCTTCACTAGTAGATTGATCTTTGTTATCTAAAGACATTTTTTTCTCTAGGTGGCCTTGAGTATCTTCTACATTAAACTCAAATTCTGGAGGAGGTGAGATATGTCCTGTAGTAGTATCATCCTTCTCAGCTTCTGTAGCTTTTTCCAATGCAATGGTGTTTTCTCCTTATGGAGGAGCATTATCAATTACATATTTATCTGTAGTGTCTTCCACACTAGTAACTCCTTCATTTATAACCTTTTATTCCACTTCTGGAAGACTTTCATTCAAATCCTTTTGTACAATTTCTTCTTTAGCCTCATGGTCATGTTGAGCATCATTATGTTGTGCTATTCTACAGTATTCACTTCCAGGGCCGATATCTCATCATGCATCTCTTCTTCACTATCTAGATTAAGTCCCAACATTTTTTCCCAAATGGAAACCTTCTCCATAGACTCATTCTAAATCCTCTCAAGATCATTTTGATCTTTGCTCATAAGGGTGGTAACTCTTTTATTAGTTCAAAATTCCCTATTATACACTTGAGCCAATGTGGTTTTATTTTCATCTGATAGAGGCGCATTATTATTTTCTGGAGAAAATGCTCTAAGATTTTCCTCTTCACCAATTTCCTCATGTCTTCTTGCATATAGTACATTTTTTAGTTCTTCAAGTAAGTGCTTCTCAATATTCTTCATATTAACTTCAAAAGTGAATTTATTTTACAATGGCTTCTTCAATGGTGCTTTATCTATGTCATCAGTAGTAGTATGCAAAGCAATTGTTTCTCCTAACATCTCATGCTCCACAATCCCATTAAAAAAAACATCAAGTTTCATAGGGGTATATTCCCTTACCAGAGTCTTCTTCTTCTTCTTTTTGTCATTTGGTGTCTTTTTCTCTGTGTTGGATTCAAGCTTTTCCTCCCTCATTTGTATATTGTAGCCTTCTTTTTCTTTCTCAACCTCTGCCTCATTGCCAATATCAATAATTTCAATCTTTTTTTCTTTGTACTTCACCTTGTGAAGCTTTAGCTTTCCTCTTCTGAACCAATTGTGTTCCTTCTTCTTCTTCATCTTCCACATTCACTCCCATGTATCTTTCCCTTGTGGCTTTTTTTTTACTCTTCTCTTTGTAGGGCCAGTTTGTTGTGGTATTTGGGCAACCTTTTCCTTTCAGGTCACTTTATGTTGTTTCATCGGAGGGGTCTTCTCCTTCATTATATCACTTGTGGATTCTTTTCTCTTCTCCCCTACAACAGACTTAGTCCCAGAGGACTTTGGGGCAACCAGAGGAGTGGTAGTTGTTCTACCAAATATTTTGACACTTGATGAACCTCCCGATGAGCTAGACATAGCTTTTTCCTTCCCCACTTGTTATTTAGTGAGGCCCATTGCTTCCACAAATGTTTTAGTCATCTTTTCAATAGTCTTCTTTATCTATTTTTGTCTCTAATAAATGTGCACCTCCATGGATTTCACCTCATATGCACCATACCTCTCTTTCGAGGTGTCTCTTGGCTTACTTAGCATGAAGTCCACTAAGTTGGTAATTTCATCCTCTATAATCTCATATCCCATCTCTAGAATCCAAACTATCCTAGGCTCCATAGCCCGTATGATACAACAATCTTTGGTAATAAGAAATTTGATATCATTCTTGTACTTTTCTACCATGGTTTTTGGTATCCTTTCTCTAGCCTACATATTTTTTTGAAAATATTTGAAGAGCCCCCAAAGTGCATTCTTCTATGCATTTGAGTCTCTCAACCTCATCAAATTATCTCTAATATGATGGAATATAGTTCTATCCTTTAAGCACATAATGTTTATTATATCGGGAACCTCATTCAAAAATTAAAATAGTAAACAAATAATTAAAGTGAAAAACTTAAAGGAATACTTAGAATCCTTTATCTTCTGTAGATTTTCCAGAAGTTGAAATCTCAACAATTCACATAAATCATAGTCTTCACCCCTCTCAACCATCTCATATGTTGTGTTGATGGTGGTCGTTGATACTAAGTTTTCCGTATTGGTGAAGTATATTTTGTATCCTATCACCAGTCAATCATACTTCACTACCAGGTTTCTGATGTCCTCTATTGTCAATACCCTTCTATCATAATTCACACTAGTTCGCTCCATCACAATTTCATTTTCACTGGCTTGAGCACTAGAGCTGGTCCAGTTGAGCATAATCTAGTGACAACCCTAATAGCCTCTTTGTTGATCAAATTTGATATATCCAATGAGAGGAATTTATCATGAATGCAGCTCAAGGTGTATCTCACCCACTCATCTACATAGAAAATATGGGAACTTTTTTAGACATCGAGTTTCTTCTTTGCCAAAACCTCAAACTATGATTTCAACTCAAAATCATCTCTAGTGAGTTCCTTGTACCACACATCACTCAACTTTGTATAATTGTACTCTTCCATTTTAAAATGAATGTATTCCCTAACATCTTCTATGCGTAAAACACCATATGGGATGTGCAAAAATGCACCATTTAGATCATTCACCAAAGATTTGTCAGGATTCCTTTTAAATTTATGGTGTGGATGATCTTATTAGAAACCAAGATCAGATTTGCAAACCAGAAAATCCTTCCACAAAAGAGAAAAACAAAAAAAGCAGATATTTGCAAGAAGATGTGCAAATAATTATTATTCAGGAATTGATAATTACAAGATATGATTTTCTTTATAAAAGCAAAGATGCATAACCCTAGTCTTATTTTGATCAAAAAGATAGCTCAACAAGATAAGGATAAAACCTATAACTTAGAAATTAAATAAAGCCTAAGTAAACTTATGCAAAGTGTAATTAATAATTAATTACACCAACACCCCCCATAAGTGCAACTTAGGGAGAAGCAAATTATTATGCAAAGATGAGTCTTGACAACAAGGCCTAATCAGGTACTCATTTACAAATGCAATGATGAGGTAGAGAAGGAAAACCTAGTGGGACAAAACCCCCCTACAATGAGATGATTGCTGCAAAGAAGCACTAGAAGAACACTGTGGAGTAACACTGGAACTACAATCTGACAAGCAAGGAAAGATACCTCTATCTACAAGAAACCAAAACTGGAATCATGATAATGTGACAACAGACCCGATGCCACAGAACACTGGAAAACTCACAAACTAGAACATCCCTGGAATCTGTGAAGCAATAGGAGATGAGATGATGATAGAATCTGGAAGCTGTGTATCTCGATGCCAATGCCAAACTATGACTAAAACTCTTCCATGGGAAGGAGTACCAAAAATAATTTGGAACATTAACCATCAAAACATGGCCCTCAAACTGAGAAGAATCTGAACCAATGAGGATCAAGAAACATAATCTCTCAACTGAAGTGTGAACCGATGAATCTGATATGTGTGCAAGCAAAAGTTAGCATTGTGATTATTGAGAATAATTGTTTTACAAATAATAAAAAAGCCTTCGAAAATGAAATGATGCAATAAAGCAAGAAAAGACAACCCTAATCTTATCTTGAGCAAAAAGACATCTCAATAAGATAAGATAAGAATTAAATAATAATTATCTTAGGAAATAAAATATCCTAAGTAAACTTATGCTAAAGTGTAATTAAATAATTAATTACACCAACACCCCCCCATAAGTGAAACTTAGGGAGAAGAAAATTATTATGCAAAGATGAGTCCTGGAAACAAGGCCTAATCAGGTACTCATTTACAAATGCAATGCAAACTAAATCAAATGGGGTAAAGGAGAAAACCACATGGGAAAAAAACTCCTCCCCAAAATAGAATGCAATAAAATAACTAAGTGATGAAAGATGGAGGACTCCATAAGACCCCCCAAGGACACCATCCATCACAAAGATACATAAATGAATCCCCCCATAAGAGAGGAAGAAAGAGACCACAAATTCCCCCCAGAATGAAGTAACTCCAAAAGAAGTGAAGAAACTGCATCTCCTGAAAGAAGTGAGAGGGATGAGGCCAAATGAAAGAAATCTCTAAAGGTGAAGAAGGTGCAGCCCAAGATGTCTCCACAGAAGAAGGTGTGACCTCAAAAAATGAAGAAGCCGAAGTAGGTGAAGACTCAATAGAAACCTCCAAAGATGTATGATCAACTGGATCCTACTGCACTGAAACAAAAGAAGCAACAAGAGGTGGAGGAGATGGAATGGAAGGCTCGAGAATAGGATCTGAAGTGAGAACTCCAATGTTCAAGAAGCCAAATCTCTCCTCTGAATGATGATGCACACTAGAAGTGTGAGGAACAACTGTAGGAATAGAAGCACCACCTGTAGCAAAATTAGTGAAAGAATACAATCGAGATGAGTGATCCACTATCCTAGTAGCAATACCTGCTCTACTCTCCAAGTCTCTGATGATAACCGAATCAGGTGTGAACTCCACAGATCTCCCATTGCCTCCATGTGTGATCTGATAAATGGAAAGAAGGTTGTTTGTCAAGTGAGGGACACACAAGACATCCTGAAAGGAGTGGTCCCCAAAACTAATAGACCCCTTCCTTGTAACACTCATGTAAGTGTTGTTTCCCATCAAAATGGAAGACATAGTGCATGAGTGTTGTTTCCCATCAAAATGGAAGACATAGTGCAAGGCTCAAAGGAAGTGAACATAGACTGCGAAGATGCCATATGATGAAATGCTCCTGAATCTAGAAGCCATCTCCCTGATCCAATACCTGGAGAAGCACAAAGAGCATTTCCCTTCATATATGATGAAGTATGTAAACCAGTTGTTCCTGTGTTATGTTTCTCTGAAGAAGAAGAATAAGGAGAAGAAGATGATGCAGACATCCTAGAAGGAAAATCAATTTGATGTTTCTGAAGAAGATGTTTCAGCTCATCAATGTCCTTCTTGTAACAATTATGTTCTGCATGTCCTTTCCTCTTGCAATATGCACATGGACCCTTCTCCTTCCTAAATGATTTCCCCTTAGAAGAGGAGGATGAATCTGAGGTCTCCTTTTGCTGCTCAAGAGGTTTGGAATCCTTTTGTTTCTGTTTCTTGCCTTTGCCTGTAGAAGCCTTCTGATCTCTGGGCTCCTGTGATACAATAAGTTCCTGTGATGAGGAAGAAGGTTTCACTGTGCCCATGCTATCTAACTTAGCTTGCTATCGAGTGAGAGATGAAGCACATTCATCAAGAGATGGCATAGTGAATCTCGTACCAAGTGCATCCCTAGTGGCATAAAAAGGTAGACAAAAAAACTGAATAATCTGGTCCAAGCTTAGAAAGAATGGACAATATCAACTGAGAGTCTTCTTTCTGAACACCACATTGTGACAACTGTAATATAAGAGACTTGAGTTTGGTGAAAAACTCTTGGATGTTGTCAAAATCCCTAGGATTTAAGCCAATAAGTTCATTCTCTAACTGAAACCCTCTCATAGTATCCTGCTTCCCAAACAAAGACTCCAAAGTAGCCCATATCTCATTTGGTGTAGTGCAAGATTCAATGTGAAAAAGAAGGTCAGATGAAAGAGAAAGACATAATGTACCATCAGCTTCATCACACCTATTAAACCATTTTCTCTTTTCAGTAGCACCTGTAGGTTCAATTTCTGTACCCATGGTTACCCTATACAACCCTTTGTGTTTCAAATGAATCTCCATTTGTTTTTTCCAACCAAAATAGTTGAATGGAGTAAAGTGTACAATATTATGTAAATCCATGATAGAAACAACAGTATATACTCTCAAATGAAAAAAAATAATGCTTGCAGATCTCAAAAAAAACTCCTGATTTGCACACTTCTCAAGAAATACCCCAAAAAATAAAGGCTGAGTTCTGATAAAAAATGAGATAACTAGAGAAAATTATACAAATATCAGGTCTGAGATTTGAGAAGAGGTCAGAAGCAGCTTTTTGACACCTATTTGTTTTCAAAAATCCAATAAACGAGGCAAAAGATATGCCCTATGGAGTGAAAACAATAACCTGGACTTCAAAGGCAGAAAAAAGCATCAAAATGAAAAAAAAGGAATCAAACCACCACCATCAGATCCGTCGTCGAATTAGCTTTCCGGTGACTATTCGTTTTTGAAAAAATACCTCCGTTTGCAAAAGTTATGTGAAAATGAAAAAAGGCCTATTTTGAGACCCTGAACACTAAATAGGCTCAAAAAACCAGCACCTTTCTTTTCGGCCCTGGGTCTTTCATACGACCGCCCGTTGGGAGTTAACAAAAAATCCGCCGGTTTGATTTTGGGCGCTGGGGGCGAAGCCCTCGGTCATGGATGTGACCGTCGGAGGAGCTAGAGGTCGCCGACGGGGCAGAACAAGCTCCTGGTTCGTAATAGGACCACAACGTGTGCTGAACCTGGTGCAAGGCATGGACACAGGGGCTTGGTCACCCACAGGATCGATTGTCAGCGGAGTGGAGCCCTCGAGGGCTGACAGGTGGAGCGTGGAGGGAGCCACCGGATGGGAGCAGCGGTTGGGTGGTGGGTTGGAGGCGGCCGGGTGGCGGTGTAGTTATAAACTGGCTGCGCAAAGTTTTTACCAAAAAACTTTGTTTTTTAAATTTTTTTTTGATTTTTTGAAATTTTTGCCTCAGAGATGATGCCTTGGGGCTAATTTTTTTTTCCTTTTTTTCAACTTTCGCTTAAATCGACGAAATGAAAGGTGTCTCTAGGGTTTTTGGACGCTTTGATCGTGATGGCGACGTCCGTTCGAGCCCAAAATGCTCCAAAAATTTGGCTACCCCCAAATCTAAAAAAAATCAATCTGACTTGAAACCCTTGCACAGAAAAAGACGCTGTGAGAGAATATCTTCATATCACGAATAGGAAACAACAGGTCTGGAGCTCTAATACCATGTTAGAAACCAAGATCAAATTTGCAAACCAGAAAATCCTTCCACAGAAGAGAAAAACAGAAAAAGTAGAGATTTGCAAGAAGATGTGCAAATAATTATTATTTAGGAATTGATAATTACAAGATATGATTTTCTTTATAAAAGCAAAGATGCATAACCCTAATCTTATTTTGAGCAACAAGATAGCTCAACAAGATAACGATAAAACTGATAACTTAGGAATTAAATAAAGCCTAAGTAAACTTATGCAAAGTGTAATCAATAATTAATTACACCAACACCCCCCCATAAGTGCAACTTAGGGAGAAGCAAATTATTATGCAAAGATGAGTCTCGACAACAAGGCTTGATCAGGTACTCATTTACAAATGCAATGATGAGGTAGAGAAGGAAAACCCAGTGGGAGAAAAGATCTATAACCTTTACAACTTATGACGTATACATTTTTGTAGCAAATAGAAAGCACTTTTTGAAACTAGGGCAAATGAAATTTGAAAATACCTTTGAATTGCTTTTGGCTAGGGTTTTGCTTGCACCAAATCTCAATAAATTTGATCACTCCAGTTTTTTTCTTCACTTCTCTACTATTCTTAGATGCTCATTTGAAAATGATTTTGATTAATTGAAATCACTTATAATCCTTTTAGAAATTGGCCTAATTCCACATTGAATAAATAAATTGAAAATTTGGTGAAAACCCTAACTGTGTGCATAGTCAACTTCAAATGCTTCACAAACTTCCACAACCCAACATTTTCCACTGATTCTTTTTCCAATAGGTCAAGAATATTTACCCACACCTCATATCTCCATGTTGAAGCATACACATCATTTCTCTAGTACGGCATACAGAGTCTTCTATTAATTCTCCTCCTAAGACAAAGCTTCCTTCTTAGTTTCTAGAGGAAACATCTACACTAGATGTTGGCACAAACTCAGGCTTAGTCTCAATGTCTTCCTTTTTTTCCGAATATTATACCTCTTTCTTCATCTCTATTGGATCAACATTTTTCACCGGATAATTCTTCTTTACTAGATTGTTCTTCTTAACATTCTTGCTTCAACAAGATTTGGAAATGTGTCGTGGTCTATTGTAATTGTGGAATATGACATTCTTTTGAACAAGCTTGTTTCCATTCATTCTAGATCTGCATTCATTAGCTTTATGCCCAAATCCATTGCATGCATAACAATAGCCATTAAAAGATTGGAACCTCATACCATTGTTATAGTCATTCATCATTTGAATTTTGCATTAATTAGATGACCAAATCTCTTGCATGTAAAGCACTGATTGAAAAAAGATTGAACATTTTGATTTAACTTCTACATTACATCGCCTTATGTCTAAATTTATTACAAGAATAACAAACACCATCAAAATATGGCTACCTTTGTGCATTTGGTTGTCTAATAGGTAGTCTTTTGAAGTCTCTTATTTGATTCTGAACCTATTTTCCATTGCTCTTCTTATCTTTAGTCTTCTTTTTAGCCTGATTTGGAGTTTGATCTATCTTTGAACTTTCACCTTTCTCAAACCCTAATCCTTCTTTGTCTCTAGATCCTTTCAGATTTGCAATCATTTCATCAAGCTTTGTGGAGCTTATCTTGAATTTGTTTTCATGACTCTTTTCTTTCTCAAGATCCAATATTAAGGTCACAACGTCTTCTTCATGTTTTGAACATTCATATTTTCTTTTCACTTTGGCATTCAGATATTCTTCAACTCTTTTTCCATCTTCAACTTGCACTTTCAAATTGGTAATTATTTCATTAGATTGTTTCAACTACTCATTGACCTCCTTATGTCTTTCCTTGAACTTCCTGATTTTCTCTCTCAACGTTTTAATACATTCATCTACTTCTTTGAAATTTTCCTTCAGATGATTATTCTCACTTTCAATCCTTTCTAGATCTTCAAGGGCTATTTTGAGTTCTCCATTCATGTCAACCATGCACTCTTCTTTTGTAAACCCAACAACATGTATCTCTTCCAGAGGAGTATGAAATCTTCTAACAACCATGTGTTCAACCTCCAAGATATTCCCAAAGTGGTTAAGCTCCTTCCAAGGAACCAAGATTTGATACCAATTATTGAACACCTGAAATAATGAGAGGGGGGTCAATCAATATTCTCTGAAACCACTTAAACATTTAAAATTTCATTCCACATAGCATATTCAATTTTTAGTAGGAAAGGAAAGCATGAAAACATCTATCAACATCACATAACACAAGAATGCCATATTTTTACGCGGAAAACCCAAAATGGGAAAAACCACGATGAGGATTAGCACATAATATATTATAGCCAGTTATAATATATTATAGATGCTCACTGTAGGTGGACTCACTTCCCATAGAAAGAAGAAAATATAAAAGAGAGAGGTGGATCATAACAAGGATTAGAACTGTTACAATTGCATCTACAATATGCTGGAATATAGTTCCATTGAAGTTCAATATAATGACTTTACACACTTCATACTGATCTGCAGTAACACTCTGTTTTGATTTGCATTCACTTTATACTCACACAATTCACATAAATTGCACATCATATTACCTCTCTCATATCCAAAACATTGAAGAATATCTTACATATATATCTAGTTCATCTATAAACCCTTACAACATCAATTAGGCCAGCCTAAATAGATGTATCATAAAAATATAACTTTTTGATTTGACATACACACATACATGCTTTGTACCAAGATTCAAAACTTATAACTTATCCAAATAGGTCAGCATGAACCTATAATAACTTCCACATAATGGATCAATACTTCTCAAAACTCCACAATACCCAAAAATTATTAGGTCAGTATCGATAATGACCTAACATCAAAATTTATTAATTGCACAACCACAAGCAGACACGTGAACCTCAAAACTTCATTCCACTTAGAACAATATCTCCACAAATCTGCAAAGCCAGATACCAATCCGTGAAGAAGTGTGGATTGTCCAAAACATACATACTGTATTGGTAACACTGTAACTTCCAGGTGATGCTTGACTCTTATAGCTATTGGAAAAAGTTGTTGAGGGATGTTGTTTGAAGCATTCTTCATATGGAGAGGGGGTTTGTTACCCCCTAAAATGGTTGGATTTGTTGTTGCAGTCTCTCTTTTTTGTCCTCTACTTGGAGGTAGTGGATTGATATTTGTTGGCTTGCTTACGGTTGTGCTTCTACTTGGAGCGGTTGTTGTTGGTGAAGTTCCTTTTCTAGATGTTGGGCTGCTTATTTAGTGGAACCTAACTATTTCAAGCTATGTTGGTTCAGGCATGTTCTATTTTAGTGTCTAGTTTGTTGCTGCTTGGTTGATTCAGGTAGGGTTTTTGTTCGTTTAAAGGTTCAAGGTCCCTATTAAAACTTGGTTGTAGAAGGTTTTAGGTTCCCTTCAAAACCTATTTTCTACAACATGGGTAGTCTTGTAAATTTCTTGAGTGGCTACTATTGTTGGGTTGTTGATTGTATTTATTTTATTTGTTTGTAGCTTTTTGGTGTCAGGTTTTCAGCTCCTTTCAAAACCTGCTTGTAATGGGTTTCGGGTCCCTTCAAAACCTATTTTTCTATAATAAAAAACACTTTAACTACCAAATCAAAAATTTTGTCATTTATGTCTTCAACACCAAAAACTAAAACACTATGAAACTTTGGATTTAGACTCTTCTAACATCCAAAAAAATTACCCCAAAACTATAGAGCAAGATTCTACACAGTGGACCAATGCAGACCAAAATATTGGATGTCCTATACATAAGAAACACTATTTTGACACTTAGCCAATTTTCTCTTTTATCTATCTTCACCAGATCAAACCTTGCAAAGTTGCACTGAACAACCATCTTAAAACATGTTCAAGCTATACAAATTGTTCTGCATGGTGATCTTCATTCCACAATACAATGTTGACATCAATGACAACACTGAACTACATAATGTACAACTTATGCTCATAATCCATGCTCATGTTTCTAGCAAATATGTCAATGATAAACTCCTCAGTCTTTCAAAAAAATTTAGGTCAATATTAATCAAAATTATGACCCATTTAGAAAAACATCCCAATAATTTTTTTTTGAAAATAAATATTTTAATAGATCAAATTTAATGATAAAATATATATTTTTATAGAGAAGATAATGTTGTAGTTTTTTGTAGCAAAAATGAAATATATACATTGCTTCTCTAAGGTTGTAAAATGAGTTTCATAATCAATCAAGGTGAAATTAACATAGTAAACAACACACTCATTTCCTTCATCATCATGTTGGGCTAGAAGAGCCACCAAAACATGAGATGGAATAGAAGAGTAAACAATGCGAGGAAAATGATGGGAATTAGAATATGAGGGTTAGCTGAATAGCTCCTGATATCATCAAAATATTTTTGATACTCCATGTTTTAGGAGAAAAAATATCCTTTTTAAGAAGATGAGTGAAGGGAAGAGTAAGATCCATGAACTATGTCATAAATTAGTGGATAGCTTAAGTATATCCTTGAAGAATTTAATGATAAGAATTTTTTTGAGGGGTGTCATGTTAATAATAATATAAACATATTTAGTTTCAACACAAATACCTTGATGTGACATGATAAATCCAAAAAGTTTTCATTGTCAACACCATAGAAAAACTTCTTAGGGTTCAAATGCATATGTTATAAATAAATATGTTCAAAGATATCCTAAACATTAGGGAAAAGGACTTGGAAAATAGTAGAATTATCCAATACATAATCCAAATAATATTTAAGGATATTGTGAATAAATTCATGGAAGATAATGGTCATGGCCCCACTAGTACATTGTACTAGATTTTGTAAGGCCAAAGGGCGTGAATATATAATAGAATATTCCCCATGTGGAATATGAAGGCCATTTTGTATTAATCAATAGGATTATTAAGGATATTTTTGTAACCTACGATGTAATTTAGAAAAGAGAGGAGTGCATAGCCTACAATCAAGTCCCAATCATATCAATGTTTGGAGGACAAAAATTATCCCTAGGTAAAGTGTTTTCTTGATTGAGGAAGTTAACATAGATATGAATTTTGACATCATATTTAGTGATGATGATGATGTCCAAGATACTTGAAGGTGAATAATCAATAGGTTAGATAAATTTATATTTAACTGAATATTCTCAATTTCAACAACAATTAGATTCACTTTAGGATGTATTATATGAATTTTTTATTTGAATAGTTAAGAATTAAGATATAAGACCATATTGTAAACCACAACCTCTGAGTCAATGTTAAGAATATATTCATATGTACATACAAATATTGATTTAAGAAGTAATGTAAGATTTGATAAAGTAAATATGTTCTTCTTGAGAAATATATTCACTAATTTTATTAAATTTTTAGGATCATAGGGATCCATTGAGACATTAATAGTATCTAAAAATAAATGGGCACCATAGTATCAAGCATTAGGAATGGTAAAAAGTGTGGAATTAGATTCAAGAGAGAGTATATAATCATCAAATTACATGAAAAACTTACCAAAGTATGTGTGTGCACTAGTACAATAGGAGAATTCACAATTATGATAAAATGGAAGGGATTCAACATAGACATGATTAATTTAGCTAGTGATTATTTGATATAAAATATATCCAAAGAAGAAAAAATTGAATGAGATGATTCAAAAATTAATTTGGGATGTTGTAGGATGTTGTAGAGATGAAGAAGAAGTGGAAGAAAAGATCATGGATATTAATTAAATTATTATATAAGGATTTTGATGGTAAAGGATGCCAACAAAAATTCTTGCAGTAGAGAGGTGTAGTGTTAGTTCTAAAGGGACCTTGATTCCTTGTTGATATGTCTCAAACCATTGCCCTTATATCTTTATCTAGAAATCACTCTAAAACCAAGCCATAGCAATTTACTATCTATAAGAAAGGAGGATCTTATCACTAGTAGGGTCAATAGGCACTTAGTCACATGATTGAGATGAGAAAGGGGATATTTAGGATATTTAGAATATTTATTTTTAGAAGGAATTTAGTTTATCTTTTGAATGTTTAAAAGTGAGAGATATCTACCTTGTTTTCACTCCTGAAATAAGGATTGAAGTCCAAGGAGTTCCAATAATCACCAATACATGCATTACAAGAAGAAGAGTGATGGAGATATAGTACATAATAAATAGGAGTTGAAAATTTAGCATGTATTGTAGATGAATAAGGTATGAAATTATAAAGCATACTAGAAGCATTTGTAGAGATAGATTTAATTTTATGGAAATAATGAAGCAAATATTTTTATACCTTAATAATAAATGATTTACCTTAATAGAAAAATTGTATGCATTTATTTAGAGTGGAAGGGATTCCCTCACCACATGAATCCATGGCCTACCCAAAAGGAGATTGTACAAAAGATTCCATAAAATGATATGAATCATGGTAGGTATCTAAATATAAGGCTAAACTCAATAGGTAAAGTAATAATTCCTAAGGTTTAATGGATAACATTATCAAAACCATGTATTAATATTTTTTAAGGAGTGAGAGAAGAAGTGTTGACATTAATTTAAGTAAGAAATTACATGCTGCAAACATTGAGACCTAAAATATTATCAACAAACATTTTTTTCTTCTTGTAGATCAATTTCAATAATGATAAGAAGAGATTCATTCGAGTAATAAAATTCAAGATGAGTTTTTGATTGAACAAAGATAACATTAATTGTATTATTGTATATGTAATCCAATAAATTAGAAACTCATTGGGCTTTGTAGAATATGACACAAGGATCTTTTATAAATCCTATTGCAACATATGATGGTAAAAAGGGGAAGGTTGAAATTAGATCCCATAAAGAAATTTTTATTTGTGTAACTTATAGTTGTTCAATAAGATTATATTAATAAGATAATATTGTCTTATACTCCTTAGAGGAAAATGAGTATTAGGGAGAATAGGATCAAATAGAGGAAGGTAATTTGGAGTAGGGTTAACTTATTTGTTTTGTCTAATGTTGTTAGTATGAGAAACTACATGAAAATCAATAGATACAAGCACATTAGATGATATCTACTAAGTTGTGTGAGTATCGAAATTAGAATTTCAAATTTGATTTTGGATATCTCAAACAATGATAATAGGATCAAACATGGGTGGATAAAGCACCCCATGTAAAATTATCTTCAATATTTAAACTATATTTATAAAGGGGAATAAATGTAGTATTAATTTACTTATAAGAAGTATAAAAGTATTGGAGGGATTTGTTTTAGATTTTTTTTTTTAAATTAAGAATATTGAAATCCTCCAATGCCTCATCTAGCATGTAAAATAATCTTGGAAGAAAACATTATCAAGTTCATTGAAGGTTTGAATAAAGAAATATAATTTTGTCAAGTTCATGAAACACCTCAAGTTCACCAAAAATATAACTGAAAATAATGACACTATTTAAAACTGTGTTTTTTCATGTTTCAATATTTGCTTATCCTAGAATATGAGTAATTTTAAGAAAGAAAATCTTGATGCTATTATGAAATAGAAAGAAAAAATTTAACCAAAAACATTCCAAAACATTTTAACTTATGAGTTAATGTATTTCCTTAGATAGACTTAGGTTGGAATTTTGGTAATTACGTAAACCATAGCTATAAAAATGATAAACTAGATTTATAATTAAAATAAAAAAAGGAACCGAGAGAGAAAAGAGTTCACTGCCCAAGATGTTATAATGATGTGCAAAAACCTACATGATTCACTATTTTACTCATATGTTTTCATCCCAGTCTCATGCTATCATATAGAAACATTCAAAATAAAAATAACTTTCTATATTTCAACTTCTTTGCACAATAATATACAAAACAACCAACAACAACCAATAGGAAGTTCCCATGATATACAAAAATACTAGAAAAAAAAACTAGTTAAATTAATGAAAATATTAAAATAAATGAGGGAAAATAACAAACCCTTGTGTAGTTGATTCTCCAAAAGAACGTATTAGATATGGACAATAAAAATGGTTATGATTGCTAGCGAGATTTCCAAGAATGGTCAAGTCCCTATTTTAACCATTATATTTCTATGGGTAGTCAAAATAAAAAATATGAAGATGGAGTGTATGCACTTAGCCTACATGCATCTAGGAATAAGAAAAAAACATCAAAATAAAATATATAAGCATAATACAAAGTCTATAAGGATTACACCCTAGTATGCATATAAGGAAAATAGGAAAATGGAAATACCAATATATTTAACAAACATAATAGAAATTTAATGATATAGAAATAAAATCTTGTAATACTAGTAAAATAATAATATGAATGTGATTTACAAAAATGCTAGCTAAGTGTTAAGTAGAAGATGAGAGTATTGGAGTGGCCTCACCAAAAATGTATTAACATCAAGCTTCACTAATGGAGTCCTTTCTGCTAGTTCCCAAACTTGTATTTCAATTACTAAATATTAATTTGACCTTATGCTTGAATTCATTGAAGGATTGGCCAAAAAATTGGAAACAAATTTTATAATTATTTTCCTCTACACTTTAGACTCTGCAAAACCTAGGTGGGTTCCCCTTGTGATATCAACCAAAAATATGCAACATAATCATTAAATTATTCCTAGTAGATAAAATCTCATACATCTTTGACAAGGATCTGTTAATTATGTCATGAAAGCATGTAAATTATTTTTATTCAACTAGATCCAAGTATGCAGAAAAAAATAATTATGTTCCCTTAAGATTTATCATTTGGAAGCAATTCTAAAGTTTGAGGGAATGTTTGAAATTAGACTAATTCCTATTTAGGCCTATAGAGTTAAAAAGCCATGCATTCTAAATTTACAACATATAAACACATTCTGATGATTAGTTAATCACTATCACTTTGTAATAATACAACCTACTAAAGGATAAAAATGTGATCCTACTTAATAATCCACTTGTGATAACAATATCCTTAGTATTTTCATGTAGGAATTTACTCCATTCCTTGAACATAAACCTATCAATTAAAATGACTCAGTGCAAAAAAATTGCAAGAATAAATCAATAATATCTGATTATATTATTCAAAAAAAGATATTACATCACAAGACGGAGATGATGAAATATTGAAGCATATTTTCATATTAGCTTCAATCAAAATGTGCAATGCTACTATAAAAAAATATAACTTTGAACACTATATCCTAATATAGACTAAAAGACTAATACATCCTACCCAAAATTATAATCCTCAAAACCCTTTACAATAAATCATATCTCCCTCTTTAAATGAAAATGAGCATGCAAGCTTAGGAGAAAATGACACCTGTCACATTTTTGCAATTGACAACCCATACTTTGTTGAAACAAATTGAGTGTAGCAACCTATAACAAAATTTATCCCCTAGAACAACTTGAGTTGGAGAATATTGTTGATGCCATTAGAGTAGGAAACATGTGACCTAAACTCCATGGTGAAGATAAAATTAGAATATCTTGATAACATGGAAAAATCAATTTAACCATTATACTTTTCTAACCATAATGCATACACCTCCTTCATATCCCATTGATAAGACAATATTTTTTTCAACCTTATTTGTATGTGTCACATACCTTGCATCCAATATTTCCTTTGTTTATCTACTAAAACTATCCAATAATAACTCTAAATTTAGCAATTCATCCACACTAGTGTTGTATAAAAGTGAGTCTTCCTCATCATCTACAAATATTGAAGCACACAAGGTATGAAAAATATTATTGAAATATAACTTCCAATTGTCAAACGCCTTTACTTATCCATTCTCATTCAAAATTTTAGGCATCAAATCCTTCTCCAAAGCTTCAAAAGAATTTAATTTCTCCTTTAGCTAGATGTCCAATTTTTTTTGGAATGTAGAGATATAATTTATTAATCTCAATACTTCTTGAGTACTTTATAGCTTTGCAAGGGCACCCGGATTAAAATTTACTTGCATATAAATACCCCCCGTCAATGGAACTCTTGGAATCTATGTACTCAATATTTCTCTCAAATTGGCTTCATTTTGCATATGGCTAGTATATGCCTTTTTTAGATTATTGTAACTAGTTTATGTATCATCTAACTTATGCAAAATGCATGATAACCTATGACCCAAAATATTATTTACCAAATTGATCACGTTTTTCTTACCTTGCTCTTTTGTAGCCCTCTCCTTTTCTTTCTATATTTGAGTTTCTCTTTCAATTATGCTATCTTTAAAATGAATTTATCTCTATCTTGAAAATATGTCTCCAAAGCTTGCTTGAGGAGTAATAGGTTTAGATGTGATCCTTTGTGGAAGAAAAAATATTGATTAGAGCCTATTGTATTCTTGCATCAATTTGATATGATCTTTATGCAATTTCTCAAAATCTACTTGCAACTTTTTGGCTATAGCTTCACTAAATAGTGTTATTCTTGTATACACCTAAAAATGGTCTAGATAATCTAATTAATTAAATATGATTTATTTGATTAATTAACCTTAAATTCATCTACTATTAAATAAATAGAAATATTTATTTATATATTTCACATTTATATTCTTCTAATTATTCTCTCTTAATTAAATAATCAAAACTTCAATAGTTTTTATTTAAGTATCATTTATCTCTCTTTTATTAAATAAACAATATAAAAAACATTTGTTTATTTTAATAATTGTTATTTCTTCCTAAATTTGAATAAATCCAAATATTCAAATTAAAAGCATATTCTACAGCTAATCAATATTTCACCTACCAAATTAGACATGAAATGTCTAATTTAATTCATCTCAACCTTCACAGGCAAATTTGGAGACAAACTTGCAGGAAATCCTCTTCATCTTTCTCCAATGATTCTTCCTATCTTTTGGCTGAGTGTTTTTTTCTGGAGGAACAATCCACATAATTAGATCAAGCTTCTTCATCCTTCACCATTGAATCCTCCAGATCAAATCCAAACCTTTGCTATGTTTCCCCTTCACAAATGTGTTGTCGTGAATCTATAAATATAGCCTTCTGAAGCAAGAAATGAATCCCAACTTTGTGCAAACTTACTCTGCAGGAATATCAATTGAGCAATCAAGCATTTTAGCAATAGCATTATCATTTAGCAATAGCAATCATAGCATTTTAGAATCAATATCATGGTTGCATCATAGTTTACTATAGCTTCTTTCATCAAGTTTCGTGTCAATTTAGATTATAGTACTTGCATCAATATCATTCAGATATCATCATATAGGATTAGATTATTGCATTTAGCAGCATCTCATTCTCTAGATTGGCATTTTAACAGTCACAATGCTTACCAAATCTGAGAGCCCTGTGACTTAATAAATCTTTAGAGATAGAGAACAATATGCCACTTTTAATTAGATTAATTGTTGTTAAATCTTTGATATAATGTCTTATTAAGAATTGTTTTTAGTTATTTTACTCATTACTTATTCCACACTTACAATGCTCACCACCAAGGATGCAACATATGGAGCTATAGTGTGAGTCAATCTTCTAAAATTATAAGTTTTTGTCAATTCATTTGTCTTTGGAAACTTGGGGCTTTTTTCTCAAGGGAAACTACCCATATTAGTAGTGCTTCAAATTTTGTGTTGGTATAGCCAAGATCATTGATTAAGTGTTGATAGCAATGAATCTATGAAATTAAGAAATAATGAATAAAATACAAGATGGAGTGAATTGGAGTGTGTAAAATCCTCAAAGAGGAGGATGCAAAAATAGGAAAAAGAGTTTGAGTCACTATATGAGTGCACAACTCAAGGTAGCAACAAGGTTGCACCAAGTGGAAAATGAGGAATGTCACACAACCTTGAAGAGTTCAACTATCTCATCAAGTGAAACATCACCACATAAGGTGGCTTAATATATAAAGAGTAATAATTAATTAATATTTATTGTACTTTAACACCCCCATTTAAGCTTAGCTTAGGTGGGTACACAGATGGATGGGTCCCGACAATTAGGATTTATGAGGTACCCATGTACAATGAAACTCTCCAAAAAGGTGGAGAAAGGTAGAAAACCCTATGGAAAAAACTACCCTCTAAAATAGATATGATAACAAGAAAGTACAATGATGAGAGACTATGAAGGCTCCCAAAAAATGATGGAATTATCTTTGTGATATGCTACTAGAAAGAGCCTCTGGATGCTCTCTATGAAGTGCCTCTTAATTCTAATGCAGTTAGAGATAGAGGAGGAGATGAACTATCCATACTAGAAGTGTAAGAATGAATCAATGAGTATGACTTTGATGGAGAAAAGTGTGAAAATTTATAAACATGAGAGATTTGATCAAGCTCACCCACTGCGACAATCTATCTACTCTGAGAATCTCAAATTGTCATTGAAGTTGATGTAAACTCAACTATCTTTCAAAATTTCATAAGTTGATATATGGAAAGAACGTTGTTTTCCAATTTAGGAACAAAAAAGACATTAGGAATTCTTTGATTACATACCTCAACTGTACCTTGACCAAAAAAACATATGAAAGTGTTTTTTGCTACTTGTACTTTGTTTCCACTAGAAGGATAAAAGGACATGTACACTTCTAGATATAGAGACATATGATGTGATGCTCCTAAATCAAGAACCCATTTATCAATCTTTGAACCTGTAGTATCCATTAGTACTTTTCCATTATATGTTGAACTAGATGAGGATTCTTGAAATCCTTGTTACTCAAGTAGATTCTCAAGGTAATGTATTTATTTCTTCATAAATTTATCTTTAGTATGATCAGTTTTCTTACAAAAAGCACACTTTACTTTTTGTGTTTTACCAGTTTTGATTTCTTTATCCTTTTTTTTGTTACAATAAGCACTGGTGTCTTTGACTGCTACATTGTACCCATATGAATTATTTTGTCATAATCCTTTGTGAGAGAAATATAAAAATATGAGAGTGATGGCATAGTATAACGTGCACCAAAGGCACTCTTCATTGCATGGAAGGTAGAAATAAATATTAAATATTGTGGGCTCAATTTTGATAAGATACTCGAGACTAGTTGTTCATCCTGTTTTTCAATTCCACTTTGTTTGAGTTGAAACCTTAGAATATTTAATTTACTAAATAACTCTTGGATTGTTTTGAAGTCTTGATTAAGACATCAATTTATTTTCCAATTGATTTCATCTCATAACATCTTTCTTACTAAACAAGTTTTATAATATTGTCCATGCATCATTAGGTGTTGTGGTAGAGTTAATGTGGAAGAGAAGATCAGTATAAATGAATGTACACAATATATCATAGGCTTCATCATTACAATTATGCCACTTTCATTTCTCTATTTCTCATGTAGGTTCAGGTTCCAAACCCATAGTGGCACAATGCAAACCTAGTTTCTTAATTTTTATCTCCATTGATTGCTTCCATTCATGGAAGTTAAATGTAGTTATAATTATATCCTTATTGAAAAATGATACACAAGGCCCCCCTTGATTATGTTTTTTGATACCCCCTAAATTTTGGCACTTTATAAGTTTTAGTGCATATAAAAATTTCAAGGTAACAAATAGTGGCACTTTATAATTGAGTATGATATAATTTTCTATGAAATGGGAAAGTGGTATTCACTTTTGTAAGAGATTTAATCAATATGAGTAGCTAATCAAAAGATAAAATAATCATTTATGCCTAATTTTGCACTTAGAAACTAAAAATTTTCTTTATAAGAGGAGATTTTTTTTTATGTTTAACAACACAATTTCAACATCTTCTTGATGCTAGTTTATTGAGCCAAAAAAGAGCTTTCTAATGACTTCAAAATTGATTTTTTAACTTACCATTTGAAAGTTGCAGCAAAAAGAAAAATGACCCCCCCTTTTAATGGTTACAAAAAAATCCCTTTTGAAAGCACATTGATACAATAATGTTATATGGACAACAATAAGTGTACACCATTACACTAAATTTGGTGACAAAAAATTAATGTTACCTAACATTAATAAAATTTTAACAAAATACTTTAAAGAAATAGACTATGAAATACAAAATTTAAACTTGACGAATTCTTCTAAAATGGTCCTTCCTCTCAAATTATGTGTGCTCCTGACAACAGTCTTCTTATTCTTCCCATAGACACTTCTCTTGCCCTTTGGTGTTATAGGAGCTCCCAATGTGCCAGGTTTAATTTTAGGAACTTTGTCCTGAGTCTCATGCATGCTAAGCCTTCTAGACCTTCTAATTAGCTTGACTAGCTCACTTGGTTCACCCATCTCACACAAAACAAGACATAGACTGGAAAAACACCTGACATAAAAGACACCGGCCTATACCCTCAGAGTGTTCTTGCAAGAAAGAAACCTAAAACTGGCCCAATATAAACCAACATAGAACACAATTATGAGCAATAAAACCGCTACCACCCTAGGGAACTAAAACACATTAGCTAAGCCATGCATAATTCAGAATGGAGCACATATGCATATTAACTTACCTAGGAAAACCATTTTACTTCTCCTATGATTATTCGCTCAACATTCGCACATTCCTTCCTCCGCTACTAGAGCAATTATTTCAGCTCTTTGATAATTACAAATGGTGAGATAAACTGCAAGAAATCCTCATTAAGTAGAGTAATTTGAGCATCTAACAATTAATGACCAACCTGGATCGTGCGAGCGAAAAAACCATCAATCACTTGATATTCAATTTTTTCCATCGATCATTTTGGATTTAAAACTTAATCAAGGATGCTCTCCAAAGGTCATCACTTTCCTTTGCATCCGTACTTTGAAACAACGATGACACTGTGAAAAGCTACCATGTAGTTATCCACATCTTAGCCATATCGTTTGCAATCCATCGATTGTCATAGAATTCCCTTTACATTACCTTCAAACTTCAGTGATAAGCAATAACGCTCCATTGGAAGAAATATTCACGAATATGTTCCCAATTTCATGTCACAGAAAAGTAGATAAACTGTTCAAATGTTTCAGTGAGGAGAACTTCCCGGTGACACCCTCGAATAACCTGAGCTATTGCACATCATTGTAATGAACTTGAAGCTGAAGATGTCTCCGACAATGGGAAAATCTGGCGATGGGATGAAATTTGGACACGTGGCTCTCACACCGTTCCCTTCCATTCACTTTCATCTCTCATCGCAGAAATAAGAAGAGGCTTTGAAATATTTTAGTGATGGCACGATATAAGAACATTACAACACCCATCACTCATCGTTGAAATGAGATGGAATATTTGAAGAACTTCAGTTATAGGCGATGCCAAGGGAAACAAAGGCTCATTGCTCATAATTGAAATGAACCCGCTAGCAAAGATAACTTCAGCGATGGGTGATCACTTAAGTGAATGAGGATTTGCACGTGTGAATAATATGTTTTGAAAAGGGGCCATGCAAGGTTGATGACATTTAGACCCTTGGGAATAAAGACTTAAGTCTTTCACTATGAAATATTTCCACTCAACTTAGGGAGTATGGACTCGATAGGAAAATATGGTGACCGATGAACCTAAATCAAAGGGCCAATAAAAATATGATTCAAATGGCTCAAGTTGTAACTCAGATGACTAGTAATTGGGTAGGATGGGTCAATGAAGAAATACAACACCCAGGGATCAAGATTTAAAAATTGAATGGGGATTTTGGACAAAAACCCTAAACCCTACCCATGGGCAAAGGGGAAACATATCACAACTAGGTAAGGAGCCAACACAAAATTTTCTCAAAATTTAGAGGCTCCACTAGTGGCTCCAACTTAGGGATGCATACCCTTGGTGGGTATGGTGAGAAATTAGATCTCATGGTTGAAGCAAACCAAATCAGAGAGACAAAATCTAGGAGCCTACTAGGACAAGGCAAGCAGAAGCGACCAAAATCGAACATGCCAGACCTATAAACAGTATTCACATAATTTATAATATACTTCCTTTTCAAAACTTTGAGGAGCCTTTTCTGATGTACAACCCTTTAAGCTTGCCTTATGCAATTCCATAGGCTTCAATCCTCAAATTGGTGGCCCCAAGCCCCCAAAATCTAAAACCAATATTTACCTTTGTCAAAAACTTTATTCTCTACTGTCTGTAATATATCAACCATTCTGTCAAGAATTTCCCAACAATCAACTCCATTATGAATCTCATAATCAACTATACATGCCATGTTTCTAGAATTGTCCTCATCATCATAAAATGTGCCTGACTGAAAAATACAATCAAATGACACTTAGAACCCATACATTCTATAATGTATATAACCAATCTGCTCATTCGCCTATTCCAATACAAGCTTATTTGATTGAATTGGAAAAGTGAAGCATTCGTAATCCACTTGATCATTAACACCATAAATTTTGATACCACATTCAGTTTGCACACCAAACTAAAAACTTTCATAAACACTTTGTTGTGCACTATGCAAATAACCCACAGGTGCATCAAAAAGAAAAAAATGCATATTCAGAAACATCCTTGAATTGGGCATCATGATATGAGCACATTTCTTGGCCTTTCAGTTTGAATACACCAGAACACTCCTTGGAGTCTTGAAAATGGAGATCATATGTATCATTAACATCCAAAAAATGAGTAAATTCACTCATCTCAGGTTTAGTAACATATTCTAATTCATTTTTCAAATCATCACTTAGCTCAATGCAAAATACTTCAAAGATAGGCTCAAACAATTCAATATCAATGGGGTTAGTAGAAAAATATGCATGTGCATTAGTAACTTCATGTGCAATATTAGTTGATAAGTGTGCTGACCCAAATGTGAAAGACTCATTGCTATCTAATTTTTTTTTATTAGCAACAAAACCATAATCTTCATTCTCTTTTACATGCATTCTTTCGTCATTGGATGAAAACATGTCTAAATTCATACTGTGAAGATAAGGAACATCAACAAAGAAGAAATCGTACTCAATTTCACATTCACTAACAGGAGATCCACCATTAGTTTCATCTTTTGGCTTCTCTATGTACATGGATTAGAAAGCTCTACAACATGAACACAATCTAAAACTTTATTATCATATGAATCAATTAGATTTTTAATATTATCAATGAGTAATGATGTTGATTCAAGATCCATATGCTTGTCACAATGTACAACTTGATCATTCCAACATGAACCCCTTCTTTTATCATCATGTATATCATCATCCTCTTATGTATCACAAAAATTTCCATCTCTGCTTCATATAAACAATCATGAGCAGCTGGGATATAAGCATATTCATCAAAGTTTTTATCACGTCTAGCATTGTCCTTAGGATTAGTATATTGAACACACACATTCTTAACTTCAAATTCATCATCACTCACACCATTGACATGCTCTATTAATGGAAAAACTGAACTAAATTCCAAGCATTCATCATATGTAAATTGTTCCTTCACTTGTGGAAAGGTGACTTCATGAGCATTTATATCATTGCATCCTTTATGTGAGGAATATACTTCTAGATCGTGCTCATAAGAGAAATTACAATCTTCTGAGAAACAATCAGAAACTTCAATTTCATCATGATCCTCATCACACAAAAAATTATCACTACATAAACCATGCTCAAAATTTTCAAAATGAATGCTTAAAGTTGTATTTTGAAGATCACGATTACTGGTTTGTGCTGAAACATCAACCACATTTGCATTGTTTTTACTAATCAAAATCTGGCATAGAATGAAATATTATATCTCCTTTACTTCTTCGTGACCTAAAATATTATAGGAGAAGCTTTCCTACATATTTATTTTTTCATCATCCCATGTATCTTTTTCTTCATCACTGTTGTATTGCTCTGTATATGTGTTGTTTGTGAATTGATTACAATCATTACTTTCATCATTACGAAAAGATGGATACTCATCTTTTGATATATTATTTTCACTTGTTTGCATTGTTATCTAATTTTTCTTGATATGATAGTTTCTATCTTCATTTTGATAAATTACACTTGTCTTCTTCTACAATCTTTATCCAATCAAGTACTTGGTCGAAGCTATGGGGATTCAATTCCTTTGGCAATGTACTCAGCCCAAATTCATAGATTTCACAAAAAAAATCAATGCACACTAAATCCTTAGGTCTGAATTCTTTGGGAACTTCCAAAAAGGCATCCAAAAACCTCAAAAAAAAATCATAGGGTGACTCTCCCTTATGTATTTTCATTTCATACAGTCCTTGAACAAAAGACTTTTGATCAATATTGCTCAAATTTTGTTGATGTTCAACTTGGAGCTCACTATGATTTGCATATTGTGATGATGGAGGAATCATAACAACAGGAGAATTTTCATCTTGACAAACATTTCTATTGTCTGATCCATGAATCATTTTTGCATGAGGTGTGCTAGGGTAATCAACACTCGCAGCCATATATCCTTTCATCATTGAGTATTTCAGATTGTTCTTGATATCCATGGCAATTTGATATGCCCAGTGTAATGTTGCAGGATCTTTATCTCTTAATAGATAACTCATCTTATTATCAAATACACTAAAAAAAAAAACCAAACATTCAACATCATTTGGTCACATATTTTCAGGAATATCTCTTACTACCTTTGCAAATCTAAGATTGAAAGCAGGAACCAACTCATCTTCATTTTTCTAGATTTCCATAAAGTTTTTTCTTACCACATTTGGAATTACCCTTTCACCAAATTTTTCTACAAAGGCTATCATAAATTGATTCCATGAAGATATGGAACATACTAGTAAATACGAGAACCAATCTCTAGCATCTTCTTTCAAAGATTGAACAAAAAGATTCATGACAACATCCTCATGATTTACCTCATAATCCCCCATCAAATCTATAAATGTATGCAAATTCTTAGAAGCTAATTCTGAACTATGCCCTATGAATTTGGGAAAATATTTCCTAACATTTTTAGGGATCAAGTTTGGGAAACCTTTAATACCACCAAAAGCCAATGGCATATAACTTTCAATAGAGAAATCCCTTCGAGGGTATGATAAAAATTGCATGCCCTGCATATTCTTACTTGAAATTTCACAGGGAAACCTTCTTGCATCCATATTCAATCATTATCAACTTCATACAAAATTATCAACTACCTCATTCACTAATTCAACCATGATTCCAAAATAAATCAAACATTCATGCCTTAAAGATTTCTTAGAGGCATAATTCCGAAATGACACACCTCCTCGACCCACTGCAGATATTACACATTGCACACTAGAAGTATGAAAATGATTACTACTATTCCCTTTCTTAGTGCTATTTCACCTAATAGGGAACCATTTATCATCTCAAGTCTTGAAGATTTCTCATAAATTGATTTCAAACATAAATACTTTCTTTATATTTATGAGAATACAGGTACAAAATTTTAGCAGCTTCAAACCTTTCTTCCTAATTGCAAATGATGTAGCTCTGGAGCTTTTCTTCACATCTTTAACAGGTTATTTAGAAAAATTCACCACATATTTTCTCAAAGGATTGAACTTCAAACATTATGAAGCCCTTTCAAAGGTAAATCTCATTTTGGGTCTTCTCCAACAATAGAGTCACACATAAATTCTTTGAAATTTGCTGCAACAAAACCTTTTCTAGGTTCAAGAACTTTTCAACATCTAAACAAGATGTTCAAATCCACCAAATTCTTGACTTTGTGATATGATAGTATTTAACTAGAGATTCAAAATTCTCCCCAACAGAGTCGCCAATTCTATTGGTTTTTTTTAGTAGAACCTTGAAATCCTCTAAAGGGTAGCCAACCCTTATGTTTAAGAATCTTCAAAGTTAGTGGCTAACAAACAAGTAAGAATTTCTAAGGCCCTCACTCCTACACTTTGGGATCTATGAAACCCAAGAGGGTAGTCCTGAATATGTTCATGTGATATTTACTCAATCAAGACATTTTTACATAG
The DNA here is from genome assembly GCA_007258455.2 of Sequoia sempervirens. Classification (NCBI taxonomy): domain Eukaryota; kingdom Viridiplantae; phylum Streptophyta; class Pinopsida; order Cupressales; family Cupressaceae; genus Sequoia; species Sequoia sempervirens. Next base: position 1,241,330,433 of record VDFB02271358.1, read on the forward strand.
ATAAATTCCTATAGAATGCAAATAGATATCCTTCATTAAAGATTTGGTAGATCTTTAAATAAATTATAGTCTATTGCAAGGAATTGGGGTGGTACTTCAGATGGGTACATTGTAATTGAATGTTTTTAATTGATTTTTATTCTCATTCCAAGCCCTCGGTCAAGTGCATTACTAACTCAATATTTAAAATAACCTAATGAAAAGACCAGTGCTTCATTTATTGGGATAATGAAATCACATTTGCAATAACCAGTAATACGATAGCAGTTTAACTCATAAATTAATGGGCTATTGACATACTACTTTGTAGTATTCAACTCACTATATCTAAGACACAACTACTTATCGAATCCAATGTTCTTTCATCCTAGACCTATAACCTTATTTTAGCATTTAATAAATTCTTTGAATTGAAGCAAAAATAAATTTACTCATTCAATTAAAACCATTGAAGCTAAACGAAAAGATCATTAACCATTTTCATTCATAATGTGATAGAAAAATACATAGGATAGCATATGCTTTAGAACTGATACCTTTTTATATTACTATTGCTATTGTAAAACCATTTAAAGATCATTACATACATGGCTCAGAACCTAGACTTCCATCCTGATCTACCCATTAATTCATCTATTTACAATCCACCTCACACTAGGTTCAACAAATCCACCTCACACTAGCCTAAAGGATTTCCATGTCAGTACCAAAAACAAAAAAATGAAAGATGTGCAGAAGAGGAAAAGTTTGCTGTAGTGGCAATGGTGTCATAAAAAACAAAAATAGAGCCAAGACACTACTTTGATTCGTCAAAATCAGAGTATGCTCACCCTCTTCATGCCCATTTTGAAACAAGAGGAGTGACCACTTCTTCCTCATCAGAGTCATCATATGGCACCAGGGAAAGAAGGTAATGGCCATAATCCAAGTCAGTTTCTCCTCCATCATCCAAAGGGCTATCAAAAACCTCAATGGGAGCATTGTTCCTCCCTAGACAACCCTTAAGACACTTACCCTTCTTTGTTTTCTTCATGGGATCAACTGGTTCCTTCCATTTAAACTTGATCAATTCTTCTGAAATGGTCCTTTCTCTCAAATTATATGTGCTCGTAATGACGATCTTCTAATTATTTCCATAGACACTTCTCTTGCCCTTTGATGCTATAGGAGCTCCCAATATGCCAGGTTTAACTTCAAGAACTTTATCCTCAGGCTCATGCATGTTGAGCCTTCTAGACCTTCTAACTAGCTTGACTAACTCACTTGGTTCACCCATCTCACACAAAATAGGATACAAATTGGAAAACCACCTCACAAAAAAGACACCAACCTATACCCTTAGAGTGTTCTTGCAGGAAAGAAATCTAAAACCAACCTAGTATGAATCAACACATAAGACAATTGTGAGCAATAAAACCGCTTCCACCCTAGGGAACTAAAACACGGTAGCTAAGTCATGCATAGTTCAGAATGGAATACATGTGCATATTCACTTACCCAGGAAAACCATTCTACTACTCTTGTGATTATTCGCTCAACATTCACACGTTCCTTCCTCCAGTACTAGAGAAATTATTTTGGCTCTTTGATAATTACAAATGGTGAGATAAATTGTAGGAAATCCTCATTAAGTAGAGTGATTTGAGCATTTAACAATTAATGACCAACCTGGCTTGCATGAGCGAATAGACCATCAATCGCTTGATATTCAATCTTGGTCATCAATCATTTTGGATTTAAAACTTAATCAAGGATGCTCTCCAAAGGTCACCACTTTTCTTTTCAACCATACTTGGAAACAACAATGACACCATAAAAAGCTGCCACATAGTTATCCACATCTCAGCCATATCATTTGCAATCCATTGGTTTTCACAAAAGTCCCTTTACATTACCTCCAAACTTTAGCGACAAGTAGTAACGCTCCACTAAAAGTAATATTCCCGGATATGCTTAGAAAAGTAGATAAAATTTTCAAACATTTCAGTGAGAACTTCTCAGGGACGCCCTCGAATAACCCGAGCCATCGCACATCACTTTAATGAACTTGAAGTTGAAGATGTCTTTGACAATGGGAAAATCTAGCAATGGGATGAAATTTGGACACATGGCTCTCACACTATTCCCTTCCATTCACTTCCATCACTCATCACAGAAACAAGAAGAGGATTTGAAATGTTTCAGTGATGGCACGATATAAGAACACTACAACACCCATTGCTCATCATTGAAATGAGACGAAAGGTTTTAAGAACTTTAGTGATAGGAAATGTTGAGAGAAACTAGGGCTCATCACTGGTCACTGAAATGAACCTGCCAACAAAGATAACTTTAGCGATGGGTGATCACTTAAGTGAATGAATATTTTCACATGTGAATATGATGTTTTGAAAAGGGGCCATGCAAGGTCAACAAAATTTAGACCCTTGAGAATAAAGACTTAAGACTTAAGTCTTTCACTATGAAATATTTCCACTCAACTTAGGGAGTATGGAATCGATACGAAAATAGTTGGTGACTGACGAACCTAAACCAGAGGGCCAATAAAAATATGATTTAGATAGCTCAAGTTGCAACTTAGATGACTAGTAACTGGGTATGACAGGTCAATGAAGAAATAAAACGCCCAGGGCTCAAGACTTAAAAATTGAATGGCGCTTTTGTATAAAAACCCCAAACTCTACCCATGGGAATAGGGGAAACATATCACAACCATGTAAGGAGCCAACACAAAATTTTCTCAAAATCTAGAGGCTCCAACAGTATACATGTATTTATGTATTTTGTATTGATGATACTCTAAAGGCACTAGAAACGAGAGTTGTTGAAACATTGATTGTGTGGGAGAGCCTAGATATCAATAAATATATACATTAATGAATAGTGTCACTAGTGATAGTCTCATTAAGCACATAAAGAAAGAGGCAGAGCTTGATTTAGAAAATTTTAAGGATTAAAACACAAGAATGGTATTGGAAGTTCAAGACAAGATGTCCTTGTAAGAATAGTTTTCTACCAAATACAAAAAAATTGACTACACGCTTGAATTTGTGACTAATAAATTAAAGGAAGGCTCTCAGTTCCGTAGAAGATTTGGGGAAATTAGTAGAATCCTAAGAAACTAGTTAGATTTGTGAACCTTTGATTAATTTTTTGATGATGAGAGTGTCTATGAATCTCAATGATCATCAATTGATACTTATCTTGAGCATGTCGACCACATCTCAAAAATGTGAATGGGGTGTTTAACAATTTTATGGTCAAGAATATGCAAATTTTTGTGTTGACAATTACTCTTATATTAGTGCAAGCTAGAAATAGTCTTTTGCATTAAGGTATTTTTTTGTTCCAAGGGTTCTACAGATAATAGGATTTTTCTTCACAAATCATCATTATTTTGCACCGTTCAAGGCAAGTGAATAGTTCTTTTCAATAAGGCATCATGTTACAATTTGGGTTGTATAGATAATAAGATCATGTCAAATCAACATTCTTGTCACCATTGGCTAGTATGATTTATTATTAGACTTCCTATTGTTTTTTTTTCACTACCTTAAAAAATTAATAGGTTTAGATGTTGACTTTCCATTATTTCTCTTAAGTAATTTACAAAAGTAGAGTTTTACTAAAACAATGTTATTAATTACGAAAAGGTAGTTGAGTTGCAAATTGTTGCAATCATTTTTAAGTCTTCAAACTCTTTTAACACAAAATCTAAACTATTAATTTGTATTTGTATTAGGGGTTCACTAGACAAACTATGCTTGTAATGAATATTGGGACCATTCCTTGCTCACCACTAACAAAGATCTACTAGGTCATTATATGACCATTTCTAGGCGTAAGAAATTCTCGACATAGTTAAGGTCAAAGACAACAGAAAAATAAAAAACCTATAGAAGATAAATGTTGACCAAGCACCAATAATGAAACTAAAAGAAAAAAAATCATCCCTATCCCTTTTAACCATATAAATAGTACACAAAGAAATATAGTGGTGTATGTTGGTGTTTATTAATAGATTACACATTAATAACAGTTAGATGGAATGGACTACCAATAAAACTTAAGCCCCAATTTCAATGTTCTCACATGCTATGGGAATCATCAATATGTAATAATAAATATCACTATACTCAATATATTTTTGTAAGTATGAGTAGTAAGATACCTAAAGATGACAATCCAAAAGGGATAGAAAAGGTGGGCAGTGGCTGTAGGTTGAAGAAACTTGACAACATTAAGTTCATGACCGATCCTAATGGATTATAGATTAAGAACAGTTAGACTGAAAAGAGTGTGAAAATTCTATTATAGTTAATGATTATTAATCTCCTATCTATATAGATTATTTGATTGCCAAAAATTAATTCATAGAAAATATTGAAAAATAGCACAACTCCAACTTCACAAATGAAACTAGAGGAATATAGAAGAAAATATGCAAAATAATAAACACAATATTTTTAGACAAACTGTCCCTGGAAAAACCCTGAAGGGAAAACTAGTTTTGTAGATGAGGAATTTGATTAAAATTTAGCAAATCAAGAGATACATACACTACTTGCCTCTTACTGGCAGAGCTCTGGCAATAATATTCTCCAAAAATTCTTCCCTCAATTTCTCCTACTGAAATTCCACTGCTGCTATCCCCAACACTATCATTGCGCTCTTGCTATCACTACAAAACTATTTGCTATCATTGAAAATTTATTTTCTATCACTTCAAATCTTTCTCAAGTGTGTGTTCTCAAAATTCCAATTGATCCCCTTTTATAATCACCTTATTGAAAAACCAATGGCCATGATTTAATCTCAATCGATGGCTAAGATTAACTAGACTTTAACAAACCTTAACTAATTAGTTTCTAGAAGTCTCTAGAGGAATTAATTAATTAATTAATTAATATTCTTGGGTTTGGAGACACTTGTCCAAGCTACATAAATTAACACTCCCTCTTAGTGAGGAAGGTGTTCTGCATGACACCAAACATATCTCTGAAGAAGATGAATTTTTCCTTCCCTAATGCTTTTGTCAGAATGTCTACTACATGCTAATCTACAGGTATATACTGTAGTTGAACAATCCTCCATTGTACACAATCCCAAATGAAGTGATACTTGATGTTTATATTCTTAGATTTGTCGTGAAACACCAGATTCTTAGAAAACTTGATGCAACTCTGATTGTCATAGTATATCACCATAGTCTCAACCCTCTGACCAAAAAAGGCTAGTAGCAACTTCTAAAGCCATATTGCCTCACACGTCGCCATGCTAGCTGCTATGTATTCTACCTCTGCAAAAATCAGAGCAATAGAATTTTCCTTCCTAATGTACCAAGAGACAACTCCTGATCCCAAATTGAAGTAGCAGCCTAAAGTGCTTTTCTTGTCCATTGTACTTCCTACCTAATCTATGTTAGTATACCCTATCAACCTGATATCATCACATCGAGTATATTTGATCCCATACTCGATTGTATCATGCAAATACCAAAACACATGCTTTACCACTATCTAATGCACTCTCTTTGACTCAACCATGAACTGACTAAGAGAGTTTACTGTAAAGGATACATATGGCCTGGTGTTGACCAAATACATGGGAGACCCAATCAACTACCTGTATAAGGTGGGGTCTACATCCTTCTCCCTATATGTGTCTACCTTCTTCCAATTTGTGATCATAGATGTAGACATGGCTCTACAATCCTCCATCTCAAACCTCCTTAAGATTTTGATGCAGTATTTCCCTTGTCCAAGGAAAATCTTTGTATCTATTTGCCACACTTCCATGCCTAGAAAGTAGTGCATAAGCCCCAAATCCTTCATCTCAAACTCTATTGCAAGGTCCCTCTTGCACTCCTCTATGAGCCCCAGTGAACCTATTAAAAATAAGTCATCCACATATAGAACAAGAATGAGAAGCTCACCCCTAACCACCAAGTAGTAGAGGTTATTATCCACTTCACTCTTCATGAAGCCCATTCCCTGCAAGTATCTATTAATGTTCTCATACCACGCCCTAGGAGCCTGCTTGAGTCCATACAAAGCTCTCTTCAATTTGCACACGTGGGTTTCCCTATTGTGTGCTATAAATCCCTCTATTTGTTCTGTGTATACCTCCTCTACCAATTCACCATTAAGAAACATCATCTTCACATCCATTTGATGGAGCTACCACCCCATCTATGCTATAAGTGAGATCATGGCTCGTATAGAAATATACCTAGCCACTGGAGCGAATGTCTCCTCATAGTCTATTCCCTCCTTCTAAGAGAAACCCTTGACCACAAAAATTTCCTTGTATTTCTCAATGCTACCATCTACACCATGCTTGATCTTATAGATCTAGCATGATCCAACCACTTCCCTATCTGTCTGTCTAGGCACAACCTCCCACACATTGTTCTGCACTATTGAGGTATATTCCTTAACCATCATATCTCACCACACCTACTACTATGCGGCCTCCTGATAGCTGGAAGGCTCAATATCTACCAACTGACTAACTAATTCCATATAGTCATTATACCTAGATGGTTATCTCTACTGTCTATTGCTCATCCTAGGAGCTCCTACAAACTCTCGAGTATCCCTATGTGTTTGTTGAACCTCATGGTTCCTCCTACCAACTGTAGAGGATGAAGTATCAACTTCCATGTCTTTCTGATGCATCTATTAGATATGCTACATTTTTTGCTCCATACTTTGCAAACTCTTAGTACCTGAGGTTGTGCTTGTACTAGTAACTATACTCGAGCTTCACTGCCCCTGATTCGATTGCATGATCCTTGGAGCTTCTGCTAGCTGCTTACTTTAATCATCTATTGGAAAATCCCTGGACCTCGTCAATGCCTTTTCCTCCATGAACTTGACATCATGCCGAACTATAATCCTCCTGACCCCTAGAATAAATATCTGATATTCCTTTGAGGTTTCACTATACCCCAAAAAGTACCTTCTCTCTATAGTTTGATCTCACTTGGAATGTGTAGGTCCTAGAATGTGACAAAATTCCAAAATCCTAAATATTCTAAATTGGCTAACATCTGGCTTCTTCCCTAAGACTACCTCCTCTGGTGTCATCTTTCCCAATACCTTATGTGGAATCCTATTCTATATGTATACTGCCATACTACATACCTCCGCCCATAAGTAACATGGCATATCCTAGTCATATAGCATAGCCCTTGCTACATCTAATATAGAACGATTCTTCCTCTCAACAACCCCATTCTACTATGGGTTGTAAGGAACGGTCCACTCTCTCTTGATTCCTTCCCTAGTACAAAACTCTTGGAACTCTTTCCCTTTGTACTCTCCTCCATTGTTTGACCAAAGAACCTTTATCTTCATGTCTATTGAATTATACACAAGAGCTTTGAACACTTGGAAGCGACTGAAGACCTCATCCTTAGTCTTCAAGAAGTATATCTAGGTCTTCGTGGAGAAATCATCAATAAAAGTAACAAAGTACTCGTATCCTCTGAGTGTCACTCCTTGAAAAAGTTGATTTCACAAACTTCCCCAACACACATCCCTTACATACATCATCATGCTTTGTGCTCACCTTTGGAACACCTATCACTATCTCACAAAGCAATTTAAGTGCTCCATGATGTATATGGCCCATCCTCATATGCCATAGATCTCCTTGATCTCTAGAATTACTATTGCTCATGAGTTCCTTATGAGTATTAAACTGCAACCTATAAAGCCTACCACTCCTAACTCCATTAGCTATGGGTGTTTTCCAATCCTTATGCTTGATTAACACATGCACCCCTCTAAAGAGTACAATGTAGCCTTTATCCTGAAGGACAAATATAAAAATCAGGTTCATACCCAAGCCTGGCACATGCAACACATCATGAATGGGAATCCACTTGTCATTCTCCCTTTGAAATAGAACAATCCCTTTCCCAACTAGATTGATTTTGGACATGTTCCCCATAGAAATTTGGATTCTGATGTCCTCCTCCTTATAACTAGAGAAGTACTCTCTAACTCTTGTCATATGAAATGATGCCCCAATATCTATATACCAAACACCTTGTGAGGTTGAGCTAACCATACAAGCTATGAGTGCAAACTCATCCTCCATTCTACTAGAGAGCTCATCTTCACTTGTTGAAGCTTTTGTCTGCTTCTTTCCTTTCTTTTCATTTTTCTTCCTTTGTGGGCAATCATTGACATAGTGGCCAAACTTATGACATCCATAACATTTGATCTTATACAAGTCCTTCTTCTCACATTTTGGATTTGACCCTTTGCTAGACCCCTTCTTCGCTTTTCCTTTCCCTACTAGGGCAATGTTTTCCTGTTCCAGGTCTCACTTTTCTAACTTTTAGTGCTAGTTCCATTGACAAGACTTAGTCTAAGCTCCTCTCGAGTGAAGTCACTTCATAGTTGATCCCAACTCAGTAAGGTGTCTCATCCATTAATAACTTAAACAAAGACATCCCAGTATTTAGTAAAACCATTCACGACTATTTGTACTAGCTCGTCATCATCTAGTTTATCTCCAATAGTTGCCAACTCATCCTTGACAAGTCTAAGCCTAGTGAGGTAACTTGTAACATGTTCTCCCTTGTTCATTCGAGTAGTCCTCAACTTTTGTCTAAGAATTAGCTTCCAGTTAGTGGTAGCATTTTGGTACATATTCAGAATGGTGTCTCACATCTTCTTCATTGTATCTAACTCTACAATATGCAGAACTATATGGTCCTTAATAACATCAAGAATTACTCTCCTCGCCTTGGCATCTTCCTTCTTATATGCTAAGAGTTGTGTTGTATCTGTAGGTACAACTACAACATTGGTCACATATTCCTTGATACCATTATCTTCCAACAATAAATAAATTTTGGCTTTCTAGACACCAAAATTTGAGGCTCCATCCAATCTTTCCTAATCTCTTAAACCTATTGAGGCCATCTCAAAAGATGAGAAAAAACAAATAATTCTAAAGAGGTCAAACTGGGTTTTTATAAACCCTTTATTTTTTCTTCCCATGCCTACGCTGAGCCTTTTCTACCCTCATATCTACTTTGATACCATGTGAAAATTCTATTGTAGTTACTGATTATTAATCTCCTATCTATATATATTATTTGACTATCAAAGATTAATTCACAACAAATATTGAAAAATAACACAACTACAAATTCACAAATAAAACCACAGGAATAGAGAAGGAAATACATAAAGTAATAAACACAATATTTTTGGATAAATTGTCACTGGAAAAACCCCGAAGGGAAAACTAGTTCTGTAGATGAGGAATTTTATTAAACTTTAGAAAATTAAGAGATACATAAACTGCTTGCCTCTTACTGGCAGAGCTTCAACAATAATCTTCTCTGAAAATTCTTTCTTCAAATTCTCTTGTTGAACTTCCATTGCTGTTGTCCCCAATGCTATCACTACACTCTTGCTATCACTGTAAAACTATTTTCTATTACGAAAAATTTATTTGCTATCAATGTAAATATTTCTAAAGTATGTGTTCTCCAAATACCCATTGATCCCCTTTTATAATCACATCATTGAAAAACCAATGGCCGTGATTTAATCTCAATCGATTAACTAGACTCTAACAAACCCTAACTAATTAGTTTCTATAAGTCTCTAGAGGAATGAATGAATGAATGAATTAATATTCTTGGGTTTAGAGACACCTGTCCAAGCTATATAAATTAACAAGGAGTGCCAACAAAACCAAGATGCCTCATTATCATTTATTGTTTCTATATTCTCTTATGCTATAACACTCACCGACAACGCAATAATGAATATCATTTTCCCTTGCAGATATCTATAATATGAGAAATGAAGATTATAGATACGAGAGTTTAAGATACACGAAAAAGGGCAGTGGTTTTTCATTTTGTACTTAGATGAAACATTATAACATCAAGTTTGTAACTAATTCTAACAAATACAAATTAAAAATAGTTAACCTGAAGGGCTACCAACAAAACCAAGAAGCCCTAAGGTTTCTTTAGGTTTTCTTTTTTCTTACTATTATTATCTGACAGCTACAGATACTATCTATTGGTGGTAGCACAAATTCAAGGGAAGAATAGATACATCTTGTCTCAATGAGGCATCCTTTAAATTAATACCATATATAATAATATATAAGTATATTTAACTTAAATAATAAAATTAGTTTCAAAATTTAATTTGATCATTGGTGAATGGTATAATTAATATTTCTCTAAAAAGTCAGTTAAATTGTTAAATTTATTATAAATTAATTTAAATAATATCATATGGTTAAAGCATATTATACTTATTAATTTAATATTTTATTTAATAATATATAATAATAAACATAAGATATAAATTTAAATTTCTTTATTTAATATATAATATTAATATTGTAGCTATTAATATTTATAATAACTATAATATACTTATATAATATAATTATATAATACATAACTAAAAAAATATAAATAATATAATATACTATATTATAAAAATATATATTATAAGTAACTATAGTATATAATAAATTCTTAATAACTCTTTTATTGTAGTCAGTAATATATTAAGTTTTACAAAGTTAGAAAAGAAAATAATTATTATTACAAGTCAATGTGTAATTAATAGTGAAAGTACATCATGTGCCATTTCATTAGTTGTTCTTGAAAAGGTTATTAAAGTGTTCATTGAATTTTAAGTGAAAAATAATGAACAAAAAAATTAAATAAAAAAATGACAACAATGGAAAAATTGAATGATGAGCAAGATTTCGATCATTTTGCATGCCTCTCAAACACTATCAACTATCAATCACTAAAATTATTTGTCCTCGCTCATAAATAAAATTCCTTCAATGTAAATATATTATTTATATAATTATTAATTTATATAAAATAATTTTTATTTATAAAAACATTATTATTTACTTATATTAATTATTCATAATTAAATTAATATTGTTTATAATTCATATATAAAAATAGTAATTAAGTATAATGATCAAAAGGATCTTGATAATGGGTTGGGAAAGTATATAGGCCGCAATCATGTTTTAATGATGAGTGTATTTTAAGGGATAGTTTTGGTGTGTTGGCTCATGTGGTATGAGCACACAAACATCATTACATAAGGTATAAATAGATCCAATGTTTATGTATTTACTTTAAATAGGTGCAAGGATTTTCCATGAGAGTTATCATTTTTTTGAGTTTGTTGGCTTAGTCCTTTTTGAGGTAATGGTCTCACCCTTAAATTCTAGGATGAAAAAATTATGATCTATAGAAGCTCTTGAGAAGAAGAGGAACAAGGAATTGATAGAAAAAAGGGAAGGAAAGGTTACAGTAGCATAGGGTGTCAAGTGAAGCAATGCAATAAATCAAGAATCATTAATTGAGGATATGGTTTCTTAGGATTTGGGAACTAGCTAAGGAGATTAATGCTGAGACCTATGTTGGAATTAAAACAAACATACATAATTTTTTTCTAGACCCAAGCCACACATGGGGAAGGAGAAATAATTTTTATATGGATTCATCCTTGAGTTGTATGATATTTTTGTTAAATTTGGCTAATTTATATCTTTTTCACGGTAACATTCAATATATTGACCATTAGTATAGAATTTATTTTAACTACTCCTTGGACCACCTCCATGCCATCAAGTGATGTTAGGATTATATGGAGTGTGTCATGAATGGAATAGCTAAGGTACTTAATGTAACTCTATATTTTGATATTAAACTAGTATTTTCATATTATTATGATGATGTTGACTTAGGTGTATCAGTTGAGGCCTCTTTAATTGAGGAAAGCATTTTGTGTATTAATTGTAAGAATTTTGGTGGGGGATTAGTGAGTCCTACTTAATATTATTTTCCCCCATGTCCCTAGTAAAAAATTCATTAAAAATGGTATAGAGAGGTTGAGGTTGATGTAATTTTCTCTCATATTAGTATAGATTTATCCATCTATCTTTTATATGATTTTTTTAGGTATCTCTCTAATTGTTGGTGGCTTTTCTTGAATTCATATTACAGTTGAAGTCCCTTTACTTCAAACTAGGTATTCTATAAGGTGGATAAAACTATATGGAATAATATGTCTTTTTTATATAAGTATCAATTGTATATTAGGTAAATAATGTCTTTGAAGGAAACATGGTGTCAACAATTTCCTCATTAACCAAGATTATCATGGTAATTTGACTTTGTTCTTAATTCTATTATGTTTCCTTATTAATTAAAATGGATATTTAAATGGTCCTAACTCTTGTAAAATAAATGATGAAATTATGCAACAGGGAGATGGTATGTGTGCACTTGGAAAATCTAAAGATGTTGTGAGGATTTTGGAAATGCAAAGAGGCTACCAAAATATGTTGTGGAGGACTAAGACGCCCAAGATGGTGTATTAGTCCCACTATTGTTTTTCAGGGAAAATACAAAGTCTTTGGATCTCAAAATTGGATCTTTGAAAATATCTAAAAAATGAGCCTGGGAGGACTAAGACACCCCAGATGGTGTATTAGTCCTATAATGAATTTATAAAAAATTTGAACATGATCCTAAGCTCCAAGGTTTGCACTAGCTTCCCTTTAGATCTCAGGTTCTGAAACTTCTGAATGTGGCCTATAAACGAGTTTTCGTGAAGATGAAAACTTTGTGATGCAACTTTACAACTTTTACAACTTTTCACTCCAAGTGATCTTTAAGTCTACAACCTAGATATGCAATCAAAAATATGCAAAAGGGAAAAAACTTGTTTTTTAGTGAATGGGGGTTTGCCTTGGTCAAACCCCTTGTTGGTAATTAAACCTTGAATTGAAATGGAAATAATGAAGGAAATGGTGAATTCATCTAACACCATGCAATGCTACAACTCACCAAACCCTTGTGAATTTTGCAAACTTGTGTGCAATGGATACAATGGATATGGATCTTGAATGCTTGAAAGATAGGACTTGAATTGCTTGCTTAAATCAAAACCCTACATCACAAATATTAGCACAACAATACACATGATGCAATAAAACTCTTTGATATGATGCTTGAATCTGAAAATAACTTCAAATGCTTGATGAATCTGCTCTTGAATGCTCTTGTGAACTCAATTATGCTATGATAAAATATCTCAAAAAATAATTAAGTTGAAATGAATCAAGGAACATTGTATTTATACTTATCTATGCTTAATATCCCAAAATTATATCACACCAAGCTGACATTTGAATTCATTGAATAAAGGAGGATAAATCCCACCAAAATTTGAAATTAAATCTCAAAAATGACTCAAGGAGGACTAAGATACCCTAGGTGGCATCTTGGTACCAAGTCCTAAAATATTGGGGCACAGACACCAAAAAGGGGCCCAATCTAGAGATGCCAAAATTAGGGTCTCGAGAGCCTTGGGGGACTAAGACGCCCTAGGTGGCGTTTTAGTCCTGACCCAGAAATCAGGGACACACCAATGGAGTCATTAAATTAACATTTATGCATTGGAGAATGTTGGGATTAACTAGAAAATATGTCATTCATAGTGCTGGTGGACATAAAATAGGACCAATTAAGCCATAAAGAAGCATAAATAAAGCAAGGTGGGCCCAAATAAGTGTGAAAATGCAAGGGTATGCATTTTACTACACTAAATTTAATTAATTAATGGAAAGCATAGGGTAAAGTCAAGTGTGATCTATATGGTCAAATTTTAAGTTTCTACAATAGAAAAACATTGAGATAATATTTTTTTTGTAAAATTATTAATAACTAAACTGAAGGATATATGTTTCCACCTTTTAGGAGATGGAACAAGGGTTTAGGACCTATTTCACTCTTAGTTCATTATGAAACCAAGATCCCTTAACAAAGTGACTCAATTGAGGGAAGGTTATATATGAGAGGGTTTTCTAGGTGTGATAAAAAAGGGGGGTTCACCACTAATCAAATGAAAGTAATATGCAAATCTAACTATATGACCTAGAAAATGAAACTTTAAAATTAGAATGAGTGACTAAGGATAAACATAGAGACACCTGGAAGACTAGAGATGACTAAACAAGATTTGAACAAACTAAATTTTGTTGTTTTTGATGTGTATAGGGACTCATACGCCATAATGGGCAATTTAGTCCCAGTCTAGGGTTTTTGGGTAGAAATTGGAATGTCTTAGTGACAAGTCAAAATCCATCGAAATCTAGTAAAACACCTATACCAGGACTCATACACCCAAGATGGAAATTTAGTCCCATTATTAGAGTTTCACTGATATTTCTATAGCCTCAAGTGATCTTTTGTAGGTTATTCCTTGTCCAATCTCCAAGTCCGAAAGTCCGAATTCTGGCCTATAGGTGAGTTTCCATGAAGATGAAAACTTCTTGACAACTTTGACAAATTTCTTCAATCTTGCAAATTTTTCTTCTTGAAATATCTTCAAGCCTCAAAACACCTAGATATGTAATCACACATCAAGAGGGAAAAATGTTGATTTGTTAGTGGATAGGGGTTTTCCTTGGTCAAACCCCATTTTGGTAATCAAACCTTGAAATAAAATCAAATAGAATGAAGGAATGATGAATGAAAAATATATAATGTTGTAACTCACCAAACCCTTGGAATAAAGATTGCAATCTTGTGTGAAATGGCTCCAGTAGATGTGGATCTTGACTCTTGATTGTTGATAAGAGATTATGTCTTTGAATGCTTACTTGAATCATGAAAACCTACATCACAAATGTTAGCTCAAAAACACACATGATGCATGAAGACTTTGACATGATGATTGAATCTTGAATATTGCTCCAAATGCTTGATAACTTACTCTAAATCCTCTTGATCATAAACAATTCTATAGGAATGCTTCATAAGATTGCTTAGGAGAAAATATGTGAAGAGACCTTGTATTTATACTTGTTTATGCCAAATTTCCTAAAATTACATCACTACAAGCTGACATCAGATCTAGGAGAATGAAACCCCACCAAGACTTGAATTCAAAGTAGGTCCAAGCTAAATCCAGACTCATACACTAGTTGGGGTGTATGAGTCCCAATAGCCTAAACTTGGTACATAAATTTCAAGAAATGTTAAGTCCAATGCAATATTGAGGATCAAGCCCTAAAACCTAGGTGGGACCCATGCATTCAAGGTGGCTTATGAGTCCCAAATCACTAAATCTAGAACACACAACCCACAAACATGAATTATGATTGGTCATTCGATAAGTGTTAGGATTATCCTCAAAGAAATGCATTAAATAAGGCTTGTTGATGCAAAATAGGACCAAATAAGGCATAAAGAAGCCTAATTTTAGGAGGGGGTCCGAAACATCTATAAAAATATAAAGGGATACATTTTTCTACACTATAATAAAAATAATTAAAGTAATTATTGATCAACTACTACTTCTTTTACATGTAACCATATTCAATTTATTAACCAACACATTAGTGAAAAAATTATGAATGTATATCTTCTATTCCCATTTCGTATTATATATAATGGTTTAATATTTATTTTCCCCACTTGAGAGAATCAATTCCTTTTTATTCCTCTATTTTATGCTACTATTCTAAATTCTTCTTTCCTATACATTATTATGTTGATTAGTTAGCTTTTGTTCTCTCATGTTCTCCTTATTTTTTCACCTATACTATATTTTTACTATTTATGTTTACATATATTCTTTATAACAGCCATATATTACATATCTTATGATGTTCCTACATTTCCCTTGTGCAATTTTTTTAATTCCTAACTCATGCCATTTGAATATTTTCTTATTATGTTCAAGGAAGTTATAAATTGCCTATTTTACATGTCCAGTGTATACACCACTCATTAGAAATTTGTTATATTTTAAATATTTCAAATGAAACACTCATTTAAGAAGAAATTAAGAATGATGTGCATACTTTATGTAGATCTTGTAAGCATGTAAAATGGCTCAACGCATATCAGACATCCTAAACTACATTTTTCCATTATCAACATCACTTCATGTCATTTGCATCATTAACCCTATTTTCCTCTATTAATTAAATAATCTCAAATTGTTTAATTAGTTTGGTATGTCATCACCTAATTTAACCTTATTGCTCCTAATTAATTAAATAAACATTAATTATTTAATTAGTCTACTTTCACTCATCAAAATTAAATATTTAGTTCCCCAAAATTCACTCAACATGATATATAAATAAATAAACTTTTATTTATTAAATTAAATACATCTTGCATGTTCATCTCAAAATTAATTAATTATTTAATTTATTAATCATCCTCACATATTTTGATTGAACAAATCACATCCACTAAATTTTCAATCTAATTTACTAAGTCCACTGATTACTCCAATCCCCCTAATCACTCAATCTAATCCCACTAATCATTCAATAAAATCTCATTGATTATCCAATCAATTCCCTTGATTGGATTAATTAGGTTAGTTAATTAATCAATCTATTTCCTCTCAATGTACATTGATCATTGATCCTGATCTTTCATCCTTGCATCCTGATCATTCATCTAAAAACAACAAATAGATATAAAAAAACCTTCATCTCTCTCATAATGAGAGGAAAAAAAATTGTAGAAAGGTCATGTTAGATTGATTCTTGAGAAAATTGAGCAAAAAATCCCTTGTATTCTAGATCATCATCATCATTATTATCAAGATTTTGCAAAACCATAGAGGCTTTGTGTTGAAGACCGGTCTAAAATCCATTATCAACATGAATACACTCCAACTTGGAATGATAAAGTTGTTTAGTTTAAATTAATTTGTGTTTCTTGATTGATTATCTAACATTATTTTTTGAATCCATAGCTGGCAATTACTCTTCATGAGTAGGTTGGGTTTTATCTTTTGATTTAATTTCATTTGGTTGATTTCATTGATGTTAATCTTGATCCATTAATCCCCCCTTACCCATTTTGGCACACTCGGTGGGACCTAGGTCCTTAAATCTAACATTTTCATCAAGTTTTGTGATTAGTTGCAGGTTCTAGATCACTTTTGTCTTTTGGAGGAATCAATTTTTTCAAATTGTGTTGCTATAATCTTAAATCCAAATGTTGTTGTCCTATTTTTTGGCCGCCATTGCAAGCACATAACCACTTTCATTTTTTCTGATACTTTGTATAGGAACATAGCTGCTATTGTCTAAAAGAAGGCTTCTATCATCCTATTTTTCTACCACAATCATCCTAAAAATTGGTTGCTATCATCAAAATTAATCACTATTGTCATTTCTGTTAACAGGTTTTTAATTGATTGTTGTTACAGAGCCACTATTTTCTAGAATAGAACCACTATCATACTATTTTCCTGTCACTATTGTCGAAAAGAGTCACAATCATACTAGTTATAGAGTGACTATCGCAGGTAACAGGGCCACTATCATGTTGTTTTTTGGTTTTGTGTTAGTTTTGCAAACTTTCTTGGATTATCAGTTGTTATCTAACCCTAAATACTTTTTTTTTGTGTTCTATGAGATTATCTAACATTTTTGATGCAACTCTTGTAGGGTGATGGCATAGTTTTAATTGAACTACTAATTGTTTGCTTGTAGGGTTGATGAACGGTCCAAGGTGATCAAAGGCTAAAACTACTAACACATTTACTTACAGAACCTTCTTCAAAGTCAGTTTATTTTTCAAGAATTTGTATGTGTGTTGGAAACATTTGAATTTAGTGTTTAAAAAAACATGAATTTCTATCGACACTATTTCATTTTGGCTTAAAAATCTGATTGTGATGACAATAAATTCATTTTTAGTATTTGTACGAGTGTTTGAAGTCTCTAACATTTGAATTTGGTGCTTTTAAAACATGAATTGATATCTATGACACCTCATTTGGACTTATAAATCTAATTGCAATAAATTGTCCACCACATGTTTTGTGATTGGCAATCCAAGTGCATATCCTCTCCCCTTGCATCTTTTGACGATCTTGGGTAATGAGAAACACTTTGGGCTCTTTGAATTTTTTTGTTGGTCATCCATTTTACTAGATAAGGACCCATCTATGAGACACATCCCATAATGGAGAACTCATAAGTGACCCTAAAAGCACATTTACCAGTGGGCTATATTAAAGTGTGTGAAATCAAAAGAAAGTAGCATGAATCTAAGCGATAATTCCATAACATGCCAATAGTCCTTATGTGAACATAATGGGTTGCAAAGGCTAGGCTAGAGACTTAAGTGTCTTACATATTTGATGCATACATTTAATGTTCATGGTTGTCATTACCCACCTTTTATCTAGAAACCCATCCAAGTCTTTCTAAAATGTTCTTCAAAGTAGTGCATGATATTTGCACCATTCCCAAAAGTTACTTACCACATCTGGTTTATAGTTGAGGCATAAGGATTAAAGATTCCCTTCTCTTTTACAAAACTAGGAGTATCAAGATGGTACATTTCCTTGATATGTCCTATTTGACCCTTCTATGAATTCATATTCATCACTCTTTCAAGGGTGAGGCAAGCCTACAAAGATGAATGCACCTTTATTCCTTAGGGTGTAATTAACTAATATTCTTTGAGCTATACTAGTGGATCTTAATTGAAGAAGGACCATGAAATATCCCCCTTTACCATTAAGTCAATTATTGCAATATTTATTCTACTATATGTATCACTTATTCTCAAACAAATCACCAAAATATTAGATCAAACATAGTCAAACTTACAAGATTTTCAAAAAATTGTCACAAATTGAACACTATCAAACTAGAGCCACTACTGTCAATTCTACCACTTTTGTTCCAAAATCCTATCCAAGTCATCCTAAATTCTGATCGCTTTTGTGTAAAAGACCTCTATTGTCATTTTTATTTCACCAGTCACTAAATTACATCCAAGATTACTCTTGTCATTCCTAAACATTACTACTATTGCCATAATTTTTTCCACAATCATCCTAGACAATAGCTGCCATCATCCTACTTTTTGGCACATCTCAAATTTTTTCAAAAGCTAGTTTCAACACATTGGCCTAATATCTTACACAATTATAATTTTTTTTTTTATCATCATTGGACCTGTATGTTCACAATTCAATATCACCATCTTACACTTCAAACTTGGTTTACCTATGGTTAGTAACCATCAAATTTTGGACACAACACCAAATTTAGACTTGCATCAACATCCTATCCAACATCAACAATCAAACATCAACCTAGTCTTGGACACGTATGAAACACAACAAATAAAACCATCATCTTACTATTATTTTCTAGGTTATTAGCAACAATCTTTACTTGCATCCTCATAGAAAGTTCAATTAAAGCTATCAACATATCCTCTACAAACAAAGTAAAATATCAATCAACAGTCTTGTGCATTTTGTGTCCTAGACTAGCATCACATCAAAACATAAAAAATCCCTTCATACTCTTATCCTATGGTTTGAACATCCAACATCATAGCATCATTTATCAAACAACATCAAAAATCGACTCATCTCCTCATCATAGGGTTGAGTAGCAAAACATTATCATCCAACACCAAAATTGATCATCCAACTATCCCAACATCAACACAAATTCATATAAAAAAATCAACAACCTTTATCCAAAAGGTTTACAAGCAACCCCTTTGTACGTCATTTCACCAAAAAAAATCTCAACTCAATACACCATCCCATTTCCATAACTTGTCATCTCAAACTAACGAAGGTCTTTTGAGCTCATTTATGACTAAACACAAGGAAATATGGTTCCACCTTTTAGGAGATGGAACCTAAGAGTTAGGACATATTTCACTTTTAGTTCATTAGTAAACCAAGATCCATCAACCAAGTGACTCAATTGAGGGAAGGGTATATATGAGATTTTTCTTAGGTGTGATTAAATGGGGGATCACCAGTAAGAAAATACTTAGAAAGAAAGCAATGAAAATAATATGCAAATCTAACTATATGACCTAAAATATGAAACTTAAAATCAGATCACTAAAAAGAAAGATACAAAAAAGTACCTAGAGGATAAAAGATGACTAAACAAGACCTGAAAACCCTAAAAAAATTTGTTGTTGATGTGTACAGGGACTCATACGCAAAACTAGGCGATTTAGTCCTAGTCTAGGGTTTTCAGGAAAAAACTAGAATCTCACAATGATAAGTCAGAACCCACTAAAATCTAGTAGAATTCTAGTAAAATTCTGGTACCGAGACTCATCAGCCAAAGGTGGTGATTTAGTCTCGTTCTTTTTTCTAGAAAATTAGTATCTGAATCTATTCTCCTATCTTTGTGCTTCCTTCCTATGTTTTCCAAACTTCACTTCCGGATCTAAACCTGCTAAAAATTTGCAAAAACAAAATATTGTGTTGATTTGTTGATGGGGGGTTTGCCTTAGTGAAAAACCCCTAGTTTGGTAATTAAACCTTGATAGAAAGAATAGATCTTTAAGGAAATGTGTGTGAAATTCCTAATCTTAAGTGCATCTAAGATTAAGATATCTAGAGTACAATAATGTTAAACAGGTGTAGGACAACTAAGAGTGGGGGTGAATAAGTTGTCACACAATTCAAACTTAAAACTCAACACTTATTAATTCCACAACCACACTGTTCTATTATTAAGTATGAGAATGAAATGAAAATAACAACAAGAAAACCAACACAATGAACACTTGATTTTTATGTGGAAAACCCAATGAGGGAAAAACCACGGTGAGGGTTAACTCACAATATAAAAGATTATAAACTAAATACAAAGGCTTACTGCCAAGGGCTCATTTCCTAGAAGAGGACTCACTGTCCAAGTACAAAGGCTCACAGCCTATAGAAAGGAATCACTGTCCACAAAAATGACTCGCTGTCCAACAAGGAGGATCACTTCCTATAGATACAAAAGAGAACAAAAGATCCACCACAACAATTAATGCACATCTACAGGATTGCATAAACCTTCAACTCATTGCCTTCAACACACTAAAAAAATGCTATCACAACTCACTCACACACACACTTCTACTCTTATGATTTGTGGCACACTTTCATTGCTTTGCATTACACTATCATACAACTCTTCACAATTCAACTTTATTTTATACCATCCTCAACCTTAGAAACTTTCTCCAAGGTCAACCACAAAAACCTTATTTCATAAATTCAAATTAGGTCGGCAACTCAAAATTCCTGTGGTGGAAAGGCATAAGAGTGGACCAATAAATTATTTAACCAAGACCAAAAATAATGTCTTAGATCACTCACATGCTTCCTCAAATTAATTTTATTCTTTGAATGAAGTTTAAACACTAGTTCAGCCAAACTTAATGAAAACACAAATAATCATTGATGTACACACTTCCCAACAAGAAGATGGCACATACACCATGACACACTTCCTTATGCATGAGAATATACTTTAGAATCTTCCAGATACATCCGTAGCAAAACAACAAACTTCAATCACTAAACATCTTTCACCAGTCCAACTGGACTGTATAAACTCACACTGAAATACTGAAACATGACTTCTAGATTACCAAACTTCAAACCTCTTTTCCAAAGCATAGAAAAGAACTTCACAAGACATACTCTAGATCCACAAGATATGAATCAAAATAGAGAAGAACTATAGAGAAAAAATATTTCTCCTAGTCCATAGAAGACCAACTCTGCCAGAACAGTTCACATACTAGTGAACGTAAATTTTATATACCGTCAAACTAGAAGCTAAAAATTAGGAGATATCACCACAAGATCACCATTATCAAACCTTTAGATCCACACAAGCATAGGATCAACACAGGAGAAATGCAGAGCACATACCAGAGCACATTCTGAACACTTTCATCATTCTGACCTCTCTTCTTTATTTAATTTTCTCAAAAGCACTTGGAAACATATCAAACCAACACATCTTCAATGCTATAAAGATAGCTCCATGTATTGACAACATCCCAGCAACATCTCAACTATACATGTACAATCTATAACGTACTAAATTGTGTTGACATCAATGACAACACCACCAAAACTTGCTCATACCTACAAAAATCTCCCCCTTTGTCATTGATGGAAATTCATGATGTGAAACACCATCAAAGACAATTTTTTTTTTACATACTATCCCATTAGAACATCTTCTCTTCTTCTACAAATTTTTTTCACATGAATTTCTCTCCCTCTTTGACATCAATGGAAAAGATCAACAACACTAATTACTCCCTGTTGATGGTGTTTTCTGCACAACAACAACTCAAAAAAAATATAATATCCTATCTCTCTTGAAAGGTAAATCTCTATCAGCAAGCCTCAAGAGATAACCCCAAAGTCTCTAATGTCAGGTCTTGACAATGCAAAAACAACTCAGTGATGATGTGAAAATGATAGTAATCACAAATGGCCTTACACAACAAATGTTGGAAACTTCAAACTCAACAAATCTTGCAATATGTTGATGCTTTCAATCCTAAAACTAACCCAAATTTTAAAAGAAATAGCAAAATATAAAGGGTTTAGAAATATTTTTAAAAATAAACCTAAGACCAATTGTGCAAACAATCAAACACTCAAAGTGGACCAATCCTTCAAAACCAATTCCTGCTTAACCCAGATCAAACTTGCAATCTCACAGAAATAGTGCAATCTTCTAAGGAAATAAAATTTTTTTAGATCATGGAGAATTCACACAAATCAACCTTATTTTGTAATTGAAATGAATAAATACCCACAATTGAACTCAACACATAAATTTAAGGCTTGGGCTAACTTTACACAACTTACATTCAACAAGATGCTAAAAGTATGGACCAAGGATTGCTCAAACACTTCAAATCTTAAACCATTAAAACAATTTCATCACATCTAAATCTAAAACCTAACATGAAACCACAATTTAAAAGCAATTTATCAAAGATCTGGAAAAACAAGAACCATGCAAAGTGAATAACATAAGAAAGAGCACCAAAGAACAATGTCTTTACTTATATTGAATCACCCAAGTTTGCAACAATTCAAGTATGCACAATGTTTCAACACTTTCTCTCAAAAAATACTAACTCCTAGCTTAGTTCTCATTATTTCAACTATGTCTAACCCCTTCAAATGAAGTTGGGGTCTCAATTTATAGATAAATTACATTAGGTCAGCCTAGAATTAGGGTTTACATGATTAGGTTGGCTAAATAGGTCAGCCAAGAGTTTTTTTATAAAATAAAATTACATTTAATTATCATAAACAAAAATCTAGGCCAGCCTAGACTCTTCTAGAAGCATTATCTAGCTGGCATAGACTCCTAGGTCATCCCTCCTGGCTGAAAGTCACATGACTGGCATATTTTCCTAGGTGACTGCTAGTTGGCTATTTTCTCCTTCTTTATTGGCCTCTAATTTACTAGATAATTCTTTGATCTTTTCTAATATTTCCACCATATTTGTTGGATCTGGAACTAGAATAAACTTAACTCTTGTCTTATGAGTTTTTTATTCTTCTAAATATTGGGGCATCACTTTATTCCATTCAACCTGCAACTCATGATATTTATGTAGCTTTGAGATATAGATAGTTGCATCCTCTAGATTGTCTTTGGTGATATGAGCACTATTAGAAGGGGCATAAATTTCATGCCACCATGCCTGGAATCTATTGATGTTCATATTATTTTATGCCCCTTATCTATTGATGTTCATATTATTTTATGCCCCTTATCTCAATTAGTGGGTCTCACCTCATCCTTGAACTTATCTCCTATAGGAACAACTACATGAATGACTCTGTTATTAAACTCATCTCTCGAAAACTTTGAAACTATCCTAGCTCTTTTCCTCTACTTGGGATTCTTCCATTGTTCCAACAACTTGTCCCAACTAGGAGTTTCTTCTTGAACAATTATTGGATTTTTGCTAAGCTTTTCTTTTAGCCAATCTAGGACAGTAGTTTGCTCAGTTTCTATCTCTTTATTTAGACTATCAACAACATTATCCTCAACATTTTTCTCCATTTCTGTTTGATCTTCTTGCTCATCCTTATCTTAGTGAGGGTTGTCAGTAACCTCTTCCATATTCTTCTCTATCTCAGGATGGTCCTTCGGTTCATCAATCACCACTTTTTTTGGGGACTTGGATGGATTTTCCTGAACTACCTCAGACTCCATGTTCTTGCTTTCTTCCCTAGAGGTTGATTGCCTCATCTCTTGCACAAAATTTCTCCCTTCTCCACTTTGAGGAGTAGAGACTTCATAATCTTCCTCCTCTGGCTATTTAGGGTTATTTGACATGTTACCTTCCTCATTGACTTCCTCCTTTGATATTTTCATATTATGAGGAGAAAGAGGAGGAGGATTATTTCCTATAGCTACTCTCTTTTCTCGATCATCAGTAGGCACCTCTTCATTTTGCACTTCTTTCTCTGCAGTCTTTGTCTTAGCTACAGGGGATGTTTTATGCTTAGGATAATTTCTTTTAACATACACTTGGGGCTTTCCCCCTAAACTTTATACATCTACCACTTTGGTTGAGAAAGGAGCATCAGTAGTTGGGTCACTCTTTCTAGCTTTGGCTGCCTTCTTCCCTTTTGTAACCAACTCTCTCTTTACTAGTTGGGGTGTCTCACCTTCTTCAGTTGCAGTATTGACCTTGGGAGCCTTCTTTGTTTTTGGAGATGGTTTCTCACCTTGTTTAACTTGAGTCTAGCTCTTGGTCTTTCTCTCTATGGTTAGAGGATTTTCTTCCCTTTCTTCTTCTTGAACATCTTCATCATGAGGCTCAGCAGTATCATTACCTTTATCAACTTCAGCTTCCTCCCCAGATTGGGATTCCATATCTCCCATCAAATCATAAGTCAATTTGGTTTCCTCAACTTCTAGCTTTTTCACTTAATGATTGACCCACTGTCTTGAATACTACCTTACTAGTTTAGTCACTTGATCTAGATTTGTTACTTCTTCCTCTGACCAGTTTATTTGAGGCAAGGGTTTGTTCCTGTAAGGCTCATAATCATGTTGTTGGACATCTTGCACTTGATCTGGTACCTCTACCACTTTGTAGAGTCTTATGAATTTGAGTGGTAGCCTGGAAAATATTCTCCTAATGACATCAAATTCATCTCTACAATTGGCCCAATAATCCTCAATATGGTCCTTATGCCTCAAGGTTTTGTTGGCTTGTTTCTGGGCCTTGCCATAAGGATCAAACTTATTTCTGTAGTGTGAGAGTATAATTCAAATTGTGCCATCTCTTTTTCAGAATGTTGGGCACTCTGAATAGAAGGGCATGCATCTAGATTTTCCATTCTCAATGGGAATTCTACTCCCAACCCTATCTTATGTATGTCCTTTTGTAAAATATCCTCAAAGGCTATCATTTGCCTTGTCAATTCTAGCATTAGGAGCTTATTAGTTAGATACATCGATAATCTGAGTGGGACAATAGAAGATCCTTATACCCGAATGTATGTGAATCTTTGAAATTGCATAAACCATTTTCCATATTGCTTAATCAAATCCATGGCATCAACAAAAAATCTAACATGAGGGAACCCTGTAGCAACCTGGGAATGTACATGAAGAATGCATAATTTTCCCTTCTGTAATTAGTTTTTTTATGTTGCAATTGTGGATATATGTCCCATATCCTGTCTTTCTCTATAGTCCCTTTGGAACTAAGACCTTTATACTTAGTTTTTCTTTCCAACATGTAGACAAGATATGAAGTCACTGTAAACCTATTGGTCTCTTGCACACTTCATAATTGGGAATCTAAGTTGTTTCTTATGACTCTATCCCAATGACAATGCTTTCCTACCCTGATTTGTGTGATGCGGTAGAACATCTAGGTATGAAAGATATGAGATTCTTCTACCCCAATTACCTTACCTAGGAGAGTTATAACATCATGATATTCCATCTTGAAATCACTTCTATGCAACTATTTAGGCAGCTTAGAATAGTGTGGTTTGGGCTTCAATCTCCATGAGTTGTTCATGATTTCCAAACCTTGTTGGGGTCTTCATCATAAAAATTTAATCCTTCCCCAATATTTATTTCCTCAATGAGCTTGTGATGTGAGGCAATATTGAACACCTTTGTAATGGATTCCTTAGTGAGATTTTCCATGACTCTTCCCTATGGTCCAATTATAATCCTTTTTCTAGAGTCATACTATTTTGTACATTCTAAAACTAGCTCTGGGAAAAGTTGTGTTGGAGGGAACCATGTTGCTTGATCCAACTCAGTATGAGTGTGGATCTAAACCAATTGAGTTGGTGCATTTCCATACATCCTCTATTGAAAATTATCGTAGTCCACATGTCCCATGTTTTTGTTTGCAATCTTTGAACAGGAAGAAGCAATCATGGACTTTGTCCATATGCCTTTAAAATCATACTTCATCCTTTCTTCCCTTCTTCTCACCTCCTCTTGTACGAGAGAAACCTTTGTTTTGGATGTCTTTTCTGGGCTCAATTTTGGCTGCATCTGTTAGAGAAAAGCAATAATCACCCAAATGCAAATAATAACACAACATGCCATTTATTCAATAAGATTTGTCAACACACGCTCAATGAGATTATTAAGTGCAAATTATGATATCAATATGGTCCCTGAATGATAATGTAGACCAAATAGTTCACTTCATGAGATTACACAATGATATGAATCACATTCAAATTGATGACTATCCAACCATAAATGCCATGCAATCATCATATAGAAGCTCATTTATCACTAATATTTGAAATTTAAAGCTGAAGGAGAAAGGTCGGGTAATCCGAGGGGGCTTGGATTGCCTGGCTAGACTAGAGCTCAGTTAATTCGAGCAAGATCGGATTCCATGAAGTTCAACTAATTGAGCTCATTTCAACTTACCATCATGAGGTATTCTTGGAAAATGGAGTTACTTGTCACAATTGAGCACATGCAAGCGTTAACCACTTTGAGATATTATCCCAAATCACATTCATCAAGGTGGGATTCATCATACACATCAAAAATTTGAAAACTAAGGATGTTAGAGTATTTCTAGATGACTCGGACTTCTTGAATGCAGACTTGGCCAAAGAATCAACTAAGTGTTTAAGACCTCTATTATTTTGGACTTCAGGATTTTATTCACTCCATGGATCTAAAAAATCTGAGGGGGCTCAGATTTTCTGAGCAGATTAAGGCTCAAAAAATTTGAGCTACCTCAAAATTTCTAAGTGTTTTGCTCAGATGCACAATTTTTCTAAGGGTTCAACTCACTTCACATTTGAAAGACAAATTATGATCACTTTACTATAGCTGGATTGATGTTCATTTCTTTCAACACATCACCTCATGCATTTTGGATAGAAATTCATTAACCCTTTTCACTTCATTCATCATATTTCAATATTCAGCTAGGGTTCCACAATACTAGGGTTTTTGAGTTTACATTTAGGAGGGCGACACTCTTAAATTCCACCATCAAACACAAAAATCCGATACAAGAAGATAAATCTAAAAGATTTTCAAGATAGAAAATCACTCCACTCTACCCTAAGGATATTCAAATCGAAATCTACATCAAGCCTTTATGAGTATATCTTTTAAAGAAAGAAAACCCTCAAAAGTAAGGCAACAAACCAAGCAATACAAAATCCTCAATTGATGATTGAAGCACACACGGCAAGATATCTAAAATCAAGCACGAGATTCATTGAAATCATTACAGAGAGACTAAAGAACCAACCTTGAAATGGTGCATAGGAAGTAAGTATGCAATGGAAACTTGCAATGGAGACCCTCGAACCCTAGAGTGATCACATGAAGAGCGCAACCTCCACTTCTTAGTTTCAACAAATGGGAGAACGAAGCAAGCTCTCAACTTTCAACTCTTCACCAGGAAGAATGACCAAAATGAATAGTATGTTTCAAATATATTCCCATTTTGCATTATAAATGATTTTCATTAATGCATGAAAAGACACTTGAAAATCTCATATATGTGAAGGGAGATTGGACTCAAAAAATATGAGGGAGCTTAGATTTTCTGGCCGGAATGAGGCTCGGGTTGATCTGATTAGTATCTAGACTAATTGCGTATTTGAATGCTTAATTATAACAACTTAATGGAATTACAATTCATGCATACATTATTGAAATTATGCATTAAAAACTTAAGGTGAAAAAACAAAATTGAGAGAGAAGAGGGAAAGTGCAAACGATCTGATAATGGAGTTCGCCACAAACGTGACTACGTCTCCGGGTTCACTCCAATAGAGTGAGACTGATCCGATTAATCTCCAAAATAGAAATTACAATTGCACCAAGACCATTCCTTCTAGCATTTCAGCAACATGACAATACTCTGATGTACAAAAATTGGCTCAAGATCTCCTCAGGATCCCTCTTTCATATCACCTGTTTCTCTACTTCACCACTTAACTCCTAAGAGCTTACATTTCCCCCTTTTTATACATAAAATATATGCCTAAAAAGGCTTAACCAAAATAATAAATGCCTAACCCCCCTTCAACAGTTTGTACAATGCCCCATTTGTCCTCTAGACCCCTTTAGATTAAATGGTTAGGAGTTTTACAACAAAAATAGTCCATTTGTTATGGCTCGACACATCAAAATGAAACAGACCCTATACATATTTAAAAGCCATATCGATGGCCTGTCGGTGACAATCTATTTTGGTACCCGGGGGGTCAGTGGTTCCAACCTTTCCGACTTGCCTTTTGTCTATATCCACCGCAATGGAGCTCAAGAAAACAAACCCATTACACATTAATATTTGAGGGTTGTGTTTAACACAACGGTTGCTAGCTATTTCGGTATTTGACATGGCACGGGGTCGAATCCCCAAACCGATCTTTTGTTAGTTAAACTAACTGTCTCGCCAACACCGAATGAGTGCACCAACAGGGCGCCACGTGGTACCTCCTGATTGGGCCACGTGGCATCCTCTAATTCCTTGACTACGCTGACTCAGATGTTGACTATATGGTGATGTGGCCGCAGATGTGTTCACCACTGTATGCTGACTGGGATGCCATTGTGCACTGACTTGGATGACACTGTGCTTGCTGACTGGAGTACAGAGATGCCACGTCACTTGTACGAATGGACATGTGTCACCTAATGATTGTCCCGTACAACTGCCATGTGTCATACCCTGGTTGGTCCACATCAGATTCTGTACAATACGGATTGACTGATGACGTCACCCATTGTACCACCAAGTCAACTAAACTTTGATTGCCCATGTGTCAAGCATACGATGTTGGATTTTGACAAAACAAACATTACCAGAATCATCTCAACGAGCCCTTCGATTTGATGCTGCTTCTGTTGATTTCTAAGACAATCATTTTTTTCACCTCCTGGATGACCCTTGATAATAGTTTGACCCAAAGTTTGACTGGCCATAACTTGAGCAAACAGACTCCTTTTCACTCCGTTCAAGTTGCATTGGAATCAGGACGTCGAGCTCTTTCTGATGGTGCTAAATTCTGGAGCATTAGAGATTCTTCAATTTTTAGTGAAAATATCCTTTGGATTAGGCCTCCCCATTGGAGAACTTTTGGACCTCCAAAAGTGGCATTTATTCAAACATCAAGTGAAAATATCCTCCAGATCAAGCCTCCCCACTTGTCTTGTATCATCTGTACATTTGTGTACCTGACTCACAATCACAATGAAGACTACAAAAACATTGTTGAACATAAAAATCACTTTATCACTTCCATAAGCATCTACATCAACTGTTGTAGCCACTAACCAACAAAAATTGACTAGCATCAAGCTGAACAATAATGCAAAGATGAAAGAGAATAACTCAACAACATATTGATCTTTTGTAATAGAAACATTTTTACCCAAGGATCCATCAATGCTTTCAATCACCATTCCCTCATGCTATATTGTGGGTGCATCCTGTGACATCTGACCCTAGTTAGCTACTCCAAGTTCCTGTCTAGAACCACCTGTACTGATAGACATAAGAGTTAAATCTTTACTTGCATTAATCACCCTCTTTAATTTCCCTATGTTTGTAAAAGAATGATCAGTCTTAATCCTATGAGAATGTACAATATACTGAATGCCATCTTTAAACAAATGATAATGATTCTTTTCCCTATAGAAAATAGTTTTTCGATCATATAGATAAGGGCTACCCAACACTATCCCATAGATATCTAGTGGAACCACATCAAATTGTACTTCATCCTCAAACTTACTAGTGATTGCAAATCTCAAAGTGCATTGTATTGTTACTTGCAATTTATCATTCTCACAAATCTAGCCTAGTGGATAAGGTTTCTTATGCAGTGTAGTTTTCAATCCCAAGTTTCTTACAACATCTTCAGAAATTAAGTTAACTTGAGAACCACTATCTATGAGTGCATCAATTTTAATGTTCTTAGCAACAACCCTTAAATGAAACAACTCATTCCTTTTCTTATCTTCAGAGACATCATTAACTTCAGAAGTAGAAGCACAACTATCAAAGGAAACACTGGAAATAGGAGCTTTACCTTTCATACCCATAGCTGTTACGTTAGTTTCATCATCAGAATCGGAACCAAGATCCATAACAACATTTGTGGCTTTCTCCTTACCTTTCTATTTCTGATTCTATCTCTGAGCCCACTTAGGCCTCAATTCCTGATGCAACTTCCAACAATGATCTTCATCATGACCCTTCTTGTCACAATGAGAGCAAGAAAAATTGTCATCCTTCTTGACTGTAGCTATCTTCTTTCCTTTCCCTATCTCTGCAACCTTAGGTGATTTCTTTACAGAGTTATCATTATCAAAATTATCAATAAAAGAACCCTTTCCTCTTGACTCTAAATGTATAGCTTGGACACAAACTTCATCCAAATTACTAGGATTCAAAACCAAAATAGAATGTCTGAGATATGAGTGAAGACCTCCTATGTACTTTAACAGAGTATCCTGGGTGTACAAAGGTACATTTAATGCAATAGCCCTTTTACAAAACTTGTGGGTGTAATCTTGAACAAACTATCCTTTCCCTTGTTTAAACACTTGTCAATTCATCATTAATTGCTGCATGTGACCTAAGGGATAGAATTACTTTTTAAGAGAATTAATAAATTTTGACCAAGACAAATTGACTCTACCATGCTGTGAAATTTCTGCTCTAGTCCTACTCTCCCACCAGGTGAGAGCTGAACCTCCCAACCGAAGAGTGGCTAACTTGATCCTAGAAGCATCATCAAAGAGGCTTTGAACTCTACAATAGAATTCTACTTGATGAATCTAGTCATCTAGTTTTTCAACATCTAATTCACCACAATACTTAGGTAGTTCAAATTTAACATCCAATTTAATCTGAGGATTATTTACACCCTTAAAAGGATTACCGGAAAGAGAATGTGTAGAAGAAGAAGGAGAAGGTGGAGAAGAAGGAGTAGTCGAGGGAGATTTTGGGGGTTCATCACCACCTCCTAGTTGCTTCTTTTTTATTTTACTGTCCCCATGATCTTCTTCACATTTCATGCATTCTTCCCTTTCTTTGAGTAGCATCTCCAACATAGCTCTCATCTACTAGAAAGCTCTTCGAAACTCTTGCTCACTGAGTTCTTCAGGTACCTACATTCCAGATAAAGACATTTTTGGAAAATTTCTTCATTTCCCAATCTCAGGATTATATTCTTCAAGCTTTCCTTCGCCCTTCTGAATCCTAGATCTTGTTAGCATTCAAAACCACTACAATAATAGTCACCAAAAGCTCTGATACCAATTTGATCTGATTAGGATCTAGAATAATTGTGTATTTGAATGCTTAATTATAACAACTTAATGGAATTACAATTCATGCATACATTATTTAAATTATGCATTAAAAACTTAAGGTGAAAAAAAAAAATTGAGAGAGAAAAAGAGGGAAAGTGCAAATGATTTGATAACGGAGTTCGCCACAAACGTTACTGTCTCCGGGCCCGCTCCAATAGAGTGAGACCGATCCGATTTATCTCCAAAATAGAAATTACAATTGCACCAAGACCATTCCTTCTAGCATTTAAGCAGCATGCCAATACTCCGATGTACAAAAACTAGCTCAAGATCTCCTCAGGATCCCTCTTTCGTATCACCTGTTTCTCTACTTCACCACTTAACTCCTAAGAGCTTACATTCCCCCCTTTTTATACATAAAATATATGCCTAAAAAGGCTTAACCAAAATAATAAATGCCTAACCCCCCTTCAACAGTTCGTACAATGCCCCATTTGTCCTCTAGACCTCTTTAGATTAAATGGTTAGGAGGTTTACAACAAAAATAGCCCATTTGTTATGGCTCGGCTAATAAACACACATCAAAACAAAAAAAACCCTATACATATTTAAAAGCCATATCGATGGCCTGTCGGTGACAATCTATTTTGGTACCTGGGGGGTCGGTGGTTCCAACCCCGTCAGCTTGCCTTTTGTCTATATCCACCGCAACAGAGCTCAAGAAAACAAACCCATTACAACTTACTATTTGAGGGTTGTGTTTGGTGCAACGGTTGCCAGCTGTTTCAAAATCCAGCATGTCACGGGGTCGAATCCCTGAAATGATCTTTTTTTAGTTAAACTAACTATCTCACCAACGCCGAAGGAGTGCACCAACGGGGCGCCATGTGGCACCTCCTGATTGGGCCATGTTGTATTCTCTTATTCCTTGACTATGTTGACTCAGATGTTGACTGTATGCTGATGTGGCCACAGACGTGTTCACCACCGTATACTGACTGGGATGCCATTGTGCGCTGACTCAGATGACAATGTGCTTGCTGACTGGAGTACGGAGATGCCACGTCACATGTACGGATGGAAACGTGTCACCTAATGATTGGCCTGTACAACTACCATGTGTCATACCCTGGTTGGTCCACATGGATTCTGTACAATACAGATTGACTGATGACGTCACCCATTGTACCACCAAGTCAACTAAACTTTTACTGCCCATATCTCAAGCTTACGACGTCAGATTTTGACAAAATGAATGTTGTCAGAATCATCTCGATGAGCCCTTCGATTTGTTGTTGCTTCCATTGATTTATGAGAAAATCATTTTTTTCACCTCTTGGATGACCCCTGATGACAGTTTGACCCAAAGTTTGACTGGCCATAACTTGAGCAAACAAACACCTTTTCGCTTCGTTCAAGTTGCGTTGGAATCAGGACATCGAGCTCTTTCTGATGGTGATGAATTCTGGAGCATTGGAGATTCTTCATTTTTTAGTGAAAATATCCTCTGGATCATGGGTAATCCGAGCTACCTTGAATTTCCTGAAGTTCCCCCATACTTAGCCTAATTTTCCCT
This sequence comes from Sequoia sempervirens, assembly GCA_007258455.2. Taxonomy (NCBI): domain Eukaryota; kingdom Viridiplantae; phylum Streptophyta; class Pinopsida; order Cupressales; family Cupressaceae; genus Sequoia; species Sequoia sempervirens. Next base: position 1,241,363,689 of record VDFB02271358.1, read on the forward strand.
TCATTTCAAATTTTTGGATTTGGATCATCTTTCAATGGGCAAGCACACCATCATAATGTTGCAGTAAGACACCTTGAGTGCATATATGACCAGTAGTTCTTAGGTGAAACAAGACCAAGAACGAGAGACTTATCCCTTAAGGGGAAAAAGTCAAGACCCTAAGGAAAACAAGCAAAACAAACAAGAAAAAGAGGGTCCCTACCTCAGGTGGGGCATGTGTGCAAAAATTGCACAAAAAATGGTGACTCCTGCTAGGGAAATGCTCCAGAGCATTTTGATGACAAATTGGAATCAAGAACCTAGAACTCTGGTTTCAATCCTCATGTCGGGTCAACCATAAATAAAATTTCAAAGCCCATGGATAGGAAAGTCCTTCCTATGCTAGATTCAAAGTGTATGAAAATGTGTTCATTTCCCTCCCTTAGTTGTTGTAGGGCAACCAAGGTCAGTCTAATCAAGCTATGTAAATATTCTAATTCCAAAAGAAACCTGGATAGAGCCTCACTTCCAGTCAGGAATCCATAGCTCTAATGAGGTTATTGTTGTGGCTCTACTGAACATTGCTCTACTGCTAGCCAGGCGTCGGTAGAGATATTTAGATACTCCTGATGAGGTGAACATTCAGTTTTTATTTTCAATATTTTCTTTTTCTTTTCTTTTGATATCCTTTTAAGATCATTTAAACTTTTCTTTTCACCCTGTAAGTGATGAAGCTCACACCTAGGGCTGAGAACCACAGTGGTACTAAATCATAAATAGGATTTTTCACTTGACTAGACTTTGCAATGAACCTTCAACAACCTAAGGTTTCTTAAGATGTATATATAAGTGTAAGACTCAAGCACATTCCAAAACTAACCTAATCTAGTGACTCATCCACTTCAAGCATTTAGCACATGTGACAACAAGTAAAGGATTTTCACCAACTTATTCTGGAAGGATGATTAGAGTTTGTAAGAGAAATACCTAGAACAATCCTTGATAACACAATGATTGTTGTGCAAGCACAATGCTCCATGAAGAGAACAAGGGAACACAAGACTAAAAAAGAAAAACAAAAGAAAACTAGAACCTAACCTAAAGCAAGCCTACACTAACCAAAAGTGTAAATCAAAAGCAACCAAAATAGAAAAAAGAAAGAAAGCAAAGAGCAAACCAAAAAGAACCCCTAAACTAACTATGTACAAGGAAGAGCTGTAAACAACTTAGGCCAAGAAATAATGCTTTAGATACTGCCCATTGGTAGGCAATGGGACATCCTCCCCAGTGAGAGTCTTCAAATGAAAAAAAATATCTCCCAATATCTTTGAAATCTAGAAGGGGCCAAGCCAAAGCTTGTAAAATTTTCCATGCTCCCCCTTTTTGTTGTGTGCCCTATCCCAATACAAGACCAGATTAGAGATTCTAAAGGCTTTCACCTTGGATTTTCTATCAAACCATCTCTTAACGATGCCTTGGTGCTTAGCAAAGCTCTCTAATGCTTCATCTCTTTTCTCTTCAAGTTACATAAGCTCAACCATATGAGCCTCATATCTATCCCCCTCATCATAATAATCATTAATAAATTGCAAGGTGGGGATTTTCAGCTGGATTAGGAATACTGGCTCAAGACCATACATAAAGTGATAAGGAGAGGTTCCTAGAGAGGCCTTATGTCTAGTATGATCTTCCTAGAGAGAAAATCTAAGCTAGGCATGCCAATATTTGGGATTTCTCTCTAAGAGCTTGTGAATGACTCAAAATATTCTTGTTTGTGGACTCAGCCAAACCATTTCCTTATGGGTAATAATTAGAAGAAAACTTGATGATAATACCATGATCAAAAGCCCATCCAAAAAACTTTAATGAAGCAAATGCAAGACCATTGTCATAGACTAAAGCATTAGGACAACCAAAAATATTGATAATACCTGATTCTAGAAAATTGATCACTACTTTAGAAGTACACTTCTTGCAAGCAAAGAGCTTTAGTCCACCTAGTAAAATAATTAGTTACTATAAGAATGTACCTATGGCCTGCAGAGGAAGGTGGATTGATTGGACCAATAAAGTCCAATCCCCACTGAACAAATGATTTTACCTCAATTACTGGCTAGAGTAGAAATGTTGAATGCTTCTCCTTACTAGCTATAGTTTGACATACATGGTAGGTTATCACGTGGTTGTGTGCATCCTTAAACAAGGTGGGCCAATAATACCCTGCCCTTAAGATCTGATTTGTAGTAGTTGGTCTAGAACCATGGCCCGTTCCATACTTGTCATGGAATTTTGTCATCACCCGTGCAACCTATTCCTTTCTAAGATAGTGAAGTTAAATGCCTTCATGATTCTTCTTATATAGGATAGATCCTTTCAACATATAGCTGTCACTCTTCAAATGCAACACTCTTCACTGTAAAGTGTTGAGATGGTCAGTACACTTTTGATTCAACAAATAATAGATAATGTCATCATACCATTCATCTGGAGAGACATCTTGAACGCTGTATTGCTGGGATGTGAGATCAGGACCAATATTAGCCATAGTCTTAGTCAATCCTTGCCCCCTCACAAGCTTCATGGGTTGTATTTCGATGTCATACTTTTGTAGCATGGTAACCCATTTTCCCCTTCGTTCCCGCAATTCATTTTGCATCAAGAGGAGCTTGACTGGAGGATCTGGTACTTTTGCAATAACCTTATTTCTCAAGATGTAGTTCCTGAATTTCTTCACACCTTTGACCAAAGCATGAGCTTGTTTTTCTACACTGGGGTACCTCAACTTTGCATCTTTTAATGGAGCACTCATAAAAGCTATAGGATGCTAACTTCCTTGGTCATATTTCTTAGTTAACATACCAGCACAAGAATGATCAGATGCAAATGAATATATATATATAAAGGCTTGGAATAATCTGGGCTCACTAATACTGGTGCATTAGCTATTTCCCTCTTGATTTTTGCAAAATCCTCTTTCGCTTAAACACTCCATTCAACCTTCACATCCTTCTTCAGCATAGCATTCAAAGGTTTAACTATTTCTACAAATCCAGTAATAAACTTTCTAACAAATTTAATTTTCCCAAAGAAGGATTTCATCTCCTTTTTACTGGTTGGAGGTTGGATCTTCAGTTTAACTTCTATTCATTCTAGATCAATAGATATACCTTCTTCTGAGATAACATGTCCTAGAAACTTCCCCTCATTAACTCCAAAGATACACTTCTTAGGATTAAGTGAAATACCAAATTCTTTGCACCTTTGAAATACTTTGCACAAATTTGTAATATGATCACCTCGTTTCTTCGAGAAAACCATTCAATCATCCATATAAATAATGATGCACTTACCAATGATATCCTTGAAGGAAATTTCCATGACACTTTAAAAGGTTTCCCCTGCATTGATGAACCTGAAAGGCATTCTCCTATGAGCAAAGGTACCCCATTTCGTGGTGAAGGTAGTCTTGTGTCTATCTTTGTATTGCACCATAACTTGATTATACCCTAAGTATCCATCTGGAAAAGACATCATCTAGGATCCATTAATGATTTGTAACACTCACTAGTACACAAACAATAATATATGACTAAATAAACTACTAAAAATTGCATATAAATGACTAATTTTGGTCACGTGACCATTAGTAGTTTATTGCTGGTCATTTATAACATGACCAAATTTATGACTAAACTATTTTAGTCATTTATTTAGTCATTGATTTGGTCATTGATTTGGTCATTGATTTGTTCATTAATTTAGTCATTGATTTAGTCGTTAATTTAGTCATTGATTGTTATTAACTGGTCATTTATTTAGTCATTAATTTAGTCACATATTTAATCATTAATTTAATCATTAATTGTTGTTAACTAGTGATTTATTTAGTCAAGATAGTTATTTATTTAGTCATATATTTAGTCATTAATTTAGTCATATATTTTGTCATTAATTTAGTCATATATTTAGTGATTATTTTAGTCATTACTTTAGTCATATATTTAGTTATTTAGTCATTTAGTCATATTTAGCCATTAATTTAATCATTACTTTAGTCATATAGTTAGTCATTTTATTTACTAGTTTCCATTAATTGGTAGTAAATATAATCACAAAATAAACAAGAGTTGTGTGCAGCCAGAGTCCCTGCCGTAGAAATTAAGCTCTAGAATACAAGTTGGTAATGCAGTGTCAAAAATTAATAGCACATATTTGTAGAATAAAGCATTCATCGGTAAAACCATGTTTCAGTTGTAAACATTGGTGAAGCTTTCTCAACCAATCAGATTGGAGATAATTTATTTTTGATTTTTAGCACATTTTACTATTTTACTTCTGTTATAAGCTGTATTCCAAGAGTTTTTCAGTGGGATTGTTAATCTTGTAGACTTTTTGATTCCTCTATGTCTGCTCTAATTCAAGTAGAGGTGCTTTCCCTCTTTCCTTAGTAGTTTTGAATAGTAATTTTGTTGTAGTTTGACTTTCTAATCTTGTAGAATGAAAGTGCAAATGAAAATCAATTTTCTGATGCAAAGCTTGAAATTGAAATGAAATTACGAACATTGGTGAAGCTTTCTCAATCAATTGGATTGGAGATAATTTATTTTTAAAATATTTTTTGTTTAAAAATGTGCATGTGAATTTTGCAAAACATGTTGCCTTTTGTATATACATTGAAAATCCATAAACCATGTCTACAACTTCATTGGATTCATAACAAGCACTTCATTAAGGATTCAAATTGATCTCTTAACTTCGATGGCTGGAACAGGAAGGCTGGGCGTGCTAACAATTTTAATGTCTCAGAAATCCTCCTGTTGCATTGTGGAAGCATAGTGATGGGAAATAAAGATAGCTGTGTATCTGATCATTGATTTGGAACTTGTATGTATAGTTTGTTCCTGGTGGTATGGGCAACTGGTTTCAAAAACACAAAAGAACATTTATATCAGCTTAATGCAAATTCCACTACAAATGATTGAATACAATGAGATTTGACAAAAATCAGAATTAAAGCTTACCATGACAATAGGGAAGGCTCATTTAAGCCATTATATATATTATTGATAATGTTATCATTTGTTACAGTATCAATTTGAGATCCAAGAATGTAAGGATTGATTAGAATTCCTTGCAAGAACAACAAGACAAATCTTGGATTGATGTAAACAAGGCACTTTTTACAAGATCGATAAACTAGAACAACAGTAGCAATATCCATTTGGTGCAATAAGGAAAAGTAGTGATAATAACATGTAATTTAATTTTTTGAATTGACATATTTTTGAATGCAATCTTATACAAAATTGAGGATGTGAAAACAACAGTCTTTGCCTGCAAGAATGCACTATAGCTATAGCATCTACTAAATTAGTAACTAGAAATGGGAAAATGTCTTATGTCACGGTTAAGTTATTAGCACAAAGCTGAAGCAAAGAGGCTATTTTATAGTATGATGAACTTCAAACTAAAAAAGATCAAGCATACCCATTTGAGAACACTTGTGTCGTCATTTTCTATCACTTGTGAGCATGAACTATAAGGGTGTAGATCTGCATAGGTACATGATTGAGGTAGTATAATAATTGTAATCAATTTTTTTTGTTTGTCAAATTACTTAAAATCCAATAAATATATTTCATTGTCAAAATAAATCACAAGTCTAATATGTATGACAAACTTCAAACTGAAAAAGATGAAGCATACTTGTTTGAGAATAGTAGTTTCCTCATTTGCTTCTACTTGTGAGCATGAAGAGCCAGGGTGCAGATCTGCATAGGTATAGGATAGCAAGGAATTCATACAAAGAATAAGATTGGAGTTACATATTATAGTTTGATATAAAAACTACTGGCATCTTGGAAACAACTTACAAGCATAACCATATAAAGAAAAGAATCCTACGAACTGTAGTAAAACTGAAAATGATTCATATTAACACATAAAAGCAACGTTATAAAGTGTTGTCCATACAGTTTACTGTGCCAACAAAGGTTACTTACAAAAACATCTATTTTGACAAATAGTTTACTTGAGGAAGCCAAGTTTGTGCTACAGATCTAAGGTTTTGCAGGAGGTTGGCAACTACCCCCATGCTGTTGCAAAGAATTTGCAGGACCATGGAACTGTGGAATTTTGCTGCTTGTTTGATCATGTACTTGAAAGACAGAAACTGTTTAAACACTACCATAAAAATTTACAAATAAAGTGTGAGAATGCTTCTTAAAATTAAAAATAGTAACAACAAAAAACACAAAACTATCACAAAGACTACAAACTGCTTGTTCTAATTTCAAAAATTGGTAGTATGAGTCTTAACTTCAGTGTAACTAGTCTCAATTATATAAAGATTAAAAGTGCAAAAAGGGAACAAAGAATGTGCACTGCTCAACCTTTCTAAAAAGTTATGCAAGTGCAACTCAATCTTCTAAAGATGGGAAACAAATTATATACCTCTTCATCAGCTAAATTTGATGGTATCCCAATGATGTAGACAAGGTTTTGCTGAATGACTCGAACATTACTATATTAGAAAAGATCTAAAGAGCAATACCGTTATGTGTTGATTAACAAAGTTTATTTAACAAGTAAATTTCAGAAGTCAGATAAATATCAAAAGGAAATTGCATTATCAATGAACAAAACATTGTAAGACCTGATGGTTTTAACTTGTTACCTGTTTTCGAACTTCATTTGATATTTGAAGTTGGGCATATGGTAGAATACCTAGGACTTTTTTCCATTGAGTTGTGATGTCTTCAAATTTTTTTGCAACTTTATTCCTTTCTAGAATCTTGCAAGAATGCATAAGTGTCAGTTCAAGCAAAATTAAATTATTTGTAGGCAATGTGAATTATATTCCTATGCATCATTAAGATGGGAAGTAATTCAATAATGTATTGATGTAAAAATATTAAAAAATGATTTTAAAAACTGTTTATTGTGAAATTGGAGCTCTGTGATTCATGATGATAACACCAAGAATTCTTAGCTTCAATTGTTTATATTTGTTGTTTCAGTACATTTTGGATGACATCATGTAATACATCATTAAAATAAAACCTAATTTGAAACTGTGTTGAAGAACTTAAAAACTATCTACCATCTTCAATAAAAACAAAATCGTACATATTGAATTTGCATTGGCACCAATGACATTTAATGTGTAAGAACTATGATATTCAACATACTCAAATAAGTAAATCTTCATATAGGTATCCATTAGTTCAAAAAGTTGTAAATGCAATAATGGATACTATAATGAGCTTACCCCAGCTTTGATGTTAGTGTGTGGAATAAAGATAAGGAAGATTGCACTGTCCTACGAACTGAAGGATGGAGCCTACTCTTGGAGATGGATATCAAGCCTTATGGCATTGTCCTGGTAATGGCAAGAGTCAAATGAGAGTTTCCACTATCCATTTAGGCATACCCCTGAACATGGAAATAATAATTATGATTATTGCTACACAGAAAGCACATATTAAAAACTATGCAAGAGTATTCAAAGTTTTAAAATGTTAATCATAAAAACATTGTAGCAAAAAAATAAGGATTGCCATTAATTTCATATAGAAAACCTTGTTGTATCTATCTCATAATGTAGAAAGGGCATAATATGGTCATGAACTGCATTGAACAATAGCTTGCTCATTTGTTGCCACTTATGATCATGAACAGCTAGGGTGCATATCTACATGGGCTGAGAATTAGAATCATAATTGCACTAAGGGAACATATTTTAATACATGTTTAATATGAACATCAAAATGAAAAAAATGGAGCATACCCATTTGAGAACAGTTGCATCTTTATCTGCTATCAATTATGAGCACGAAAATACAAGGTCTAGATCACTGGTGCCGGTTGTGTGCATCAATGGATGAAGTTTTAACATGCATAAGTGGATGACAAATTGAAGATTAAATTGGTGTAGCAACAATGCACTATTTACTGAATGAATGTTATTTCACAATTAAGTCATTTGTGCAAGAAAAATGTTGAAAGCTTGTTAGAGGTCTACAATAACATACAGTTTCGACGATTAGGATATTGCTATGTTCAGTAAAATTCATCCAAGCATCGTAAAGGGACCAAAGCTGAAGCAAAATGGCTGATGAGAAATACAAGTGAAAGTTTCGAGCTTCCATTGTTTTGATATAACTATGTATAAAAGGGAGGACAAGTTAGTGAATTTTGAACATATTCCTTGTGTTTATACTCTGCACCAAGCTAGAAGCTAGTGTGTACTGAGCCACATTGGAAAATTAGCAAAAAAAAATTAGTTAAATGTTACAATTAAGTTATTATCATGGACATGAATGCTAAAGGTTGGCTAGAGGTTGACAATAACATACCTGTTTGAGAACAACTATCTAGTCATTTGCAACAGTATAATCATGTGACAAATTTACAGGAGAATCACTTGCAACCATCAAGAGCCAAAGCAAAGATCTGCATAAGTGGATGACTAGAAATATAAGTAATGTAGTTGAAGCATCATCAACATGAAGAGCAATTAATGTAACAACTGTTTTGTACTTACACAAATTCAGCATTGATTTGGTGCAGTGAGGAGAAGCAATGATAATAGCATGTTACAGGAAAAATTATTATAATAAATAGTTGCACTTGGGAAAATGTATACTAGGTTTTGTAAATGATTGTATAGTACCATTATAGTAGGTGTCAAAGGCATCAAGTGACATGTAGCAGTAAATTAAAATTGTATTGAATACAATTGGAAGTGAAGGCATATTGCAAAATGGTCTGTCCAATATGTATCTAGTATAGTGAAGTTCAAAAGAGCAGTTTCAATATTGTGTACCCAAAAGTGGTCTAGCAAACTCCCTACGTGCGTTTTTGGCTTGTCGACAAGAAATGATAGTTTATGTTGCATAAATTCAAGGAGGAGTGCTTGTGTTTTGTAGATTGTAACATGTCAATGTTGAAGTCTCCAGCAATAATCAATTTGGAATTTGATGGCAATGAGCTAATAGTGTTTTGTATTAGATTAAATATGTCATGAATGGGTGCATTTGGTCTACAATATATATTTGTAATGCGCAGAGCAATGCCTAGATGCAATAGGTCAATGGTTATTGATTCTAGATACTTTGTTGAAAAAGTGTCAATGTTTTGCAATGAAACTATTTTTTTGCAGCATGTTAATAGACCATGAATACTTAGTGTAGGATAGCAATAGAATATATCATTAAGGAATTTAACATGGTCAAGCACATTGTGTTTGGTTTCTTGGAAGCAAAGGACAGTTGCTTGAAGAAAATCAAGGTCATGGGCTATTTCTTATGCATGTAATGCAAAGCTATGTGTATTCAAAGAGCATATGCTAAAATGACTTGAAGAAATAGATGCAAGGGTGTGTTGTAGTTTCCATTGTGCTAAGGCTATGAGGAATTGCATCTCGATATTGACTTTTTCTGGAACTTTGAAATTTTGATGTTGTAGTTCGTGCATTAGATACAATGATACAATGTTTCTTACTTGTGATAGAGTAGTGTAAACAAGACCATGTTGATAGACTTTACAAGGGTCAAAAGAAAATGCATCCATTGTGAGGCCTTGTGCTCTGTGAATAGTTCGTGCACAGGCTAGTTGCAAAGGGATCTGAGCTCGAGTGACTATTTTTGTAGCTGTTTTGACTTTTCTGACAACTCTTGTTATAGGTGTCCAAGAAGGAAAAATACAATTTGTGTATAGACTTTGTATTCTTTGTCGATGTGATTTTCCAACATTAACCCTTCCCATGTGTACTTTTGTAGCTGTTTAGAGAGGAAATTCCTTGCAATATGCAAATTGCCTGCTATACTGGCCATTGTTATTCTTAGCTTAGGCAAGCAATAATTTTAAGGTGGAATTATCTAATGCTGGAATATCCAATATAATTAATTAAAATGCAGAAGGGAGCACAATCATGTGAGAAAATTGGCAAGGTGGGTGCTCACTGATATACTAGTTTATATTGGTGACTGCTAGTATATTGTCTGTTTTGTTGCCCATCGCTTTAATTATGTTGGTCGGTGACTCAGTAATGAATTATAATTTAATTTCGTTCTTCTTTTATACCTCTAGGGCTCTAATTTTAAATCTAGCCTCTTATAGTGAATTCAACTAGTACTCATTATGGACCCTACACATTGAGTTATGTGTTTGTATAATTGTCTTTGTGGAGATCATTTGAGGACTAACAATGTAGGAACAACAGGTCACAAGGAAAATATAGAGGTAAAGGAGGTAAGGATAGTGAAGTTGCATGACAGTATTGTTGTAGGGACTATTGAGTGTCCTGTGGATATGAATAAGGATGAGAAACAAGTTGAGTTTGCAGGTACAGGGGTACATAAGCCTGCTATAACATTGATGGAGCCATTGGATGGAGTAAACAATAAAGGATAGAAAAAATAGGGTATTAAGGACAGTTGCAGGCATGTGCATGGAAAAGAAAAGGAACAAATTCAAAGAGTTGTTAACAACAGTTTGTTTACAGGTGTAGAAAATGGTAGAAACTCAAATGTTGGGCAGAGGAAAGATAAAGGACTAATGACAGGGGTAGAAATATAAAGTGCACAACAGGGCAGACCTAAGCAAGGATATGAGATTGAGTTGAAGGAAGTTCATAGTGTTGGTTTTGCTAATACTTGTTTGTGTGTAGGTACAGGTGAAAGGAAGCAAGTAAATGTTGAGCCAAAAATGGATAAAGAGCAGACCTCAGGACTGAAAATACAAATACAATCATATGCAAATGTCAACACATTTTCCAATATAGGACAGTTTGGTATGGTAAAATGTAATAGGTTGATTTTAGGAGGGTCATGAGTAATTTAAAGTGTTTTGAGTCTTTTTATTCTAAATAAGGTCAGTTAAGACCATTTATGTTGAAATTAGGCGAGTTGGAGTTTTGGGGAGTCAAGTTGTTCAAGATTGCACAAAACAGATGCAATTATTTAAGATGTAATTTTGAGGGAATAGGAGGGGTCAGTGTTTAAAAGGTAGTTAGAAACATTGGGAGGTTGGAGAACCAAATTATAATTGCTCTATAAAGACTTAAAGGGCTCAAAGGAAAAGTTTGGTTGATTAATTTGAAGAAAAATTCAAACAAAACACAACGTTCTCTGCATATTCCTGTGTTTTTTTATCTTTGTTTCTTCTGTATGGACTTGTACAGATTTGGGAAGCCTTGAAATTCATTGGATGTTATACTGACTTGTTCTAAGTACCTTTAGAACTTATTTTGATTGCTTTTCATTCATTTTAAAAGGAGATCTCAAAAGTTTTCAATGACAGCCTGTTAATAACAGTGAATTCCCTGTTTTGAAGGAAACAATGATAAAATAGTCATCCCACCTACTATATACATCTGTGTTTTGGTGGGATGACATAGCCAATGGTAGAATAGTTGTCTAAATGGCTTGATAGGGGTTGGAGTCGAGTCCTTTTGGTACAAAGTGAAGCCCTAGGACTGGTAAAAGGGTTTCTTCAATGTAAATGATGGCACCAAAGTGGAGTTTTCATAAATATGTGAAGGAGTTGACCTTTTGATGAATTTTTGAGTGAGACGAATGACAGTGAGTAGGGAATTTAAAGGGAGCTCGCATTTGTAGCAGAGGAGGAGTGAGGGTTTTGAGGTTCTCCATAAATAGTGAGGGTTTCTTTTATTATACTCCAGAGAGAGTTTTAAGTGTTTTAAGGGTTTTAGTTGGTTTTCAGATTTTATTCCTTTCATTTTTGGTTTAGTATTTCTGGCTCCTTTTTCATGAAGCTTAATCTGCCAACAATTGTTTCTCTTTCCATCAAAATATTGAAACCCTAAGCCAATAAAACATGTAAGAAAACTAAAAAATTAAAGGACAAAACTCATAACAATGCTTTTTAATCTCATATTTGATAAAAAAACTATATCCAAAGTTCAAACAATTTTAGAAAGGGAAACACAATGAGTCAGTGTATCACATAATAAAGTCAGTATAATTTTCTCCAAGAGATTGATACTACTTGCATTTAGAATACTGCAGTCAATATGTGCCTTGCCAGGTATTCCTAAAATCACTCTGAATATAAAAACAAATAGAATCTCAAAAATAGGGAAAAAACAACCAAATAGATGAACCAACATCCAAATAATAAATTCTGGGCTATCAGACAAGCCAGTTGCAGCCATTAATAAAACCTACCATATATCAGAATATTAACAAAGCAAGTTGAATGCCAAAACAAAAAAAATGAAAAAATAAGAACATTATAAATATGATATTATATAACTCAAAAAACATATTTATCATCATACCAGCAGAACCAGAAAGAGGAGGAGGTGCAGTTCTGTTAGAAAGCATTTGATATTCTTCCTAATCAAAAGCAGTCCTATCATTCAATGGTTTTTTGACTTGATCATAACCATTTCTGTCATCCAAAGTATCTTTTCCTTTTGACCATGTATCTGGGAATTGTCCACTAGAAATTAAGGACTTTGAAAAATGACTTGATTCTCTAGAAGATCCATCCTGTCTTGCAAATGAGAACCTCAACTGCCCACTATTTTGCAATTTCCTTGAGCTTGATATATCCTTCGGGAAACCATTAACCCTATCTTTCTCACCTAGCAGTGCTTTGGTAACAACATCATGGGGACTAGTTATTGAATCATCCTCCCAAATGTCAATCTTCAAAGAAAGAATATTTGAGATAAGATTGTCCTCCCCAATGTTCGTACCACTGTTACGCCTAATGTGGGTTTTATCATTTTCATGCCTTTCTAGGTATTGTGATCTTACTGGTATAGAATGACCTTCAAAAATTTGCTCGCTAGCTGGCACATTGACCTTTATAATTCTATCTTCTGTAATGCCAGAATCTTGAAATGAAGGTATTAAAATAGAACCCTCAAATCTTGCTCTAGAAAAATCAGATTTCCCATCAACCATGCCAATTTTGTAACTATTGCCATTAAGAATGTCCAAATTTGAAGCCTCTAATGGTGAGACTGTGCTTAGGTAATCTTTTGATAAGGCTGTGTTTGCACTACATGCTTCAGCTATAGTAGTGGATTTCCATGAATAAAAAGGCCTTTTATTAGTCTCTAAGGAAGATCTGTGTTTTAATTTTCTTCCTGTTTCTGAAAACATATGTGCAACTGATCCTGAACATTGTTCTTCAGGCTCAGTTGAAGTGCACAAATCTTCAATCTTTGAGACACAAACTTCCTTCACTGATTCAACCATAAATTTTTTGTTAAGTGTGTTGCTATCACTCTATAACAAATTTGTAGAGACTGTTGCTACATCTAGTGGAAGCTTGCTGGCATTGAAACTACTATGAAAATATCTAGAGCTTTCATTTAATGATGAGGTACTTAAATCATCAAAATTGTTATGAAAATTTATAGAACCATCTTGACAAAGCTTTCTAGTCATATGACCAAATGATACAAATACATATTCCAATTTCTCTGTACCATCATTCTGTATATGTGAACTGCCTGGAAGGGCTGAATTTTGTAACGAGTTATCAGATGTCCTTTCAAGAACTTCATGAACTCCATGATTTTGCTACGAATGAATCTCACTAAGCCCCCTTTTAGGGCTAGCTTCCCTGATATGTTTTTCTGAAGTTGACATGACAGCTGAAGAATCTGCAACAACACCATTTGTCAAACTTGTCCTTGTTTGGTGGTTCTTCATATTCTGTTTAGAAGTCACGGAACATGGTGAACATTGACTTGATTGTGACCCATTACTACTAAAAACAACCAAAGATGGTTGGACATGATCAGAATGCAACAAAGGGGTAGTTGTTGCTGCTGTTACTACCATAGCAGCTCATGTGGGTAAATTTGAAGGTGGAGAAACTGACAATGTATGAAAGGAACTTGATTTGAGCTTTGTGGAAACTAGAATAACTAGTGCTTTTGAGGGTAATTTCTTCCCCTATGTAACACGCAAGCCCCTACAAATATTGTCTTATATTAGCAACCAAAAATTTATTGCTTCATATTAATCATAAATCATAACAATTACTACTAGATTGCCTAAATTATTCACTAGGTAAGCACTGTAACACTTTATACCATACTAGGAAGCAACAGTTGGTAGGGCAGTAGCTTTTCTAGTAGATCCATTAGTAACTATAGTCTTGGCCTGACCTCCAACATTCTAAATTAAGATAGCAAGGAAATCATAAAAGGAATAAGATTGGAGTTACATATTACACTTTGATATAAAAAGTCTTGGCATCCTGGAAACAACTTACAAGCATAACCATATAAAGGAAATAATCCTACCAACTCCAGTAAAACTGAAAATGATTCATGTTGACACATAAAATCAATGTGATAAAGTAATGTCCATATAGTTTACTGAGCCAATAAGGGTTACTTACAAAAATAACTGTTTTGACAAAAAGTTTTTTTGAGGAAGCCAAGTTTGTGCTACAGATCTCAGGTTCTAGCGGAGCTAGGCAACTACCCCCACGCCGTTGCAATGAATTTGTAGGACCATGGAACTATGGAATTTTGCTGCTTGTGTGATCATGTGTAGAAAAAAAAAACAAAACAAGTAACCTTACTATACTTTAGTGAGACTAATAATTACTTAAATAAAAGAAAATGGTTTTTATTAAACAAGGCAACTGACACAATCCCTTGAGAAAATAAATTCCATCTCAAAAACAAATAGCATACTATCTTTTGGTACTTCTATGGCATGGAAGCATGCTAATAAAGAGTACAATGTATTGTTATCAGTTCCTATGAACCAAGATCTATGATATTTGCAGATTAAACTAGTAATTTGGAAAAATAATGGTGAGCATTAAAAAGACTCTACAGTGAAACTGCAACCAACTAATCCAGGCAACATGTGCTTCATATATTTCTTCAAAGAATGTTAAATAACCCAAATGATTAGAGCCTTACTTTTAGTGATCCAAAATTACTCCAAAAGAGCAGGGCTATAAAAGAGCAAGAGCTAAAAAGGAATGATCAAAGATACCTTGCGCATGTAGATACCATCTCCTCTTTTGTGAAACTATCTTCTTGAGTACCTATATCGTGCGGGTATAAGCAATCTGGATTGTTGCAAGGCTAAACATAGAAATCAAAACATGTTCACAAAGTGTAAAAAAATA
Source organism: Sequoia sempervirens (assembly GCA_007258455.2). Lineage (NCBI taxonomy): Eukaryota > Viridiplantae > Streptophyta > Pinopsida > Cupressales > Cupressaceae > Sequoia > Sequoia sempervirens. The sequence continues at coordinate 1,241,378,806 of VDFB02271358.1, forward strand.
TTATTACAAGCAGATGATATGTAAACAAGTTATTTAAAAGTAAAACACAGCTATAAATAAAACATATTAAATATCCTATGATGACAAACAAACATCATGAGGTTGGTATTCAAATCAAAATGGATAAGAAAATAACTCTCAGTAAGGGAATACATCCAAGACATATATACCACAGTTCATATTAACAAACAGGTAGCCTCTCTTACCATATTTTTCAACCATGCATGGCAATACTTTGTAGTACCAAAACAAGCTCTGCATATGTAACATCCAAAGAAAACATCATCAAGCATCAAATATATGCTGAATTCATATGAAAATATTTTTGAAGCACCTTTGCAGATCTATACCATGAAAAAGACTTACTTTAACGGTCTACCATCTAATACATATCAATTTACAACCCGAATACAATGAATAGCTTCTTCCTCTTTTGTATAGGTAATATATCTGAGACATAAAATAGAAGAAACAATTGTTTGATGATAACCCAAAATCACATTAAACATGAGCCTATTGATGATATCTTGGATATCTAATCAAATTCATAAATTTAAAACATAAAATTTATGTTCATAAAGTACTTACCCTTCTATGTTCAAGTGTTGCAGCTGTGACAAGTTGCCAAAGAATCAGGGAGGCTATTTAAATCTATAGACCCTACCGTGTTCAAGTGATGTAGTTGTGACAAGTTGCCAATGGAATCAAGAAGGTTATTTAAACGTTCACACCCTTCTATGTTGAAGGTTGCAGTTGTTACAGGTTGCCAATGGAATCAAGGAGGCTATTTAAACCATGACAATATTTTAGTTTTGAATGTTGCAGCTGCAATAGATCATCAATAGAATCAAGGAGGTTATTTAAACCTCTAAAAATTCCTATTATATTCAATAGTTGCAGCTGTGAGAGGTTGACAATGGAATTGGGGAGGTTATTTAAACCTTTGCAACTTTCTATTTTCAAGTGTTGTAGATGTGAGAGGTTGCCAATGGAATCAAGAAGGTTATTTAAACCTCTACAGTCTTCTATGTTCAAGTGTTGTAGCTGTGAGAGGTTTCCAATGGAATCAAGAAGGTTATTTAAACCTCTGAAATCTTCTATATTCAAGTGATGCAGTTGTGACAGGTTGCCAATAGAATCAGGGGGGTTATTTAAACTTTTACACATTTCTATGTTCAAGTGCTACAACTATGACAGGTTGCCAATGGAATGAAGGAGGTTATTTAAATCTATACACCCTACCATGTTCAAGTGCTGCAGTTGTGACAGGTTGCCAATGGAATTAGGAAGATTATTTAAATGTTCACACCCTTCTATGTTCAAGGTTCTAGCTATGACAGGTTGCCAATGGAATGAAGTAGGTTATTTAAACCATGACAATATTTTAGTTTCAAATGCTACAACTGCAATAGATTTTCAATAGAATCAAGAAGTTATTTAAACCTTTGAAACTTCCTATTATGTTCAAGTGCTACATTTGTGATAGGTTGACAATGGAATTAGGGAGGTTATTTAAAACTCTGCAACTTACTATTTTCAAGTACTGTAGATGTGATAGGTTGCCAGTGGAATAAGGATGGTTATTTAAACCTCTACAATCTTCTATGATCAAGCGTTGTGGCTACGATAGGTTGCCAATAGAATCAAGGAGGTTATTTAAACTTTTACACCCTTCTATGCTCAAGTGTTGCAGCTGTGACAGCTTGCCAATGGAATCGGGGAGCTTATTTAAACCTTCACACTCTATTATATTCAGGTGTTATAGCTATGACAGGTTGTCAATGGAATCAATTTCAGCTATGAACATCCATCAAACCATAAAGAATAAAGGAATTTTGTCAGATGTTGTAGTTGCAACTTCCCTAGTAGACATGTATGCAAAATGTGGAAGCATAGATGAGGCATGTGAACTGTTTGATAGAATACCTGAAATAGATGCCATCTCATGGAATACGATGATTGTGGGATATGCACAAAATGGATTTGCTGAAAAAGGCTTTAGAAACTTTCAAGCAAATGCAATTAGCAGGTGTGAAGCCAAATTCCACAACCTATGCTAGCATCCTCCCTACATGTGCCAAAATGGGAGCTTTGGAGCAGGGTCTGAACATCCATCAGAGCATAATAGATGTGGAATTTTTGTCAGATACTATGGTTGGAGTTTGAAGAAGCAACATTGGTAAAGGTTATAAGAGAGTTCCTGGAGCATGAGAAAACCCGTTGGAAGGTGTTTGAAGCATTGGTAAGAGTGCTAGGAGTCTGGAGCACCCATTTTCAATAAACCCCCATGAAACTTGGAGGGTTTTTGTGGGTGTCATGTTGGAGAACGGTTCATCAAGTGGAAGATTAAAAGTCAATTTTTTTGCCTTTAAAAAGTATTTTGTATGCATTGTAACTTCGTGGGTGATTGAGGAGAAGAGTTGGAATGAATAAATATCTGTTTCTTACATAATTTCTTTGAAATTCACTATTTTCTAGTTGGTGTACGGAGCAGTACAAGCTTGTATGGATGTTTAATTGCTTGTAAGTGATAGAGAAAACAATCACCTTCTTTTTTCACTTTGTTGCATGCAGAATGGTTCCATTTTGAGTAAGTTATAGTGATTTTCCATTAAACTATTGAAAACCCCTGTTAGGGTAAACAGGGATACTGTAAATTATGTTTCCCTTGTTTTGTTCATTGAAATTGGCTAATAATTGGTGGATACAATCTTGGTAACATATTATTTGATATTTTTGAAGATTTAGACCGACTGAACAAGATTGTTGTATGGAAAAAGTGAAGGTATTGTCTAAAAATCTGTAGATTGACTGGTAAAAATAGAGTTTGTGCAAGTTAACATCTAGGGTTTGACAAAATATTTGTCAATATGGTCTTTTGGTGTTTTAGTAAGCTTGGGTAGACTCAAATAAATGAGATCTAAGTGTTTGTTGGGTGAATTTTAGACATAAGCTATCAAAGGAATAAACCCTAGGCCTGTTATTGTTGCAAAGGACTGGTGAAATTAGAACATAGAGAGAATTTTATGAATTCTGACTATGTTTGGTAAGACCTTCTTGAGTTATATTCCTTTAAAAAGTTGATTGGGTGGAAGAGGGTCCAATTATTAACTTGGTTTGGTATAGTGTTAAATCTGAGATCTTGGTAATTTATTGTCCTATTAAGACAGTCATGTTGTGGAGTTAGAAATAGGTGATTTGAATACTAGGTTGTTGATATTTCATGGATAAATTCTTGAGGTTGATCTAAGGCTCTTGTACAGATGTATTTACACATGATTGAAGTAAAAATAATGCTTAAGGATTGAGAACCTTGTGTTGGATATTTATGAAATCTTGAAGACCTAAAGTGTTGATCTATAATAGTCTCCTATGTAAGTTTACAAAAATTGAAAAGTTTGGGTTGAAGGAAGGATTTGGGCCAGACTTTGGAAGATTTCTAAGGTGATTTGGAGAGTCAATAAATGGTTTATGCATTAGTATTTTTTTTGGTGAATTGAAAACAAGGGTTTGAGAGTTCTCATTTGGTAGGACAGTCAAGGATGTTTTGAGTATTGTTAATTGAGATTGTATGATTGTGTTTCTTCCTTTGTATATTGCATCATTTAAGAACAAAAAGTGTAAATATTGGTTGGAAACTATGTGTTACTCAAAAAGGGATAAGCTCTATATTCTCTTACCAGGAAACTACTTTGTAGTAGCAATTCCATGCACCAAGGCTATATGGATGTTGTTGAATGATGTAGCATGCACAATCATATCCATTTTTGGGTTCGTTGTATTGTATGCAAACTCTATATGCACCACAACAAAAGAAAATATTAACTTGAAATCACAGATATTCAATTGATTTGGGTAAAAATGTAATTATGTCAAATCAATGGCATCATATGAACTTAAAATTTGTACTTAAAACCTCAAAATTACAGTCCAAGTAAACCTAAAGTACCCTAAGTTTGAATGGATATTTTCAAGAAAAAATTGCAATCTTACGTGGACCCAATGAACAAAGTTCATCTTGCTTTACTTGACAAAAATGGTTGTGGCCCAATTTGAAGCTATGATTTATGATGTCCAATGCTTCCCAATATCTCTTTAATGATTCCAATGCCTTACATATTTGTAGTAAATAAATATAGAAAGGTTATGACTGGATTCTTCTTGGCAATTTATTTTGAAAGATGGTCTCGAAAAAATAGCCAATGTCGCAGCTACTCACAATACATAAAATGTTAGATCTTCTTGTCTGTTACAATGAGCATCCAATGTCATTATACTCTTTCTTGATGACCTTGTTTCTTTTAAGGTGAAGAAACACTTTTCAAGTTCATTCAAATTTAAATTCAAACCTTTGAAACTTCCTATTATGTTCAAGTGCTACATTTGTGATAGGTTGAAAATGAAATAAGTGAGATTATTCAAAACTCTACAACTTACTATTTTTCAAGTACTGCAGATGTGACAGGTTGTCAGTGAATAAGGAAGGTTATTTAAATCTCTACAATCTTCTATGATCAAGTGTTGTGGCTGTGATAGGTTGCCAATAGAATCAAGGAGGTTATTTAAACTTTTACACCCTTCTATGCTCAAGTGCTGCCACTGTGACAGCTTGCCAATGGAATTAGGGAACTTATTTAAACCTCCACACTCTATTATATTCAAGTGTTGCAGCTATGATAGGTTGTCAATTGTATCACTTTCAGCTAAGTTATATGCAGCCTAGAAGCATGAATTAGGATTAGAATATCACGTAACATCATATAAACAACAAAACCACCATAAAATTGAATGTCATTTAAAAAATGCATGATAAATATTCATTTTTGAAACTTGAATTATGGTAGCTTAATATACAAAGTCTATTGATGCCAAGGTTCAATTTGTATGATTTTGAAAAAAGAAGCCAATTGAGTAGAGTTAGCAACATTCTTTAGAAATCATAAGAATTTGTTTAGTACGCTAGCCATTTTGATGTCTTCTTGCAGTCTCAAACATTATTTTGTATCATTGTTACATTGGTCTTGAGAGTGGTAGCTTAATATAGCTCCACAATACAAAATCTGGTTTACCTGTGTAGTGTAAAAGTTGCATAGGAAGATTGAAAGAACCAAAGGGTGACTGCACAATTGAAGTGTATAAACACATTTTTTTTGTAATATCAAGGATAATTTTTGAATCTTCCATGCATTGCTAATCTAAAAGGAAAGTTATTTTACCTAATCTGTATGCAAACATGCTTTTGACATTGTCAAAAAGAGCAAAACTTCCCTAATGATGCAAAGGCATGGCCAAGCAGTTCTAACTCTCCACATGAGAGAAGAGAGATGTTGGAGAGTACATCAAGTCAATGAGAACAAAAGTGTAATGTGTTTTTCTTTTAGTTTGTAGGATTCCTCTATTTCTCTACAGATGTGTGATAAATTAACAGTTCAATGATGTAGAACAATTTTTGAAAAAAGAAAGTTGTGTCACAGTCTGCTTTCAAACCAACAAGCAAAAATGAAAGCTTAGCCTCTTGGAATGAAAATGATTTTTTGCAAAACAAATGAATAAGAATGAGGTATTTAAGGTGTTTAGAGTGATTTAGAGGTCACTTTTAGGGTTCCCTTGGGTGTGGGTCAAAGTCAAACTCCATATAACATTAAAAACATGCTCAAATTTTTTTTTTTGGATGCTTTGCTTGACATGTATGCAAAATGTGGAAGCATAGAGAAAGCATGTGAAGTTTTTGACATAATTCCTTGAAGAGATGTCATCTCTTGGAGTGCAATTATTGTTGGATATGCATAAAATGGATTTGATGAAAACACTTTAGAAATTTTCAAGCAAATGCAATTGGCAGGTATAAAGCCAAATTCCACAACCTTTGCCAGCATCTTTCCTACCTGTGCCAAAATGGGGGCTTTGGAATAGGGTGTGAACATCCATCAAACCATAAATAATAGAGGAATTTTTTTAGATGTTGTAGTTGCAACTGCCCTAGGAGACATGTATGCAAAATGTGGAAGCATAGACAAGGCATGTGAACTATTTGACAAAATTACTGAAAGAGATACCATCTCATGGAATACAATGATTGTGGGATATGCACAAAATGGATTTGCTGAAAAGGCTTTAGCAAATTTCAAGCAAATGAAATTAGTAGGTGTGAAGCCAAATTCCACAACCTATGCCAGCATCCTCCCTACATGTGCCAAAATGGGAGCTTTGGAGCAGGGTATGAACATCCATTAGAGCATAATGGATGGGGGATTTTTGTCAAATGTTATGGTTGGAAATTCTCTGTTAGACATGCATGAAAAATGTGGAAATGCTCTGTTAGATTTTTAGAATAAGAGTAGAGACAAGGGCTACATGAGGCAACCTCCACTAGAAAAATGAGGAGACAAGTATGATAAATTAGTGAAAGTTGATTCCAAAGAATAAGATGAAGCTAAACATCATGGAGAACATGCAAACTTGCTTGTCAATAAATGCAAGATTTTGCATGTTTTGCAATTTCAACACTAATGACCCCAAGTATGTAATGTGGAAGCTTGAGATCTCTAACTTAATAACCCCTTACATGGTACACCTGATTACCAATCTCTAAGTTTTAATTAATTTTGTTGAAATCCCTGACTCACTTTTTTCATTTGATATTTTGTTTGCAAGTCATCTCTCTTTTTACCATTGTTAAAGAGTTAATCACCCCTATCAAAGTAAATCTCTATAAAAATGGCATGAATTTTCAATTTTGAAAACCTATGATAGCAAAAATTGAGCTGAAAAATAAACTTACCTATTCTGATGCTTTCATCAGGATTCAACTGCATAGTTTTTGAGTCAAATTCATTATCAATTTATCAATAAACTTACCTGTTTCTAACTTCAAAATATTAGTTGTCTTCTTTCCAAATTAGTAATGGGTTCACCCTATTAATGAATAGATTTCATTAATGGTAAGCTTTGTACAAAGAGAGATTCCTGAGAAAGAATGAATTAATCCAAAAATGAGAGTAGCTAAACTATCCTAGAACACACTCACAAGCTCATGCACACACCCACATATGCACATGCATACACACATGCATGAAACCAAGAAAGTGGGTAGAAAAAGGTAGTTCACCATCTTTGAATTTCAAGATGTTCAAGAAAAAGCATCATGTGAGGATTGGAAGTCACTTTTGGTCATTATCACCATGTAGGCACAAACTTTCGGTGAGCTGCTAGAAACTATCTAAACAATTGATAGAAACCAGTACTATAAAGAGCTACATATTCTATACTATAGCCATTGACTCTTATTTTTAGAGTTGACGATATTTGGTTGTGGACTGGACACAACTGCAGAAGCTTTGGTAGTTATGGTTGCAAGCAAGCTTTTTCCTATGTGAGAGGACTGATAATAAAAAGTTTACTTATGAAACAACAAATAAACCAAGTATAATCTACAAGTCCTATAAAGGCCTGTTCACCAACAAAAAAAAATGTTTCACTCAACAGTAGCAATTTGTTATGCAATCAAACCTTTCAATGATAAGGTCGTTATACTGCCATTAGATGTTTGTGAAATCTACTTAGAATTTTTTTTGTATAGGTCCATAAAGGTCTTTAAAAATTGAAACCTAGCAACTTCATCCAAATAGTGTAGTAGAAGTAGATGGATCCAATGAAAATTTCAAGCCATAGACAAGAGTCACCTTATTGCCAAGTAGAACACTAAATAGATCTCATTCCAAAAGCTACTTTACCCATTGCTTGTCTATGTTGTTTCTCTCTTCTAGAGAATGGTGAAATAAAGTGCCAAATTCATGAGTTGATATAGAAAGGACACATTCACCCTAGTGTATTACCCTATGGATGGCATATGGAAACTATGTATATTATTGACTATAGAGCTTTGAAGAAGATCAACTATAAAGAATTACCTTTGTATTCCTAGGACAGAGACTGGTTGGACCAACTCCAAGATACCATATATTTCACCAAAGAAGCCTAAATCTAGGCTAACTTTGGGTATCTATTTTTAAGTGTTACAGCTGTGAGAGGTTGACAATGGAATTGGGGAGGTTATTTAAACCTCTGAAAATTTCTATTTTTAAGTGTTGTAGATGTGACAGGTTGCCAATGGAATTAGGAAGGTTATTTAAACCTCTACAATCTTCTATGTTCAAGTGTTGTAGCTATGACATTTGTTATCCTCTTCTTGCTCTTCCACCATCTTGGCTAACTGTGCATTTGTCACCATCTTGGGCGTTTCACTTGATTCAACCTTTGACATATAAGCTACTTTCCCAAATCTTTCATGGCTCTGATACCAATATGATAGAAACAAGGTTGGATTGAGACAGTCACAATCTCAATGCTCTGGGTCTCCAGTTGATACACCTTGGTGTTTCTCTCCACCACTCAACCTATAGGTCCCCAAAGTAATTAGGCACCCCTGGTCTTTTCTGCCAACCCTGCTATCAAGTTCCAAATCATTCACAATGCCTTAACCAAGCATTTCTTGGTGCTTTTCCTCTCTTCACCAACTAGCCCCTAATCAAATTAAAGACCAGTTAATCACTAAATTCTCCCTAACCTCATTTCAGGGGTGTGCATGGGTGTTCAAAGCTTTAAAACAGTCAAGGAATGATCCTTGTCCAAGCACAAAACTCCTTCCTTCTATCGCTTTCATTAAACCCTAGTTTAGGGTTTGGAAATGCTACAAGAATTAGTTCTCTTCAAACAAAACAAATGCCTAATACTCCTCCCTGCTTAATGATCACCAAAACTTCAAAAAAAGGAACCTTGGCTAAAATCTGGAGCATTTCAAGATTCTTTTGGTTTCTGACCTTCTCAGGCCGTACACAGGGCTATCTCTGTTCTTGAGAAATTTAGGGATTTTTAAGCCTTTTTCTTGGACTGTCTGCACTTTCCATTCTCCAGTTGAACAGTCAAGGGCTCTACCTTCTTGAAACCCTTTATGGAGGTTCCTGCAACCACTACACATGCTGCTACAACAAAGATTTAACATCCCTGTCATGTTAGAGTTAACATATCACTATCTTTCCCTAACCGGGCAACACAAGCTCACCTAGGAAAAGATCATCATCTTGCTTTCATGACTCACAAAGACACTTATATGTACATTATTTACAAGGATGGAGTTTTTCCTTGCTTCCAAAATTCCCATACTACCTGGTATGGATAGGAAACAAACTCAAAACTCCATTTTCTGGAATTTACCAGTCAAAACAAAACTAAACAAAAGACACAAAATTTACAAAAAGAAAGACAACAATAGAAAATTTGTCTAAAAATTCCAATACAAGGCTTTAGAAGGATCCTCTACATGCTACCAAATCAACAAATGCTTTATTTAAATCATTTACTTGCTGTTTCAAATGCAAGAACAGAAAAAAACTATATTTTTCAACACAAAATCATTGTTTCCTTCTATTCATATCAAAACTGCCATGCTCAAAAACATCTAACCCCTATCAAAGGTCGAGCAAACTCTTTTCAAATCCCAAGAATTAGTTAGGTTTTCTCTTTTTATCCCAAGGACGGCCAAAAACTTCCTGTTTGAAAACACAGTGTGTTTTTCAATTTTTGCCTAAAGCTTAGGAAACAACCACCAAAATGATTTCAAGCTTATTCAACCTCTATTATAAGACACGAAAAGGTCCTTAACCACAATCTAAATGGTAACAAAGACCTTACCAAAACAACAAAAAGGAAATTTAAACCAAAGCTTCTAACTAAGCTTGCATTCTGGCACTTGGCAGGTGCTCCTACACCATTCTCCCCCTCTCAGCACAAAGATCAAGGAACTTGAGGAGATATTAGTGATAAATCAATTCCTTGCTTCTTGAAATCTGCTTCTTCAACCCAGGTAGCCTCAGATTCAGGTTTTCCCTTCCACTTGACAAGGTGTTCCATGTATGCCTTGTGTCTTGTTGCTTTCTTCACCCTGGTCTCCAAGACCTTCTCTGCCTGAGCTTTCTCTTGACTTGGAAGGGGTATATTACTGATATCCTTAAATATTTCTTAACTGTTCTAAGCTTCATCATTGACTGTTCCCTTGTACCTGATCAAATCAGCAACATTGAATACAAGAGATATACCCAAATCTGATGGAAGTTCTACCTTGTATGCATTCTTCCCATACTTAGCTAACACTTTGCATGGTCCTATTCTTTTCATCTACATTTTGGTTGACATTCCCTTCTGCAACCTTGATTTGTTAAGATGAACCATGACATAGTCACCTACGTGGAATTGCACATCTCTCCTTGACTCATCAACTTTATCCTTCAATTTTTGTGTTGCTGCTGTGATTGTCTTCTTAACCTGCTCATGAATCTCCTTCATGGTCTGAGTGAAGTCTTCTGCATGTCCACTCCTATTTTCCATTGTTCCAAGGTCTCTGAGTTCACAAACTCCTCTTGGGTGCATCCCATACACAACCTCAAATGGAATTTTCCCTGTAGTTCTGTTTACACTGTCATTGTATGCATATTCAGCTTGAGAAATCACCATATCCCAGGTTTTTCCATATTCCTTTGTCAAGCACCTCAATAGGTTACCTAACACTCTGTTAACCACCTCTGTTTGACCATCGGTCTGAGGATGGTAAGCTGATCCAAATGACAAATTTGTACCCAATCTGCTCCACAGTGTTTTCCAAAAATGGCTCATGAACTTCACATCCCTGTCTGATACAATGCTCAATGGCAACCCATGGATTCTTACAACTTCCATGAAAAAGAGATGGGCAATATAACTTGCATCATGTGTAGTCTTGCAAGGAATAAAGTGACTCATCTTGCTAAATCTGTCCACAACTACAAAAATACTGTCAAAACCAGTTTTGGTCTTAGGAAGAGCTACCACAAAATCCATGCTCACACACTCCCATGGTCTGTTAGGAATAGGTAGGGGCTGATACAAACCAGCATTGCTAGTTCCCCCTTTGGATTTCATGCAAACAACACACTGTTCTACATATTTTCTGACATCTCTTGCCAACTTAGGCCAATAATAAAATCTTTGTACCAGCTCTAAAGTTTTATTTATTCCAAAATGCCCACTAAGACTGCCATTGTGTTTCTCTTGGATCAGATTTTCCCTCATTGATCCTCTTGGAACACATAACAGGTTGCGCTTGAATAACAATCCATTTTGTAGAGTATACTCAGCATATTGACTATGAAAATGATTTTCAAAATCTGAACATACCTTGTAGGCTTCTGAGAAATCTGCATCCTCACCATAGAGATCTTTAAAACTCTCCAATCCAATGCTTTTCAGCTGTATCTCTTGGACTATCAACATCCTCCTGCTTAATGCATCTGCTACTTTGTTTTGCTGCCCCTTCTTGTGTTTGATGGTAAATGTAAAGGCTTGGATGTACTCCATCCATTTCAAATGTCTATTGCTTAACTTCTCTTGGGTGTTGATGTAACTGAGTGCCTGGTTATCTGTGAAGACTACAAACTCTTTGGGCAATAAATAATGCCTCCACTTCCTAAGGGACTGCACTAAAGCATAAAGTTCCAAATCATAGGTGGAGTATTTCTACTTGGCTTCATTGATTTTTTCACTAAAGAAGGCTACAGGCCTACCTTATTGACTAAGGACTCCTCCTACTGCTACTACACTTGCATCACACTCAACTGTAAACAATTTATCAAAACTAGGCAATAATCCCTATGAAATCCTTAAGCACCTCATTCATTAGTCTCATGAACATGCTAGGGGCATTTGAGAGGCCAAATGGCATCACTTTCCACTCATACAAACCATCATTTGTCTTAAAAGTTTTCTTCCATTCATCACCCTCCTTAATTCTGATTTGGTGATACCCACTCTTAAGATCTAACTTGGTGAAGAATTTTGCACCTCCAAGGCAATCCATTAAATCTTCAATTCTAGGTATTGGGAATCTATACCTAATGGTGATCCTATTAATTGCTCTAGAATCAGTACAAAGTCTCCATTTACCTCCTTTTTTTGTTGCCAAAACAACTGGGACTGCACAAGGGCTGATGCTCTTTTGAATTAGACCTTGATTCAACAATTCTTCCACTTGCCTTGCCACCTCTTGGTTCTACTCAGGTGTAAGCTTGTATGCTACTTTTTTAGGAAATGAGGCTCCAGGTATGAAGTCAATTTGATGACTTATTGCTCTCTTTGGTGGTAGAGTTGCAGGTGTTCCATCACTAACAATTTTCTTGTACTTTTCTAGCAGCCTTTGAACTGTTTCTGGTATGACTATCTTCTCAGCCTTTTCTTCCTCTTTGGACTGCATTAGGACCACATAACCTTCATTCCCTTGGTGTAGATCCTTGATGAACTCTTTACCACTACTCAACATGATATTAGGAACCTTGGACTGTCCTTCATCATCCTCAATCAATGATTGCAGCTTGAAGGTTTTTCCATCCTTCTTGAATTCAATGGTGTTCTCCTTCCCATGATATATAGCACCTCTGTCATATTGCCATGGCCTGCCTAGAAGAAGATGGCATGCATCCATGGGTAGTACATCACAAATCAGCTTGTCTTTGTAGCCTCCAATTGAGAATTCCACTGTAACCTGCTCATTCACTAGAACACTCTGCCCTTTATTCAACCATGTGACTTTGTAGGGGTTGGTATGAGGTACCTTCTACAATTTTAACTTATTTACTGCCTCCTTAGAGATGATATTATCTGTAGAACCAAAATCTACAATGACCTTGCATACTTTTCCCAATATCTTGCACCTTGCTCTAAACAAAGCTCTCCTTTGCTTGGGTTCTTCCTTGACCGGTTGTCTGATCAACACTCTATTAAACATCAGATTTTCACCTACTTCTAATTCTATATGACTGATCTCAGGTGATTTGACACTCATGGTGTCCTCTTGTGCATAAGCTACTCTTTTCTCATTGCTAGATGAAGAAGCTTTCTCCGAGCATCTATAAGCTGGATGACCTAGCTAATTGCAATGGTAACATTTCATGGTGGCAAAGTAGGAGTTACTTCTGCCTGCTCCTCTTCCTCTGTTTGAACCTCCTTGAGGTCCTCTTCCTCTATTAAATCCTCCTCTTGAAGATGTTTCACCTCCATGCTCGGTAAGCTTAGATTCTCCTTGGTTTCTTTGATCATTACCTCTTCCTTGGTAACCTCCACGCTGTCCTCTTTGATCTCTGCCTCTTCCTCTGCCCTTAGAGGACTGATCATGCTTTCTTTTATTCCTCTCTTCAATCTTTATAGCCAACTGATAACCTTGGTGGAATGTCTTGGGGCTGAGTAAAGCTATCTCTTCTTGTATGTTCCACTTCAAACCATTGAGGTATCTAGCCACTTTTAGGCTCTCATCTTCTACCACATTTGATCTCAAACAAAGCTTCTGAAACTCTTCACTATAGGTGTTGACATCTTGATCTTTTTGTCTTAAACTCTGCCTCTTCTTGTGGAGTTGGATCTCATAGTCATCTAGAATATATGCTTCTTTCACTTTAGCAACCATTCCTTTCCAGGTTGATATGGGCTGCTTGCCTTCTTTCTCCCTTTCAGTTTGAACAAATTTCCACCATGTCAAAGCTAATCCTCTCAACCTTGATTTTGCAACCTTCACCTTCTGTGCTTCAGTGACTCCATCACACTCAAAGTGGTTCTCCATGCCATCTATCCAATCCAAGACCAAATCAGGGTCCATCTTTCCATGGAATAGTGGTATGCCCTCAAGTCCTTTTCCACTCAGGGCTTTTAATGCCTTCAAGAAAGGCTCCTCCTCGAGAACAGGGTCAAGTTCAGGGACTTTGTCTTCCTCTGCAACCTCTTCTTCTTTTGGCACTTTACCTTCCAACTTCACCTTGTTCAGTACTTCCTCAAGCTGCTCTATTCTTTCCTTTAGAGATTTGTTATCCTCTTCTTGCTCTTCCACCATCTTGGGTGTTTCACTTGATTCAACCTCTGACATATAAGCTGCTTTCCCAAATCTTTCATGACTCTGATACCAATCTGATAGAAACAAGGTTGGATTGAGACAGTCACAATCTCAATGCTCTGGGTCTCCAGTTGATACCCCTTGGTGTTTCTCTCCACCACTCAACCTATAGGTCCCCAAAGTAATTAGGAACCCCTGGTCTTTTCTACCAACCCTGCTATCAAGTTCCAAATCGTTCACAATGACTTAACCAAGCATTTCTTGGTGCTTTTCCTCTCTTCACCAACTAGCTCCTAATCAGCTTAAAGACCAGTTAATCACTAAATTCTCCCTAACCTTGTTTCAGGGGTGTGCATGGGTGTTCAAAGCTTTAAAACAGTCAAGGAATGATCCTTGTCCAAGCACAAAACTCCTTCCTTCTATCGCTTTCATTAAACCCTAGTTTAGGGTTTGGAAATGCTACAAGAATTAGGTCTCCTCAAACAAAACAAATGCCTAATACTCCTCCCTGCTTAATGATCACCACAACTTCAAAAAAAGGAACCTTGGCTAAAATCTGGAGCATTTCAAGATTCTTTTGGTTTATGACCTTCTCAGGCCGTACACAGGGCTATCTCTATTGAGAAATTTAGGGCTTTTTAAGCCTTTTTCTTGGACTGTCTGCACTTTCCATTCTCCAGCTAAACAGTCAAGGGCTCTACCTTCTTGAAACCCTTTATGGAGGTTCCTACAACCACTGCACATGCTGCTACAACAAAAAATTAACACCCCTGTCACGTTAGAGTTAACATCTCACTGTCTTTCCCTAACCGGGCAACACAAGCTCGCCTAGGAAAAGATCATCATCTTGCTTTCATGACTCACAAAGACACTTATATGTACATTATTTACAAGTATGGAGTTTTTACTTGCTTCCACAATGCCCATACTGCCTGGTACGGACAAGAAACAAACTCAAAACTCCATTTTCTGGAATTTACCAGTCAAAACAAAACTAAACAAAAGACACATAATTTACAAAAAGAAAGACAGCGATAGAAAAGTTGTCTAAAAATTCCAATACAAAGCTTTAGAAGGATCCTCTACATGCTACCAAATCAACAAATGCTTTATTTAAATCATTTACTTGCTGTTTCAGATGCAAGAACAGAAAAAAACTTTTTTTTTAACACAAAATCACTGTTTCCTTCTATTCATATCAAAATTTCCATGCTCAAAAACATCTAACCCCTATCAAAGGTCGAGCAAACTCTTTTCCAATCCCAATAATCAGTTAGGTTTTCTCTTTTTAGCCCAAGGACGGCCAAAAACTTCCTGTTTGAAAACACAGTGTGTTTTTCAATTTTTGCCTAAAGCTTAGGAAACAACCACCAAAATGATTTCAAGCTTATTCAACCTCTATTATAAGACACAAAAAGGTCCTTAACCACAATCTAAATGGTAACAAAGACCTTACCAAAACAACAAAAAGGAAATTTAAACCAAAGCTTCTAACTAAGCTTGCATTCTGGCACTTGGCAGGTGCTCCTGCACCAGACAATCATACTCGATCAGGATTTTTACATGACATAACCCTAATTACACCTTGCATAAACCTTGGCTGAAGCATGGTAGAAAACCATGCAATAGTTAACCCCTCCTTTTTTGTAAACCTGCATGCAAATAAATACATAATTAAACAAGATGGTGATGTAATAGTGAAATAGAATAAGAAGTAGATATATATATAAATAAATAGGTTGAATGTTTTTTTAAAAAAATACAGCAGAATACCTACTAGAATATGTGAAATAGTGTTATTAGTAAAGAGAATGGTTGAAAAATAATAAGCATAATAATCACCATATCCTGCCTGTTCGATTCTTCATTCGCTACCGGCTGGGTCACATCGTCTGCATCGTCAATGTACGATTTGAAAGTCACTCTTCCATTGATAGTTAAAATCTTTCTACGGTCACATCTTCCAGTCAGTGCACAGTCCGCAGGTTTGCAGGCCTTACTCGACGATATATATAATTTTTATATATTAAACATTTATTGGACAAAGGCGGCGAAAAAGCTACAAACGCCTCTTGTGGGAATTTTGACGGAGAACCATATTAAATGCAAAGATCAATTCATCTGTAGGCTGCTTTAAACAATTGACGGTTGGGAATGATGGAACTGTCAACCATGTTGTCTCTGTGTATTTCAACCGTTCAAGGACAAAATGAGTTTGGAAAACTGAAATAAGGAAACGCCTTCGACGTAAATATAAATATAATATTCTAATATTATACAATATTATATTATATTATATTATAATATTTATATTATAGTATTATATAAAATTATAATATTATAATATAATATATATTATATAATATAAATATTACATTATATATATTATAATATATTATATTATAAATATTATTAATATAATATAATATAATAATATTATATACATGACTTAATAGAATCTATATATAGATTCTATTAAATAGAGGACTTAATATTATATAGATGATAGATAATTTGTGAATCAACTTTTTCCATGAAGAAGGGAGCTATAAGTAATAAGTAATGAAACTTTGAATTTGATCATGGTTCAGGATGAACATTGGTGGCATGCTTAACACATGCAAGTTGGACAGGAAGTGGTGTTTTCAGTGGCGAATGGGTGAGTAATGCGTAAGAACCTACCCTTGGGAGGGGAACAAGCTTAGGTAGGGGTCCCATGAGGGGGGCTTAAACTCTATGGATTATGATCAAATTCGAAAGAAAAAAGAATAGAGGAGTAATAATCATTTATTTAGTCATTTTTATTTGCCTGATATTAGTCATTTATTTAGTCATTTAGTTGTGATTTTATCCAACGACCAAATTAGTCACTTATAAATGACCAAATTAGTCATTTATTTTTAAAATACTACTAGTGTTAGTCATGTGACTAAAAGTTTTAGTCACATAGTCATTTATTTTCCAAATTCTACTAGTGACTTCATCCAATGATGGGATAGGGTAGTTGTCCTTTTCTGAAGAACAATTAAGATTTCTAAAGTCAACAAAAAGCCTAATTTCTCTATTTTTCTTTCTTACTGGCACCAAGTTAGCAACCCAAGTAGAGTGCCTAATTGGAAATATGATGCGAGTAGACAATAAATTTTGTACTTATTTTTGGATAATTGGTTCCAACAAGGAATTAATTGGTATCTGTCTTTGTCTGAATGGCTTGGCACCTGGCTTAAGAGGAATAGTGTGTGTAATGATAGAAGTATCATACATCTTTAGATCTTCATAACTCTAGGCTATAACATCTTGGTATGCATGAAGTGCATCTATTATTTCCCTCTTTTCTTCTGGAGTTCACACCTTCTCAATTAAAAAATTCTTAACATTGTCTGGAGTCCCCATATTATAGGAATCACATTGAATACTAAGGGAATCCTTCTTAGTTTTCTGCTCTGGGTCCTTTATTCTATCCAAATCAAAAAGTCTTTCCAGCTGTACCATCCCTCTTGGAATGGTGTTAGTTTTCAAGTTGATAACTCCTTCCAAGTCCATTTCTACTTCTTGGGGCTCTACTTCATCATTTATCTGAGAGGTGAACACATCAGAGCTCATAATGAAATCAAGAATGTGCTTGTCATCCTTGAATACCTAAAAATTAGTTACATTATCAGGCACTGACGATATTGGAGTGAGCTCCGGAGTGAATTTATTCAATCCAAAGAGTGATAAGGGTTGAAAAATGTTTGCTTCTTGTGCCAAGGAATTTGTTGTTTGATTCTTGCTATAGGGTATTAGTTGAATGTTAAAAACATCAAACCCCTCAATAAGATCCCAAACTCTATGTCTGTAATTAGGCATCCTTCTGTCATGACATGAATACTGCCTTCTGACTTGCCTAACTACCAGCTCAAAATTTCCAAAAACTTGCAAAATTTTGACTTTCTTTTTCAATGCCATCAACAGTCCATGAATTAATGCTTCATATTCAGCTACATTATTAGTGCATTGGAACTAGAGTCAATGAGTAGCAAAAAAGGTTTTATCTCTGGGATTGATCAAATCAAACCTAGCTCCATCTTCTTGCTTATACTTTGATCCATCAAACCTGAGTGTCCAACAACCAACAACACATAATCCTTTAGATCTTTCTTCATTAACTTTGTTATTGCATGGAGGTTCATCCAAAGGCATTGGTTTTTTACCTTTTGGGTCATCCTGGATACTTTGTACACTTATCTTGATAGCTGGAGATGGATTGATGCAGTTTTGTATTTTCTCCACTACTGTTTGACATAGGAAAAATTCTAATTCTGAGTGAGAGGAATTGTGGACTCTATACCAGTTTGGAAGGAGTGATTCCTCAAAATTCATGTCTCTACCTAGCTGAATTTGGTCTTCTATGCATTTCTGAATAAACTCTTGAAAATTATCTAACAAGCTGAGTTGACCATATTCTTGATCATCACCCTCCTCTACTGATTCTACCAATGCTCTAGTGCTGCTAGATTCTGTGTGAGCTCACTGGGTACAGTTTGCAGCATGAAGATTTCATCTATACCTGATTCTAAAGGAGGGGCTACCAGTACATAATTCTCCAAACTGACCTCTGATACTAATATCTCATTTGAAGTATTCTAATATTCAGTGATCACATACTTCATCCTTGGTTCCCTTTCAATCCTGATCTGGTTTGGTACTCCTTTCCAAGGAAGCCACATGTGAGAGTGATCAGTCAACACATATCCATTTAATGCCTTAGTGAAATCCCTACCTAAGATCATACCATACATATTAGGAATATCTGCCACTTGAATGTTGATGATTTGTTGAATCCTAGAGTCTGATGTGATTTGCATGGGAATCATATTAAGTTCTCCTACCAAATTCACCTTTGTCTTATCCAATTGAGTGAACTTTTGTTGAGAAGATACAAGAGTAATACCTAAGGCTCTACAGACAAAAAAAGGCATGCCATTTGTGGAGGCTCCAGAGTCTAAAAGGAAGTTATGTAAGTTTTTCCCAAAGAGGCGAATAGAAATCAGAAAAGGAGGAGTTTTAGTCTTTCCTTGAAATACACTTATAGGAGTATCGGCTTGTGCAACCTAATGCCCATCCTTTTCTTTTCCTTTATCTTTAGACTACCCTTGAATTTGATCTTTTGGTGTTTGTGAGTTAGGGATCTTCCCAATTATTTCATTAACTATCCTATCTTGAGGGACCACATGGGTTTCGAAAGTTCCTAAGACTGAATTTCTAATAGCAAGAACCCTTAACAATTCAAAAGAAAAAATACTTACCTTCAATTTCTTGAGCTCCTCAGCTACATATTCACCCAATTGTTCTGTACTCATGTTAGCATGAGTGTCTTTAGGATAATCTACCAACTTCTTCTTAGAGGAATCAAACTGTCCTCCTTTTGAAAAATACTATGTTGGCACATGAGGATAGGATGGATTATTATTGGCATGTGAGTCATGCAGTGTGGTGAAGTTATTTGGAGGAATTGATGTAGTGAATGGACCTCCAATTTTCCTACTCCTCAAAACATACTTTTTGGTGCGTTGTTGGAACATTTGGACCTCTTCAATGCCAGTCTCTTCCTCATCTAAAGGAACATTATCATTTTCAGTACATTCATGGAACAATTGTGAAATCTCATCTTCATTGCATACTTGTTCCACCTTGTCATCTAGTTCACTTGATTCTTGCTCTGGTCCATTCTCTTCACTTCGGGGGAAAGGAGATGATTCAACACCAAGATTGAAGAATCATAAGGGAAAAATGCTACCAACTCTTGATTGTTGGAATTTTTTTCAACCTCGTACTAGAAGATGGATGCAATAGTCTACAACTCTAGGAAATCTAGCTTAGAATGTTGATTCGTCTTATGGAGTTTGCACTATCCTGACAAAGCTTCCTCAACCACACACCACTTGAAGGCTTATCTTGATTGGGAGGTTGATCCAATGGAGTAGGAACACCTCCATTATTTGGCCTTGTATTTGATGTTCTATTTTGCCTTGGGGGAGGTATTCTATCAAATCCTTGTCACTTGTGTGTCCTCTATCAAAGTTCTATCCAGATGACTGCCCTATGTCAAAGTTTTGTCCATATCCTTGCACAGAATCCCTATTTTTCCTATTGTAGTTGGTCTACATATTTCTTTGAGTAGCTTGAAGTTGACTATTCTAGTTCCTCAGATAAGTTACTTGCATATTCAGCTTCTTGACTTTCTCTATCAGCTCATCTAGCTTTTCTTTGTCAGGATTACTATAAGATGCAGATCCTGTATTGCTTTGAGAATATCTTGGTGGTGTTCCTAAGCTGAGTGACTAATTCAGTACCTCAAAATTTTACAAATAAGTGGGGAAATTAGACTATTGTTGTGGATTGAGGGGTTGATTGACATTTTCAGTATAACTAGGCTTTGGTGGAGCTTGATTCATTGGAGGACCTGGGTGTGGGGCCAAGGGTAGTTGTGGTACTAGATTCATGATGAGTGTATGATTGGTCAAAGCTTGATTAATTGCTTGAATTTTTCCAAGGTGAGTAGCTAGTCCCAAAGATGGCAAAGGTCTTGAAAAATGTTGCCTCAAATATGTACTGACCTTAACAGCTTCCGTATAAGCACCGAGCAAAGTGTTAGGAGGATTGGGTCTCCATTTAAGGAAGGTGGCGGTAAGGTTGTCAAGAGTTTCATAGTAAACTTCCAAAGCCGTAGCATCATCCACAACATAAGGAGCCTATAGCCTCATGTATGCATGATGGAATCTATTGTTGAATGACCCTATAGGCCCATTAACCTCCGTCTTAACCTTAGTGAAACACATATACAGCTCATTGGAACTAATGGGAATTTTTAACTTCTATATAAAAACATTTTCTAGTTCAATCCAATTGTGAATTGACTCAGCAGGCAGATGTTTATTCCAGTAAAAGGAATCATCTCCTAGGGAATATGGGAAAATTCTACATGCAACATCTTCATGATTGATTCCCCTATCCCTAAGACAAGTCTAGAAAATCCTAGTGTGCTCCTTAGCTATTCTATTAAGGTCATTTACATGAAACTTGGAGTAGAAATGTTTAGTATTTTTTGGCATGAAATTGTAGTTGTTAAAAGACAAGGGTGAAGGGTTGTTTGCCAAGAAATCCATTGGTGGTGGTGGAGGTTGTATAGGTTGATTAACAGCTAGTTGGGGTTGCTGAATGGGAATGGATTCTAAATCAAATGAAGATGGGTTGGAAGAAGGTGAGGATGATGGAGAGGATGGAAATGGTGGAGCAGATGACGGTTCTCCCCTTCTTCTAGTCCTCCTTGACCTAGTAGGGGCTTGTAATTCTTGGAAATCTTCCTCCCCTGGTGTAGATCTAGTTCTTGTTTGAAACCTTTGAGGAGAAATTGTAGATAGAAAATGCTCTAGCTTGTTTATTCAGGCCCTTCTTCTAGCACCAATCTATTGATGGTGTTTTATGCACAACAACAACAGAATATAATATCCTATCTCTCTTGAAAGGTCAAGAGATAACACCAAGGTCTCTAATGTTAGGGATTGAAAATGCAAGAACAACTCAGTGATGATGTGAAAATGTTGGTAATCACAAGGGGCCTTACAAAACAAATGCTGGAAACTTCAAACTCATCAAATCCTGCAATATGTTGATGCTTTCAATCCTAAAACTAACCCATATTTTAAAAGAAATAACAAAAGATAAAGGGTTTAGAAAGATTTTTAAAACTAAAACTAAGACCAATTTTGCAAACAATCAAAAACTCAAAGTGGACCAATCCTTCAAAACTAATTCTTGCTTAACCCAAACCAAACCTACAATCTCACAAAAACAGTGCAATCTTCTAAGGAAATAAAGATTTTCAAATCATGGAGCATTCACACAAATCAACCTTACTTTGTAATTGAAATGAATAAATTCCCACAATTGAACTCAACACATAAATTTAAGGCCCAGACTAACTTTACACAACAACTTACAATCAACAAGATGCTAAAAGTATGGACCAAGGATTGCTCAAACACTTCAAATCTTAAACCATTAACACAATTGCATCACATCTAAATCTAAAACCTAGCATGCGACCACAATTTCAAAGAAATTTCTCAAAGATCTGGAAAAACAAGAACCATGCAAAGTGAATAACATAAGAAGGAGAAAAAAAAACAATGCCTTTACTTATATTGAATCACCCAAGTTTGCAACAATTCAAGTATCCACAATGTTTCAACACTTGCTCTCAGAAAATACTAACTCCTAGCTCAGTTTTCACTATTCCAACTATGTCTAACCCCTTCAAATGAAGCTGGGGCCTCAATCTATAGAGAAATTACATTAGGTCGGCCCAAAATTAGGGTTTACATGATTAGGTTAGCCAAATAGGTCAGCCTAGAGTGTTTTTATAAAATAAAATTACATTTAGTTATCATAAAACAAAATCTAGGTCAGCCTAGACTCTTCTAGAAGTAGTATCTAGCTGGCACAGACTCCTAGGTCATCCCTCCTAACTAAAAGTCACATGGCTAGCACATTGTCCTAGGTGGCTTCCAGCTAGCTATTTTCTCCTTTATTGGCCTCTAATTTACTAGATAATTCTTTGATATTTTCTAATATTTCCACCATATATGCTGGATCTAGAACTAGAATAAACTTAACTCTTCTCTTATGAGTTTTGTATTCTTCTAAATATTGGGGCATCACTTTATTCCATTCAACCCGCAACTCGTGATATTTATCCAGCTTTGAGATATAGATAGTTGCATCCTCCAAATTGTCTTTGGTGATAGGGGCACTGCCAGAAGGGGCATAAATTTCATGCCACAATTCTTGTAATCTATTGATGTTCATATTATTTTGACCAAACTTCCTTCTACCAGTCATTATTTCCAAAAAACTAATACAACTATTATATATCTTCTTCATTTTTCCATGTAGCTTCATTATTTTCTTTAAGGCCTTACAAAGGAGCTCTTTTCTATAATCCCAAACTTCTATCCACTCCTTCACCTTACCAATTTCATCAGAGGAAAAGATTTTCATCTTGGCCAATTCATCTTTAGGCATCTATAATATTTTCTTCAACTCTCCAATAGTTGATTCATTAGCCTTATTGCAATCTTAAGCAAACTAGGAAGTGTCCTCTAGAAATTCAGCAGCCTTAGCATGAATATTGAAGATTTCCTTAATTGATTCATCTCCCTTGCTACTGACATCATGTAACCACCCATGAATTCTATGAATAGAGGACTTCAATCTCTCAATTTTTGCAACTACTTCCTTTGGTAACAATCCTTCAGGAATGGTGCTATCACTGCTAGCAGTTTGTAGAGGATTCATTAAATGCTGGACATATTTGTACACATCACTCAATTGCTTCTACAACTTCTTTTCTTCAGTCTCTTTATCCAGTCTTCTCAAAATGGCTTGAGAGGATTCTTGGAATTCTTCCCTCTCCTATTCCTTGGTAGTTCAACCTAGATTAATGGTTTGTACCTTGTAATCAGTGGGTCTCACCTCATCCTTGAACTTATCTCTTGTAGTAGTAGCTACATGAATGAATCTGTTATTAAACCCATCTCTCGAAAACTTTGAAACTGTCCTAGCTCTTTTCCTCTACTTGGGATGTCCCCATTGTTCCAACAACTTGTCCTAGCTAGGAGTTTCTTCTTGAACAATTATTGAATTTTTTCTGAGCTTTTCTTTTAGCCAATCAGGGACAATAGGTTGATCAATTTCTATCTCTTTATTCAGACTATCAAAAAAATTATCCTCAACATTTTTCTCCATTTCTGGTTGATCTTCTTGCTCATCCTTATCTTGGTGAGGGTTGTCAACAACCTCTTCCATATTCTTCTCTATCTCAGGATGGTCTTCCGGTTCATCAATCACCACTTTTTCTAGGGACTTGGATGGTTTTTCCTGAACTACCTTGGAATCCATGTTCTTTCTTTCTACCCCAGAGGTTGATTGCCTCATCTCCCACACAAAATTTCTCCATTCTCCACTTTGAGGAGTATAGACTTCATCATCTTCCTCCTCTAGTTGTTCAGGGTTATTTGATATGTTACCTTCCTCATTGACTGCCTCCTCTGAAATTTGCACATTATGAGGAGAAAGAGGAGGAGGATTATTTCTTGTAGCTACTCTCTTTTCTCCATAATTAGTAGGTTCCTCTTCATTCTGCACTTCTTTCTCTACAATCTTTATCTCAGCTACAGGGTAATTTTTATGCTTAGGAGAATTTCTCCTAACATACACTTGGGGATTTTCCCCTAAAATTTATACATTTACCACTTTGGCCAAGGAAGGAGCATCAGTAGTTGTGTCACTTTTTCTAGCTTTGGCTGCCTTCTACCCTTCTGTAACCAACTCTCTTCTTTACTGGTCGGGTGTCTCAGCTTCTTCAGTTGTAGTATTGACCTTGGGAGCCTTCTTTGTTTTTGGAGATGGTTTCTCACCTTGTTTAGCTTGAGTCGAGCTCCTAGTCTATCTCTTTATGGTTATAGGCCTTTCTTTTCTTTCTTCTTCTTGAACATCTTCATCATGAGGCTCAACAATATCATTATCTTTATCAACTTTTACTTTCTCCAGAAATTGGGATTCCATATCTCCCATCAAATCATAAGTGAATTTGGTTCCCCCAGCTTCCAACTTTTGCACTTGATGCTTGACCCACTGTCTTGAATACCTCCTTATTGGTTCAATCACTTGATCTAGATCTGTTAGTTATTCCTCTAACCAGTTTATTTGAGGTAGGTATTTGTTCCTGTAAGGGTCATAATCATGTTGTTGGACTAGGTTAACCTCATCATCTTGCACTTGGTCTAGTACCTCTACCACTTTGTAGAGTCTTATTAATGTGAGTGGTAGCCTGGAAAATCTTCTCCTGATGACATCAAATTCATCTTTGTAATTGTCCCAATAATCCTCAATATGGTCCTTATGCTTGAATGTTCTGTTAGCTTTTTTTTGGGCCTTGCCATAAGGATCAAACTTATTGTTGTTAGTGTGAGAATATAATTCAAATTGTGCCATCTCTTTTTCAGAATGTTGGGCAATCTGATTAGAAGGGCATGCCTCTAGAGTTCCCATTCTCAATGGGAATTCTTCTCCCAATCCTTTCTTATGTAGGTCCTGTTGTAAAATATTGTCAAAGGCTATCATTTTCCTTGTCAATTCTAGCATTAGGAGCTTATTAGTTTGATACCTCCATAATCTGAGTGGGATAGTAGGAGATCCTTGTACCTAGATGTATGTGAATCTTTGAAACTACATAAACCATTGTCCATATTGCTTAATCAAATCCATGGAATCAATAGAAATTCTAACATGGAGGGAACCCTTTAGCAACCTGGGAATGTACATGAAGAATGCATCATTTTCCCTTTTGTAATTGGTTGTTTTATGTTGCAATTGTGGATATATGTCCCATATCCTGTCTTTCCCTATAGTCCCTTTGCAATTGAGACCTTTATACTATTTTTTCTTGCCAACATGTAGAAAAGATATGAAGTCATTGTAAACCTATTGGTCTCTTGCACACTTCTTAATCGGACATCTAAGTTGTTGCTTATGATTCTAGCCAAATGATAGTGCTTTCTTGCCATGATTTGTGTGATGGGGTAGAACATCTAGGCATGAAAGATATGAGCTTTTTCTACCCCCATTACCCTGCCTAGGAGAGTTATAACATCATGATATTACATCTTGAAATCACTTCTATGCAACTATTTAGGCAGCTTAGAATAGTGTGGTTTGGGCTTCAATATCCAAGAGTTGTTCATGATTTCCATAGCCCTGTTGGGGTATTTATCATAAAAATTTATTGCTTCCCCAATATTTATTTCCTCAATGAGCTTGTGATGTGAGGCAATATTGAACACCTCTGTAATGGATTCCTCAGTGAGATTTTCCATGACTCTTCCCTGTGGTCCAATTATAATCCTTTTTCTAGAGTCATAATGTTTTGCACATTCTAAAATTAGCTCCAAGCAAAGTTGTGTCGGAGGGAACCTTGCTGCTTTAGACAACCTAGTATGAGTGAGGATCTAAGCCAATTGAGTTGGTGCATTTCTGTACATCCTCTGTTGAAAATAATCGTAGTCCACATGCCCCATGTTTATGTCTGCAATCCTTGACCAGGTGGAAGCAATCTTGGACTTTGGCTATATGCCTTTAAAATCATACTTTATCCTTTTTCCCCTTCTTCTCACCTCCTCTTGTATGAGAGCAGCCTTTGATTTAGATGTCTTTTCTGGTCTTAATTCTACCTGCATCTGTTAGAGAAAATAAATAATCACCCAAATGCAAATAATAACACAACATGCCATTTTGTTCAATAAGATTTGTCAACACATGCTCAATGAGATTATTAAGTGAAAATTATGATATCAATATGGTCCTTGAATGATAATGTAGACCAAAAAATTTACTTCATGAGATCACACAAAGATATGAGTCACATTCAAATTGATGACTATCCAACCATAAATGCCATGTAATCATCATATAGAAGCTCATTTATCACTAATATTTGAAATTTAAAGTTGAAGGAGAAAGGTCGGGTAATTCGAGGGGACTTGGATTCCCTGGCCAAACTAGAGCTCGGGTAATCTGAGCAAGCTTGAATTCCCCAAAGTTTGACAAATTGAGCTCATTTCAACTTACCATCATGAGGTATTCTTGCAAAATGGAGTTACTTGTCATAATCGAGCACATGCAAGTGTTAACCACTTTGAGATCTCATCCAAAATCACATTCATCGAGGTGGGATTCATCATACACATCAAATATTTGAAATCTTAGGATGTTCAGGTATTTCTAAATGACTCAGATTTCCCGAATGTAGACTTGGCCAAAGAATCAACTAAGTGTTTAAGACCTCTGTCATTTTGGACTTTGGGATTTTATTCATGCCATGGATCTAGAAAATCCGAGGGGGCTCAAATTTTCTGAGTGGATTAAGGCTCAAAAAATTTGAGCTACCTCAAAATTTTTGAGTGTTTCGCTCAAATGCACAATTTTGCTAAGGGTTCAACTCACTTCATGTTTGAAAGACATATTATGATCACTGTATGAGTTGGATTGATGTTCATTTCTTTCAACGCATCAATTCATGCATTTTGGATAGAAAATCATTAACCCTTTTCACTCCATTCATCATATTTCAATATTCAGCTAGGGTTCCACACTACTAGGGTTTTTGAGTCTACTTTCAAGAGGGTGACACTCTTAAATTCCACCATCAATCATGAAAATGTGATACAAGAAGTTAAATCTAAAAGATATTCACGATAGCAAATCACTCCAATCTTCCCTATGGATATTCAAATTGAAATCTACATCAAGCCCTTATGAGTATATCTTTTAAAGAACAAAAAGCCTCGAAAGTAAGGTACGAAACCAAGCAATACAAAATCCTCACTTGATGATTGAAGCACACATTGCAAGATTTCTACAATCAAGTACAAGATTCATTGAAATCATTAAAGAGATACTGAAGAACCAACCTTGAAATGGCGAACAGGAAGAAAGTATGCAATGGAAACCTGCAATGGAGATCCTCAAACCGTAGAGTGATCACATGGAGAGCACAACCTCCACTTCTTAGTTTGAGAAAATGGGAGAATGAAGCAAGCTATCAAGTTTCAACTCTTCACCAGGAAGAATGACCAAAATGAATAGCATGTTTCAAATATATTCCCATTTCATGTCATAAATGATCGTCATTAGTGCATGAAAAAAAATTTAGAATCTTGGATATGCGAAGGGAGCTCAGAATTGGAAAATTTGAGGGATCTCATATTTTCTAGCCGAAATGAGGCTCAAGTAATCTGAGCTATGATTTCCCAAAGTTCCCCCATACTTAGCCAAATTTTCCCCTCATTTGGAATTTTTGGATTGGGATCATCTTTCAAAGAGAAAGCACACCATCATAATGTTGCAGTAAGACATCTTGAGTGCATATATGACCATTAGTTCTCAAGTGAAAAAAGAACAAGACTGAGAGACTTATCCCTTAAGGGGAAAAAGTCAAAACCCTAAGAAAAACAAGCAAACCAAACAAGAAAAAGAGGGTCCCGGCCTCTGGTGGGGAATGTGTACGAAAATTGCACAACACTCCCCCTTAGGATTACACTCATACTGAAACAATGAAAACATTTTCTGCTTCCCCTGTAGAGTAGACCCATTTATTAGTCCAGATAAATGAAGAATCTATGAATTCACTAGAATGATGCACCTTCATGTGCACCTAGTTCAGAGGGCCAATGATCCCCAACATTTCCATAAGATGCTCAAAAGTATCCTTTAGAAGATCCGTAGTAAATATGTTAGAAATTTGTTCCTTTGTTGTCACATACTCCAATCTGACTTCATTTTCCAACACTTTTTCTCTTAGGAAATGATACTTGATAGAGATGTGTTTTGTTCTTGTATGCATAACCAGGTTATTTGAAATGTTTATTGCACTTTTGTTGTCACAAAAGATAGAAATATGCTCATCACATACCACACCAATGTCCTTTAGTGTTTGCTTCATCCATAAAATCTAAGTGCAGCAGGATGCTACAACAATATATTTTTCCTCTGCTGTGGATAAAGAAATCGAGTCTTGATTTTTTCTCAACCATGAAACTAATCTTCCACCAAGAAAGAAAGCACCACCACTAGTAATCTTCCCATCATCTACACATTTAGACCAATCAACATCTGTATAAGCACTCAAGGTGAAATCATCACTCTTAGGATACCATAGTCCATAATCCGGTGTACCTTTAAGATGCCTAAATATCCTCTTTATAGTTATGACATGTGCTTCTCTGGGATCTACTTGGAATATGGAAACTAAACATATTGCATGCATAATGTCTGGTTTGGTAGCATTAAGATACAACAATCTGCTAATCATAGATCTATATTTGCTCTGATCAGTCTTAGAAAATTCATCATCTTTGCTCAGTTTACATCTGCTTACCATAGGAGTACAAACCGGTTTGGAATCATCCATCTCAAATTTCTTCAATAGTTCTTTTACATACTTAGATTGTGAAATGAATATCCCTTTATTAGTTTGATTCACTTATAAGCCAAGGAAGAAATTCAATTCACCAATCATAGACATCTCAAATTGTTTTTTGCATCTCTTCAACAGACTCTTTACACATGCCTTCATTTCCACCAAAAATGATATCATCAACATAAACAACTACTATTAACAATTTTTTACCTTGCACTTTGAAGTAAAGATTGTTGTCAGCAGAACCTTTGCTGAATCCTTGCTTTGTCAGATATCTATCCAGTTTTGTATACCAAGCTCTGGGAGCTTGCTTCAATCCATACAATTCCTTCTTCAACTTACAAACCATGTCCAGTTTGTTAGATGAATAAAATCATTTAGGTTTCTCCATGTACACTTCTTCCTCCAACTCACCATTTAGAAATGCTGACTTAACATCCATTTGATACACTTTGAAATCCTTGTGGGCAGAAAAAGCCAAAAACATCCTAATAGCTTCCATTCTAGCCATGGGGGAAAATGTCTCTTCAAAATTTATACCTTAAACTTGTGAATATCCTTTGCATACAAGTATTGCCTTATTCCTTACAACTTCTCCACTTTCATTCAACTTATTCCAGAACATCCATTTCAAACCAATCACATTTTTATTCATAGGCCTCAGGGACTAGTTCCCATGTCCGATTCTTTTCTATCTGCTGCAATTCTTCTTTCATAATTCTCATCCAACTTTCATCTTTATGTGCTTCACTTATAGATTTGGGTTCAATTTTAGATAATAGACATAAATTTACCTCAGCTGCAACTTTGCTTCTTGTCTTCACACCTTCACTTTTATCTCCAATGATCTCATCCTCCAGATGATTCTTTTGTACATACTTAGGAGTCTTAATAGTAGATTCTGAATCATTCTCTTCTTCTTTTTCTTCCACTTTCTCTTCTTTCTCTTCTTCTTCTTTCTCCTTGTTTTCTTCAGGTACATGTCCATAGATAGGATCATCAGGTTCAACTTCACTTATCTCAATAGGTCTTTGTATGTCTTCATCAACCTTCACATTAGCACTTTCAATGATCTTTCTCAATCTTTTGTTAAAGAATCTATATGCTTTACTAGTAGTAGAGTATCCAAGAAAGATTCCTTCATCACATCTAGCATCAAACTTTCCAAGATTTTCATCATCTCTTTTAATATATCATCTACTTCCAAATACCTTAAAATAATTCACAGTAGGTGTCTTACCGGTCCATAACTCAAAAGGTGTCTTAGTGTTGTATTTGATTTAGAATCTATTAAGAACATAAACAATAGTATGTATTGCTTCTCTCCAGTACACATCTAGTACATTTGATTCTTTCATCATGGTTCAATAGCTTCCTGTATTGTCCAATTTTTCCTTTCAACTACTCCATTTTGCTGAGGGGTTCTCAAAGCAGAAAATTGTCTTCTTATTCCATGTTGTTCACAGAATGCATTAAATTCACCAGAAGTGAATTCTCCACCTCTATCATATCTCAAACACTTGATTTTCAAATTTAATTCATTTTCTACTATTGCTTTGAATACCTTAAACCTATCCAGAGCTTTAGTATTTTCTCAAAGAAAAGCAACCCATGTCATTTGGGTATAATCATCAATAAGCAACATGAAATATCTGTTACCATTCAGGCTTCTAGTCCTAGTCAGACCACAAAGATTAGTATGAATTAACTCCAACATTTTGGTAGTAGAATGCTCTATTCCCTTAAAGTTGCATCTTGTCTATTTCCCAATTGACAACTTCTGCAAACAACATTACCAGGTCTTGTGATTCGAGGCAGCCCTCGAACAATCTCCTTTCACTGATCTTGACCAGGTTATCAAAATTTACATGTCCCATTCTTCGGTGCCATAACCAACTTTCACTAATTTGAGATACAATATAATGACCATCAAATTCCTACAACTCGTAGATGTTTCTATGAGTTCTTCTAGCAACAATCATATCTCCATTTCTGGATCCTTTTCTAATTTCACAGGTATTATTCTAAAACACAAGTTTGAAACCATTGCTACACATTTGACCAACACTTAGAAGGTTATGGCTCAAACCCTTCACATAATATACATCATTAGTACTGTGCACTCCATCAAAACTAATTGAATCTTTCCCACAAATCTTAGCTCCTGAATCATTACCAAACATAACTAGACCACCATCATATTTCTCAAGTTTAGTGAACTTACTCTTATCTTCGGTCATGTGATTAGAACATCCACTATCAATTACCCAGTAGTCTTCATCCTGACTTGCATGAAAAGCGATAACCAAAGTATATTCCATCTTATTTCTCTTATTCTCCAAAGCCTTCTTTCTTACACATTTTCTAGGGTTAGTGGATACAAATTTACTTTCCAAAGCTAAGAATAAGCATTCACTATCATCAGTCTCATTCTTAGATTCATCATTAGAAATTCCCGCTTCTTCTTTAACATAGTACAACTTATATCCTTATCCTTATAATCCTTGTTATCCTTATGCACAACCCTATTCAAACATCTCGAAGCATAATGACCAATATTACCACAACTAAAACATTTAAAGGGAAACATACCTTTATACTTTCGAGTTCCTTTCTTCAACTTCCTAGTGAAGTTTGCTTCCAACTCATCAATACCATCACTATCTGGTTCCTCTTCAATCTTCAATGCCTTAAATGTCATTTCTATCTTTTCTTCTATCTTGTCTTCTTTCTAGAACTTTCTCAACTCAAATGCTTGCAAGGTGCTGAACAACTGTTCCAAAGTGTAAGTCTTAGGATTATATACTTCTTCAATAACTAAGATCTTATCATTGTAGCACTCTGGTAGGGTTATCAAGATCTTCTCAATTATATCTTCATATGATAGTTCTCCTCCTTGATTTATAACTTAATTTTCAATTAGTTCAACTCTCTAAAAGAAACTTGTAAATTCTTCACCTTCTTCCATCTTCAGGTTTACAAATTTGCGCTTTGTTGCCAACTTCTTTGTCAACTTCACTCTTTCATTTCCTTCATACATATCTTCCAACTTCTTCCAGACTTCATATGTAGTTTCCAAAGAAGAAACCTTCACTCGCTCATTCTTGGAAAAACCACTACAAATAGCATACTTCACCTTCTCATTTTCTTCATAAGTAGGGATCTCATCGGCAATAGTAAGACCACGTGATGGGGGTGTGTACTTTGTCGCAATAGCCTTCCAGGTCTTGAAACCAAAGGAGATAATATATCCTTTCATCTATTCCTTCCAGTCATTATAGTCAGTTCCATTGAACATAGGGATCACTAACTTATGCACTATTGGATCTTCCTTAAGCAGTTAAGCTAGACAACAAGGAACCAAAGCTCTGATACCAATTGTTAAACAAATGTAGGATAATTGAGAGGGGGTGGTGAATCAGTTGTCACACAATTCAAACTTAAAACTCAACACTTATTAATTCCACAACCACACTGTTCTGTTATTAAGTATGAGCATGAAACAAAAATAACAGAAAGCAAACCAACACAATGAACAACATATTTTTACATGGAAAAACCAATGAGGGAAAAACCACGGTGAGGGTTAACTCACAATAGAAAAGATTATAAATTGAATACAAAGGCTCACTGCCAAGGGCTCACTGCCCAGAAGAGGACTCATTGTCCAAGTACAAAGGATCACTACCTACAGAAAGGACTCACTGTCCATAGAAAGGACTCACTATCCAATAGGGAGGCTCACTGCCTATAGATACAAAAGGGAACAAAATATCCACAACAATAATTAATGCACATTCATAGGATTGCAGAAACCTTCAGCTCACTGTCTTTAACACCCAAAAAAACTGCTATCACAACTCACTCACACACACACTTCTACTCTTATGATTTGTGGCACACTTTCATCACTTTGCATCACACTATCATACAACTCTTCATAATTCAACTTGCTTTTATACCATACTCAACCTTAGAAACTTTCTCCAAGGTCGGGCACAAAAACCTTATTTCATAAATTCAAATTAGGTCGGCAACTCAAAATTCTCGTGGTGGAAAGGAATAAGAGTGGACCAATAAAACATTTAACCAAGACCAAAAATAATGTCTCAATTCAATCACACGCTTCCTCAAATTAATTTTATTCTTCGAATGAAGTGTAAACACCAAGTTGGCCAAACCTAATGAAAACACAAATAATCATTGATGTACATGCTTCCCAACAAGAAGATGACACACATACACCATGAAACACTTCCTTATGCACAAGAATATACTTTAGAATCTTCCAAATACATCCATAGCAAAACAACAAACTTCAATCACTGAACATCTTTCACCATTCCAACTGGACTATATAAACTCACATTGAAATACTAAAACATGACTTTTGGATTACCAAACTTCAAACCTCTTTTCCAGAGCATAGAAAAGACCTTCACAAGACATATTATAGATCCACAAGATTTGAAACAAAATAGAGAGGAATTGCAGAGCAACAATATTTCTCCCAGTCCATAGAAGACCAACTTTTCAAGAACAATTCACATACCGGTGAATGTAAATTTTATGTACCATCAAAATAGAAGCTAAAACTTAGAAGATATCTCCACGATATCACCATTATCAAACCTTCAGATCCACATAAGCATAGGATCAACACAGGAGAAATGTAGAGCACATATCGAAGCACATTCTGAACACTTTCATCATTTTGACCTCTCTTCTTTATTTAATTTTCTCAAAAGCACTTAGAAACATATCAAACCAACACATCTTCAACACTATCAAGATAGCTCCATGTACTCACAACATCTTAATAGCATCTCAACTATACATGTACAATATGCAACTTAATGAACTATGTTGACATCAATGACAACATTAATGACAACACCACCAAAACTTGCTCATATCTGTAGCAAGTAAACCCATACTCTAATGTGCTAGAATAGGATGCATGAATGAAAACATAAAGATAATGAATCACTTTGGGAGATCTCTAATCACCCTAATAAGCCATAATAATGCATGTACCTTACTTTAGGTAGAAAGTAGAATGATAATGGAAGATGGAATCACTTAGGAAACAAGTCATTAGGATTTGTTCGATGGCTAACTTTGCATATCCCAAACCTAGAATCCATCATGATCCTCCATAGGAATCCATCATCAATCCTTGAAAATGCTAGATCTTGAAATGAAAGTGAGCTTGAAGACTTGCAAAAAAACTATTATGCTGCTCCAAGACTTCAACTTTACTTGTTCCTTGCTCTTGAATGCTTGAAACTCTCTCTTGAAAGCTCTAAATCTAAGTGAGATTCTATTGCTTGAAAACTCTAGGTGAAATAATGATTCAAAACCTTAGTTTTATAGGAATCTCATCTAATTTACCATTTATTAGATCCCAAATGTTGAAATTTGTGAAATTTGAATTGAAAACTTGAATTTGTCTCTCAAAACCCTAAAAAGGGGCCAGACAGGACTCATATTCCCAAGGTGGCGTATGGGTCCCACACTAGTTTTTCGGGTTGAGAAAATTTCAGGATGTTAGAAAATTGAATGTATTTATTGAATTTGTGAGGATTTCAGATGAAATAAACCTTAGGATCCATAATAAAGGGTCATGAATGCAAGGGTACTAAAATAGGTTCAAAATAAGTGTGAAATTGTACTATCTCTAAGAAGGGGGTACAATTTCTTACACTACATTTAGCCCCCACTTTAGCGCCCATATGAAACTATGTGCATATACAAGCTAAAGGAATTCAAATAGTAAACCTTGTCTCATAAAAAAATAGTCGTATGGATTTGTTCGCAAACATGGGAGAATGAAGCCCCCATTGTAGTTATCTACAAAACCATAATGTTAGGAACCACATCCTACAAAAACAATTTGTTAGTCATTCAAAAATCTTCTGATCTAACTTCTTCAAGATATCAAATTCAAGGGTAGATGCATGCCGCCTTGATTCCAATTGCTTTATGGAGGTGGAATCAAGGAAGTAGTCTAACCACATCAAATTGCATAAGTCATATCATAGGGTATTTCCAAGTACCATACCACATAATGATAGAAATTTGATGAGAACATGAGTGGAATTATAAATCCAATTCAATAAACACCATAAAAAATAGAGTTGTCTAGACCCTAATATGGTAATTTGAATGAAAAAATAACTTTTTAGCCTAACATGTAAATAACCTAATTTGAATGTATATAAGAGTAAAAAGTTAAGAAGTTTGTGATCATTTTGTCTTTTACCTTTTTTTAGCTTTGACTTTGGTGGAGAGTGACTGACAATATCGAGTGTATGACCTTATGTGCCTCTGAGACTCAAGAGCCTATGTAATGAGGTGGCGCATGGTGATCTACAACATACAATGAGTGGATTCTTCTCAACCTTAGATTTTATTTTATGTATTTACTTTATGTTTTACATATTTCTAGATAGATTTAGGACCCTCGAAAAAGAATTTGCAAAGCGTCCCTTTTTTTTGCAAAGTGTCTCACTTTTTTTTAAGTGTCCCACTTTGTCGCAAAGTGTCCTAATTTTTCATGAAGTGTCCCAAAAAAGTAATAAATCATCTAGGACCCTTATAAAGTACCCTAGAGTAACTTGATAATTTTTTTTGACTATTGATGTATAAATTTAAGATTTTTAGAATGTTTATAAGTGATATTTCTGCTTTTTTATTAGATTCCTCCTTGATTATGACATCATCTCAGTGGCAAGTTGTTTTTTCAATTACTAGACCTAGTTACAACATTATCAAAGGAGGACACACATACATTATAGGTGATAGGTATATATTGGGTGTATCCAATGCCTCCCATGAGATACTATGATGCCATGATGATGGAACTAGTAGAGAGGTGGGATGCAGATACTTGCACCTTTCATCTACCCATTGGTGAGATGACTATCACTCTAGAGGATGTGCATTACATTCTTTGAGTTTCGAGGTGAGACCGTTGATTTTGCAGAGGACCAACTGCACTGGGAGATGAGAGAAGATATCTACTATTGTCTTGGAGGTTTGATTTGGGAGGAGATTGTGGGACCACATGTTGAGTTGAGGTGGATAATCTACATACGATCATCACTCCTAAGGTGGATTATGATATTTACTATAGAATTAGTACTAGTCCTAGATGGCCGAGGAGTACACCTAGATGGAGGACTAGTGCACCTGACACGGGAGATGGACCAACATAGGACCATCTACGCATGGGATCTTAGTATACTAGTACATCTCTATTATGATTTAGGATAGTTTTCTTACTAGGAGGTAGATAGTATGGTTCATTGTACACTATTACAGGTTTGGTTCCTAAAGCATATAACATGTACCATATCGATAGGATTTCCTTCTATAGGTTCCTTGGGATACCCATGCTCCTTCAATGATCCACTTAGGCGAGCATGAAAATATGGATATTTTCTATTTTGGAGTCATATTTGACTATCTTAATCAAGAGGAGATCTTATGGAGACCTTACTAGTTGATACCACAATGGCTAGATGAGACCCACTAGTTGACGAGGATGTAGAGGGACCAATTTTTACTAGGGAGACATAACTACATAGTGAGACCATTCTACTATGATTGTGTCATGAGACAGTTTGGATAGGTATAGGTTCCTCTAGTAGCATGACTATTTTATAGATGATCAGTGCAAAGTGCTCATAGGGCAAGAGATACGAGATATCTCACAGTTGATGATGTATCTAGTGATTCAAATGATGAGGATCTCTATATTCCCCTAGTCTTTGATTCTAATGACGTGCGTGCTACAGATGCATATGAGGAGTTGTGGGCCACATCACAACCATCCCCAGTCTTTCCTATGGATTAGCCTATATGCTATGCGGGGCCCCTTCCAAATCACAGGGATGATGAGGAGGATACAGGTGAGGAGATGAAGGCTACAAATTTGTTTCTAGATGAGGTAGAGGAGGATTACAATGAGGAGGAAAAATTATACTATGACAAGGAGGACGAGGACAAGGAAAAGGATGAGGATGATGAGAGCTAGCTGATGAGTGAGGGCAGTGATATAGCATAGGAGGATCAAGTTGCCCACGAGTGGAGAGATTCGGTTCCCACTTGGGTGACCGGATTGTAGTTAATAGTTGTAGCATGTGCTAGCAATCATGAGTATGGAGAGGGTAGAGGATCTTCTATACCTCCTACATAGGATGGGGTTGTTTTTACACAACAAGTTGGAGATCAAGGTGATGACACATTTTTTATGATTATGCTTATTCTTTTATGATTATGATCATGTTCATGTTTTTTATTTATGTATATATATTATGATGTGTGTTGATTATCTTTATGATTTCTATCTTGCAAGGTCTGTGAGAGAGCTACAGGAGCTCTATCAATTTTCCACCATAGAATACATGCCCCCACTTATCGTGGAGAAGCATCTAGAGTTGTTTGATCCTTTCACGTGGTTGAGAGGAGCGTACAAGAGTGCTACTAGGCACACCAATTGAGCCATGGGTGATCTATTAGCATTGCAAGTTGCCTATGATGAGTTGTGATCATCCCATGATCTAGGGGAGGTTGAGAGACTACATGGAGAGGTTGTCAAACTGTAGACAAAGAGAGATTGCATAGAGAAAGAGTGCATGGAGGCTATCATATGAGAGGCTAGGGCTGTTGGACAAGTGTAGGGCCTATAGGATGCATTGGATTCCATGTGTAGATCATGAGCATATACTACTGTCTCTCGATTGAGGCGATCACTAGGTCCTGAGGGATTTGGTAGTCACATGCCATAGTAGCATTGTATACTTCAGGATATGTATTAATGTTCTAATGCTAGTATGGTAAGCCCATAATGCATATGTTAACTATATGTGCCAATTATTATTATGTTTGCTTACTGTCTTCCTTAAGATTTTCTCAAGGGTTTTTTTAGTTGATTTAGCTTGACCATTAGATTGTGGGTAGTAGGGTGTTGAAAAATGATGTTGGATGTTAAACATCTCTAAGAAATTCTTCATTTCATTATTCTTAAATGGTGTCCCATTATCTAAAACCAATGTGGAAGGGAGTCCAAAGTGAGCAATAATGTGTTCCAATATAAAATTACATATTACATTAGTAGTTTTTGAATGAACGGGAACAACTTCTACCCATTTCATGAAATAATATATTGCGGTAATTATGAATGTATGTCTATCAAAATAAGGTGGTGATATTTTTTCAATAAGATCTAGAACCCATACTAAGAATGGCCAAATAGGAACTTGGGCATGAAGCTTGGAAGTAGGAGCATGAATAAAATTGCTATGTTCTTGACATTTGTGACATTTATTAATGTATTCAAAGAAATATTTTTCCATATGTATCCGATAGTATCCTATGCAGATTATCTTTTGAACTAATGATCTTCCTCCAAAATGGTCTCCACAAGCACTCAGATGAGCTTCCACAAGTGTTATGGAGATTTCAGACTGTTTAAGGTATCTAAGCAAAACACCATCAAAGGATCTTCTATACAACACGTTGGTAAGGATTATATATCTAGACACAAGTTTTCAAAGGTGGGCTCAAATATTCTTAGTTGTTGGCTCAGGAAAGGTACCTTATTTCAAATAATTAAATATTGGTCTGTACCATTCACTAGAGCTTTTTGTGGTGGTTGATAACAATTCTTTGACCTTATGTTCTATTGATGATTGCATAATTGTATGGACAATTAATGTGAAATATTTTACAGGATCTTGAGGAGATACAAGGGAAGCCACACTTGCCATTGCATCCACATGTTGATTACCTT
Organism: Sequoia sempervirens; assembly: GCA_007258455.2. NCBI lineage: Eukaryota > Viridiplantae > Streptophyta > Pinopsida > Cupressales > Cupressaceae > Sequoia > Sequoia sempervirens. The sequence continues at coordinate 1,241,417,530 of VDFB02271358.1, forward strand.
TTCATGGGATGCTATCAATGGTATATGAGTCAAATCTATCTAAGAGATGCATTGCAAGATCCTTATATTTTCATAATTTGTCATGATTCACTTGATATGATCCATTTATTTGCTTAATGACTAATTGTGAATCACTGAATAGCTTAATACTTCGAGCTCCCAGAGTTAAAGTAGCATGTGATCCAAAAATTAAAGCTTCATACTTTATTGTGTTGTTTGTGCATAGGAAATTTAAGTGGTAAGACAAGGGAATAGGATTTCCTAAAGGCAATATTAGTATTTAACCCCTACACCAAAGCTATTTCTACACTTAGAGCCATCAAAATATAACTCCCATGTATTAGTTTCAATCATCAACACTTTATCATTAGGGAATGAGTCAATATTAGGCAATGCTATGGGAGAGGGAGCATCACCTAATTGGTCTTGATCAAGGCTTGTCCTTTAATTGCCTTTTGAGAGACAAATTTAAGGTCAAACTCAGTTAACATCATAACCCACTTAGTTAAATGTCCTGATAGATCTATTTTAGTGAAAAGGTGTTTTAAAGGATCGAATTTTGTCATCATATGGATTTTACAATTCAATAAGTAGTGTTTTAATTTAATATTAGTGAATATGAGAACCAAACATTGTTTTTCTATTGTTGTATATCGTGTCTCATACTCAATTGAAGTTCGGATAATGCGAAGAACCAAACATTGTTTTTCTATTGTTGTATATCGTGTCTCATACTCAATTGAATTTCGGATAATGTGATAAATAGGATGTTATTTACCACTTTACTTTGTTGAGACAACAATGTTGTGAGATCATGGGCTGATACTGCTGTATAAAGGATAAATCGTTTATCTTGTATAGTGGGTTGTAAAATAGTTGGAGTAGCAAGATAATATTTCAAACTCTCAAAATAATGTTTACAATCCTTATTGTAATTAAATTGAACCTCTTTCTTAAGGAGTTACGTAAAGGGTAATGTTCAGTCTGCTAAGGATGCTACAAAATGATGGATACACTAAATTCTTCCTTATAAAGTGTGCAATTCAAAATTGTTTCTAGTAGGTGGCACATTAACTATAACATCAATTTTATTCATGTCCACCTCAATGCCTCTATGAGATATGATAAAACCTAAAAAAATTCTACTATCTACACCAAAGACACTTTTTCGGGTTCAATGTCATGTTATATTTTCTCATTCTTTCAAATTTTTTTGAAGAAAATTCACATGGTCTTGTTGAGTTAAAGATTTGGCTAGAATATCATTGACATGATCTTCAAAAATCTTATGTATGTAATCATGAAATATCAATTTCATATCTCTTTGATATGTTGCACCTACGTTCTTCAATCCAAAATGAATGACTACCCAACAAAATGTTCCCCAAGATATAGTAAATGTTGTTTTTATTGATCTTGAGGGTTAATAAAAATTTGATTATATCCAGAAAATCCATCCATGAATGACAACAAAGCATGTCATACAGTCGAGTCCACTATCATGTCAATATTAGGAAGGGGAAAATCATCTTTTAAAGATGCTTTATTCAAATCACAAAAACTCATACTCATCCTTATATGATTATCATGTTTCGTGACTACAACAATGTTCGAGATCCAAGGTGAATAATCAATAGGTCATATAAAACCAACTTCAATGATTTTCTCAATCTTGGCCTTAACTAATAAGGCTATCTTAGGATTCATCTTTCATATATTTTTTTCTGACCAGTTTAGCATCCTCTGCAAGGACTATGTTGTGTGCCACTATCTTAGCATCATTTCCTAGCATATCTGAATAAGTCCAAGCAAAAATTTCAGGAAAGTTATGAAGTAAAGTTGCATGGTCCTCTTGTGTATCTTTGTCAAGGAACTTTCCTATTTTAATCACTTTCTCCTCATTAGTGATATCCATCAGTATGCTTATTGTATCTCCCAAAGGAAGTGAAATTTGTTTCAAAATTCTGGGATTGTATTCTTCATTTTCCTTATCATTCCCATTACATTCCTTCTCTCTGTCTTCTTGTTTAGCACTAATCATAGCACATGTAACCCATTTATTTTTAGGAGGAGTAATTTTTTTTCATAAACTCCTAACATTTATGTCAAGGCTTCATCTTCAAAGTATTCCAATGATTCTTCACAAGTTGTATCAATCAATTCAGAATGCTTCAATCTGAGAGTTGTTTTATGGTTACACATGATGGTATTAATGTTTAGTGAGGGTCTTTTCATTTCTTGCGTTATATTCGAAGGACAATACCCCAAACCACTTTTAGTTTCTTGTGTGTTAGGCTCTATAGGAACACGAATGACTTGCTCTTTCCTTCCACATCCTTTTCCACTATAGCCAAGTTATTTCATAAGCTTGTAACCTTTTCCATAAATTTTCTCAAACTCTTTCAGATTTGGTGGTTGTTGATTGTATCTCTCATCAAATTTCATTGTATATCTTGTGTCTTCTTCTAGAGTAGATGAAGTAGATGACTTTGAGTTTTCTTCTAAATTCTATGTTGACATTACCATTGGTTGCTTTTGTTTTTCAATTTCTTTTATTGTGATTTTGTATTCTCCCATGAACAAAGGTGTGAAGTCTAAGGAACCCCAATAATCTTCCAATAATTTTGACACATTTTCCATCTCTTGTTTCTCTTTTTTCATAGGTTCTATCTTTGAAGTTGGAATTAATGTGTTTAGAGGACTTGTCATTGCTTTTTCAATTTGTAAGCAACTTTTAGGGTTGGAATCTATTTCAATTTGGTATAATTTATTGTTATAGAAATACTTCATGATATAATGACGAGTCAAAGGTACTGCATGCATCTCATGAATCTAAGGTATTCCTAAAAGAAGATTGTATGAAAGATCATGAGGCATAATGTGGATGGGAGTTTGTAACATGGCCTTTCCAATTGTAATAGGAAAAGTGATCACACCAAGTGGTTGCTTTCCTACATTGTCAAATCCTCAAATCGATAAGGAGTCAAGTTCAATTCTTGATTTATCCATGCCAATCCTTTCCAAAAGGGTTACACTACACACATTAAGAGTAGAGCCATTGTCAACAAGGGTTCGCTTCATTCCCGTTCTATTGAATTTAGATATTATCATGAAGGCATCATTTTTATTTCTCATTTCCAAGGGATGTAGCTCATTTTGATGAAAGGTAATGTCTATGTTAACTACATTCATTCCTTGAATTAGAGCTACTAGATCACTTGCATTTGCACTAGAGGGAACCACAACTTGTTGTAAGACTGTTTGAATCATAGTATGATAATTAGGTGAATTTTGAATTAGATCCCATAGGGTATCTTCGTAGGAGTATTCTTAAGTTGTTCAACAAGATCATATTCCTACCCACTATGCGAAGGAAAATAAGGAGCACTAGGAATGATTGGTTGAGGAAAAGGTAAGGATGTTGAAGTTGTTTGTCTTGGTTGTGGATTGTTTCTAGTGTTATATGTATGAGAAATGGTATTATAACTTGATTGTTGTGAAACACTATTCTTATGTGGTTCAAGGATGAGAATAGGTTTTTTTTAGGTTGAGCTTAGTTTGAAGGTGGGTAAAGGATGAGTTGAGGTTGAACAACACTAACTTATCTTTGTTTAAGTTTGTTAAAACAAGCCTTAGTGGATGAACCTTGTGAGATGAAGTCCTCAAGGGATTCATCTAACATGTCAAAGTCATCACTACTGAAAGGCTTGAGGGTTAGGTCAACTTGGAAAAAGAGATTTGACATACTCAAATAACTATGCTTTCTCCAAGGGGTTCATCAGTTTATAGTTGTTTTGATTTTGTTTTCTAATGAATGCCAAATGTAATCTAATCAAAATATGAAAAATGAAATAAAAGTGCAGTAATATCCACAATTGAAATGAAACCAAATTAAGCTAGATCTAATGAAATGAATGAAACAAAAACTTAGTAAGCTAAGAAAAATAGATAATAACATCAAACTAAGACACAAAAATGAAGCTTTCAATGCTACAAAATGTAGATTTAGGTTTGATATGGGACTAAATAACCCAGATGGGTGAATGAGTCCCAGTTAGGGTTTTTGGAAGGTTCAAATAGTGAATAACAATTAACACACAATTCCAAAAAATTAGGTAAAACAACCTGTATCGAGACTAAATCATCTAGGTGGGCGAATGAGTTTGAGATTAGGGTTTTGACACTAAATTCAACAAATTATGAGTGAATGTTAAGGTTTCTAACTTGTATGTTTAAATGAATATTTGGAATTACAGATTTCAAATGAATTTTAATGATGCAAGATGCAAAAATGCAACCTATATGGACTTTTCCACTAATGCTAGATTTAGAAGCCCTAAATTCAATTCAACTAATAAAAGTATAATGCAAAGTTAACCTAGATCTAGGACTACAATGCTCTCCAAATCAGAAATGCAAAAGTCTAAAGTTTAGGTTCATAAAAATGAACACAAGGAAATAGGGTTCGACCTTTTGGGAGATGGAACTTAAGGTTTAGGACCTATTTCACTCTTAGTTCATTAGGAAACCGAGATCCCTCAACTAAGTGACTCAATTGTGGGAAGGGTATATATGAGGGTTTCCTTAGGTGTGATTAAAAGGGGGTTCACCACTAAGCAAATGCTTAGAAAGAAATAAATGAAAGTAATATGAAAATCTAACTATATGACCTAGAATATGAAACTTAAAATCAGATCACTAAAAAACAAGATACAGAAAAGTACCCAGAGGATCGAAGATGACTAAAAAAGACCTAAAATCCCTAAAATTTGTTGTTGTTGATGTGTACAGGGACTCATACGCCAGAATTGGGGATTTAGTCCCAATCTAGGGTTTTTGGGAAATGACTAGAATCTCATTGTGACAAGTGAAAATCCACTAAAATTTGGTAAAATTCATGTACCAAGACTCATACAATCAAGGTGGTGATTTAGTCCAATTATGATTTTCCACAAAATCAAGATCTAAATCTATTCTCCTATCTCTACTCTTCCTATGTTTTCCAAACTCCACTTCCAGATTTGGACCTGCTAAAAATCTGCAAAACAAAATATTGTGTTGATTTTCTTATGAGGGGTTTGCCTCGTTCAAACCCCTAGTTTGGTAATTAAACCTTGATAGAAATAATACATCTTGAAAGGAAATGTGTGTGAAAGTCCTAATCTTAAGTGCATCTAATAATATTAAGAGACCTAGAGTGCAATAATCCCTACTCTAATATCCTAGAATATGATGCATGAATGGAAACATAAAGATGATGACCTACTTTGGGAGGTCTCTAATCACCCTAATAAGCCATAATAATGCATGTACCTTACTTTAGGTAGAAATTATAATGAAAATGGAAGATAGAATCACTTAGGAAACAGGTCATTAGGCTTGGTTCAATGCCTAGTTGCATCTCCCCAAACTAGAATCCATCATGATCCTCCATAGGTATCTATCATCAATTCTTGATAGTGCTAGATCTTGAAATGAAAGTGAGCTTGAAGACTTGAATTTTTTTTATTATTCTACTCCAATAATTTAACTTTACTTGCTACTTTCTCTTGAATTTTTGAAACTCACTCTTGAAAGCTCTAAATCTAAGCGACACTCTCTTGCTTGAAAATTCTAGGTGAAATAATGATTCAAAACCTTAGTTTTATTGGATCTCATCTAATTTACTATTTATTAGATCCCAAATATTGAAATTTATGAAACTTGAATTTCTCACTTAAAACCTTAAAAGGGGCCAAATGGGACTCATACACCCAAGGTGGTGTATGGGTCCCACCCTAGTTTTTTTATTTGAGAAAATATCAAGGTTTTATAAAATTGAATGTATTTGTTGAATAATTTGTTGGTATTTAAGTCAAAACAAGCCTTGGGATCCATAATAAAGGGTCTTAGGGGTCTATTAATGATGATTTAAAAGGTCATGAATGTAAGGGTACTAAAATAAGTCCAAAACAAGTGTGAAATTGTACTATCTGCAAGAAGGGAGTATAATTTTCTACTCTACAATGACTACAACAAGATCCCAACGTAAAAATAAAATGGAAGCCAACAAAAGCAGCTCTATTGTACGAAACACCAATACCACCAATGAGGAATCTCAACCATGGTGTTATGATCCTAATACACTCTCAACTCCTCAAGGACAAGCAGTGTTCAATGCTTAATCAAATCCACCACATAGTGATGTTGAAATACGCCTTAGACATCAAGACATATTTGCTAGGCAACAAAATCAACCTCCTAATCCTAAAGATATCATCATATAGAGGAGTGTGATAGTGATGAGGAAATCATCGATGAACAACTATTAGATCACTCTCAAGATCCTAAAATGTAAAAAATAATGGACAAAATGATTGGGAAAGATCCAAACACATTTCCTCAAACTAGCACAAAGTGGTTCCAAGCTACCTACAAATTTTAACGTTAAAATTCTTAAGGATCCTACTCTCATTCCTTTGGGAGACCAATCAATGGTGAGACAAATACCTAAACCAATGGTGGATATGAAGATACCACCCTTTTTCTCAAAAGAACCTATCAATGATCAATCTTTCCCACAACATGTGGATGATCCATTGTATAGACATCCCTCACAAGTCGAACAAGTTATGGTCACTCAACATGATCAAGAAAATATAAATCTATTGACAAGTCAAAACATACCACCACATAATATGGATACTAATACAATGGGACCCAACATATCTTGGAATACCCAACAACAACGTCCTAGTGTTAATGTGCAAAACATGGGAAATCTTCCACAAAGACAAAAACATGTATTGAACCAACAAGGAAACAACCATTTACTACATGCTAACAACCCACCTCAAGGGAAACACATGTATCAACAAAACAATCCACCCACATATCAACAACCACCACAAACTAATAACCCACAAGATCAAATAATGTACCAAGGAAATTCCAAGATCAAACTAAATACATGCAACAACAATACTATGATCCTAACACACAATACCGATATAGATCACCATCTACCCAAAATCCTCAACATCAAATATATGTTCTAGCACCACATAACACCAACCCTCAACATCAAACATATATTCAACCACCACAAAAAAACACATCTTCAAAATCAAGCACCCAATCCCCCACAACATAACATTGGTGCACAACAAACTCCATCACAATATCAAACCTACATACCTCAACAACACATGACACCTCAACAAAAAGACATCACACCTCAACAAAAACATATCACACCTCAACAACAAGCTCAAACTTACACAACACAACAACATCATACCATCAATCTACAACACACTCACATCAGTCCTCAAGGACCCAATCCATCATCCTACACTCATAACATGGCCCAAGGGCCCTGATATATACAAACCCCATAATATAACACACAAAACATTGTAGGGAGGCAAGGTTATTATATCCCTCCTCATCAAATGAATGCACCAATTGATGACTTAACCTTACAAACCAAAAATCTAAACCAAAGGATTTCAAACATTCAACTTGGAAAACCAAAGAATAGATATGCTCTACAAGACATATGTCCATATCCCTTTGATCATTCCATATCCATGATACCCTTCCCTAATAACTTTGAAATAATCAAATTTGACAAATACAAGGGAAGAGGAGATCTAATAGAACATGTATGAGAATTATCGATAGTTTGCATGGATGTAAAAAATAATGATACCTACTTAATGAGGCTTTTCCAATGAAGCCTCAGTGGTGCAACTATTGAGTGGTTCTCTCATCTCTCGCCTAGTATCAAAACCTTTGATGAGTTATCGAAAAAGTTTTTTAACCAATTCTCCTATAACATAGAACAAGACATAATGGTCCTTGACCTATACAAGATCAAACAAAACCAAGTGGAATCCTTTGGTTCATACCTATAGATATGGAGACATAAAGCTAGTAGGAGTAACTGGCTAATTCCCCAAAAATAACTAGTGGAAATATTTGTCTCTAACCTTCAATGCGACATTAACTACCAATTAACCATGTTATTCCCTAGTAGTTTTGAAGAAATAATCGAAAGAGCCCTTATAGAAAGGGGAGTCATTTAAAATCTACAACAAAAAGGACCAAGCTTCTAGTTCTATTGAAAAACCTAAAATATGGGCAAAGAACAAGAACATTACAAATGATGGAGTGGTTGATGCCAAAGTTGTGCAAAACATACAACCTCCTAACAATCAACAAATTAATGTCCAAGAAAAATAACCAATATCTCCTATAAAAAACACACCAAACAACCAAATTACATATCCTCAAAACAACCAACAAAATAACCAACAAACAAATCAAGTTTAGGATAATCAAAGAGGGTTGTCGAGGAAAAGTAACCAAGGTAGAAGAAATTTCACTCGATTGGGAGAACCTCTTGAGGTGGTTATGCATAAATTCATTCAAAAAAACCTTATCAAGCTTCTTAATCCTAATAAAACAACCTATGATGAGCCAAAATATAAACCCCCTTAGTGTAATGAGAGTGATCAATGCGAATTCCACAAAATCAAGGGTCACATAACAAACAATTGCATGAGGCTTAAAAATATCATACAAGAATTGATAGGAAAAACGAGAGGTTGACATTGAACATTGTCTAGAGCCCTCTGGAAATAGAGAAATGGGAATATACAAGGATCCAATCCCTGATCATACCAGGGGAAATGAAAAAGGTAAGGGAAATGATTACGGAAAAAAGCTAACTACACCTATGACGAAGTTGTAGGAACCATTTATCCAGTTGATCACAATATCAATGTCATAACCATACTTGGCAAGAACCATGAATGTAATGTTACAAAAATAAGATGGAAAGTCATGATCCAAGGAGCCCCACCTCAAGAAAAATCCACCGTTAATCCTTTAAATGACTACAACACTGTTTACCAATTAAAGAAAAATCTGACACTAATCTCTATCCTTGAGCTTCTAAAGCTATCACCTACAAATAAAGAGATCTTGGAGAAAGCTCTCATTGAATCTTCAGTTCCTATCAATATTAACAATGATTAGTTTCAAGCTATGGTTGGTACCATCACTTCCACCCATCACTTGGTATTTTTTGAAAAGAATTTCCCCAAAGATCCTTTCATAATCAAGCCATATATCTTAAGGTTTGTATCCATAAACATAAGATCAAGAGAGTCTTGATAGGTGGAGGTGCAGGTCTAAACATATGTACCTTGAAAATGGTAAAGCAGTTGAGATATTCTGATGATGTGATCAAAAAAAGAAAATTATGACCATAAGGTCCTATGATGATATGGAAAGAAAACTATGAGGGTATAATCAGACTTCCAATTCAAGTAGGGCTAGCGATAGTAGAAATGACTTGTCAAGTACTAGATATTGAGTTTCCTTATAACCTTCACTTGGGATGCCCTTGGATCCATCAATTCTTAAATTTTTCTTACAATGATAAGGAAGTCACAATATATGCCAACCCTAAACCCTTCCATTATTGCTCGAACCTGGAAAAGTACAAGATACTTCTTCAAATACCTATTAATGGCATATCCTTCCACTCATTTTCCTATGTTTATCTGACATCACTTGCTTCATCCTCAACTCTATCTACATCAATTGATCCACCAAAATATGACCTTAAGATATAGGTACTTGAAAAGGGTTGTGGATAATACCATTTTAAACAATGCTTCTACATTGGAGAGCTTCCCTCATCACCAAAATCATACGAGACACCAAAGGAAATAAAGCATATTCAAGCTATCACCTATGAAGTGAAACCTACTATTTTCACCAAGTGGAGACATGAAGGATGAAATAGTGTTCGAAGAAAATCTATCTTCTTGGATTTACAAAGAAGAAGTACAAGAGTAAGAGAAACAACTACATCCCACTCCTGTTGATCCTAGAAATAAAGGTTATTAGTTAGCAAAAGGTATGGGATTCATAGGAAAAGATGGTCTTGGTCTAAACGAACAAGGTATGAGAGAAACCATCATAATGGAAAAGTGTAAGAAGAATATGGGACTAGGTTATGGTTCACTAAATGTGGCTACCCCAAGCATTAAAACTACCTCTTATGAGGAAATAACTCCTTCTACCATCATTGAGACATTAGATAACTGCCACATTGAAATATATTTCAATGAATAGGAATGGGATTCTTATGCCTCTAGTGATTATAACCTAGATACCCTTCGCGACCTTGATAAATCTACTATCCTTACCCTTTCCACATCCTCCACAAGCTTTACCAATAGCAATGATAACCTACCCTTACTTCACTTGCAATTGATTGACTGGGATCAACAACATCACACACCTGTTGTGGACTTCTTCGAGAACGATGAAGCTATAGCTAAGTTCATGGGATGTTAGAACAGTATACCACAAGGAGATAACAAGGTGGGTTTTTTCATGGAACTTGAACAAGGAGTTCATACTTTGGAGGGAGATTGCATCCTCTAGTCACAAAATTGAAATGAAAAATCTAAAAATGAGATCCCCTGTGGAAAACCACAATGTGGCTCTATCGGATTGTGAAAAAAGAAAAAGAAAATGTGTATTCGAGGGTGAAAACCTCTTTGAGGAACTTAAGGATGGAGGATTCAATCTCCCCATCATTGAGTATGGGGAAAAATCAATAGTCTTGGTTGAAGGTTTTGAAGCTATCAACATTGGCACAATAGAGGCACCTAAGGTAACATATTATGCAACTTTTTTAGATCTTGAGGAAAAAGTCAACTTCTCAACATTCATCCATGAACATATGATCAACTTTTCCTAGATATATAAAGATATTCCTAGAATGGATCCATCTTTAGTGGTACATCATCTAATAGTATTCCCTACATCAAAACTAGTTAAACAAAAGCTTCTCAAGATGCACCTGTAAATAACACTTTTAGTCAAGGTAGAGCTTCAAAAAATATTGGATGTTGGATTCATCAAACCTCTAGATTATCCTAAGTGGGTATCTAACCTCATCCCAATGTTGAATCCCATTGGGGGCATACATATCTGTATAGAATTCAAAGATCTTAATAAGGCGTTCCCTAAGGATGACTTCCCCCTACCCAACATCGACATAATAGTGGATCTAACTATTGGTCATGAAATTATTTCACTAATGGATGGATTTTTCAAGTACAACCAGATTTAAAGATAGCCCATGAGGATCAACACAAAATTACTTTTACCTATACTTGGGGAACTTTTTGCTAGAACACCATTCCATTTGAATTGAAAAAGGTAGGAGCTACATATCAAAGAGAAATGATTAGTATATTTCATGATATGTTGCACATCACCATGGAGGACTATGTAGATGATATGTTGGCTAAATCAATCAAAATACAAGAACACCTAAAAAAATTAGCTAGGATATTTGACATACTAGAGGAGTATAACTTGCATCTAAATCCAAAGAAATGTGTGTTTGACCTAACATCTAGGAAACTACTGGGCTACATTTTATCCATAAGGGGTATTGAGGTGGATCCTACTAAGGTCAAGGATATCTTGGAAATTCCTCCCCCAAGAACATTGAAATAGTTGTGTAGTTTACAAGGAAAGCTTCAGTCTATTAGAAGGTTTATTGTACAACTAGTAGATAAATGTTATCCATTCACACATCTTTTCAACAGGTTAAAGACTATTTGCTCACTCCCCCTATATTGATGCCTATGATTTAGGACAAAGAAATGATTTTATATGTATCCAAAAAAATGACATCTTTGGGAGCTCTATTGGCACAATTTGATGAGCAGAACAAAGAAAGAGCAGTTTACTACATTAATCGTACCATTGTTGGCTATGAGTTAAATTATACATCCATTAAACAAGCATGTCTATCAGTTGTCTTCATAACACAAAAGCTTAGGAATTACATGTTAAATAGACAAATCAAGCTGATATCTAAAGTAGATCCCTTGAAATATCTTTTGGAAAAAGAAGCTCTTATAGGAAGAATCACTAAGTGGGTCATGATACTTAGCGAATTCAACATAAAATATGTTGGCAAGAAAGTCATTAAAGGACAAGTGATAGTAGACCAGTTAGTAGACACACCTATTGAAGATCATCAACCTCTCATATCAAAATTTCCAAATGAGAGTATCTTGCTAACAACTTAGTCAACCCGTTGGACTATGTACTTTTACGAATCCCATACTCAACACAACTAAGGGGTTGATATCCTATTTCTTACACCACAAGGGGAAAATATAACCAAAGCATATAGAATTTCCTTTCCTTGTACGAACAATATAGATGAGTATGAAGCACTAATCACTGAGCTAAAATGGCCATGGAATGGAAAATAAAAGAACTATAAGTCTATGGTGACCCTCAACTGGTCATAAGGAAAGTCAACAATGAATACCAAACTAAAGACGACAAGCTCATGTTGTGCAAGAGAATGGTAGAAAGCTTCAAGTAATACTTTTTGGTCATCATCTTTGAATAGATACCAAGGGTTAAAAATACAAGAGTTGATATTATGGCCACTATTGGTTCACTCCTTGACATACCCAAGAACATTGCCAGATACAAATTCCTAATGAAATAGTTGCTTATACCAATGTTTGATATCACAAAATCAAAACTCGTGTGTGATGTTGTTGGTCCTGACTCACCTTGGGATGAAGACACATTCACTTATATCTAGCATAAATCATACCACCTCACCTAACAACCAATCAAAATAAAACCTTTTCCCTTCGAGCTTCCTGATTTACAATCTTTGGAGATACCTTATACTGCCAACATATCGATGGTACGTTACTTCAATGTATCAACGTGGAAGAAGCACAAACTACCTTGCAAGAGGTATATGAAGATGTTTGTGGATCTCACTCTAGTGGACCTAATCTAGTCCATAAGTTGCTATGAACATGGTACTACTAGCCATCAATGGAGCAAGAAGCAACTCATTATTCCAAGAAGTGGGTATGTGTAGGATCATGATGGGCCAAAAAAGTGGCGATATGATGGGTATGTGTAGGGTATGTGGCTAATGACTTTTTTTTACCCAAAATTAATGAAACAAAAAGGGTTTTTAAAGGAGATTCTCATCTTTCCACCAAAATAAATTATGCTTTACTTTGAATTTAATAAATAATTATTATTTATTTTCTATTTGAATTATGACTAAAGTTTTGATTGATAGGCTGATTGAAAAAAATATATAGCTTTCAAACAGTATCACATTTTTTGAATCTGAAACATGCGTCACATTCTATGCTTCACATACTATAGGATTAAAAAAAAAAAAAAAGTTTCATGAAGTTTTGACCAAGTTAAGGTGGTCAGACATACAAGTTTTTATATATTTTTAAAGTTGCAATAAAAAATTCATAATTAATTATTTACTTGGAAAAAAAATACAAAAAAATATGCATCACATCGAGAGATGAGTCCTCTACTTATATCTAAAATCTTATTAAAAAATATTATCATTTTATTATGGTTAGGGTGGTCAAACAAACACCTACTTCTTATTTTTCCCTGAAATTTAAGTACTACTCCATTGTGTAGACACATAAAAATGACCTAGGCCTGCAAGCTTTATTTTTTCATCTTTCATCCTAGCATAATTATGACATTTAATTATGTCCTTGGTCCACATTTGATGATTAATTAAATAATTCATAATTATTTAATTAATGCATATCTGTTTATTCTTCATGATTATTAAATAAATAAATTTTATTTATTTATTCGATACTTCACTAAGGGTCTATTGCCCTCTTACAATTAAATAAATTGCTTAATTTATTTAATTACCTTTATTCATTTATGTCTTCTCGATTATTAAATAAATGAATTTTATTTATTTATTTAATATGTCACTACTTATAATTAAATAGACTTATTAATTTATTTAATTATCGGTCATCATCCTCTAAATTAAATAATTATGTTTAATTATTTAATTACCTAATTTTACATTTCTCTCATTTTAAATAAATGAAATTATTTAAAATGATTTCATTTTATTAACTGCCACTCCATTTTGGTAAATAATCTAAAAATCGATTATTTATTGTCACACAAAATCCATATTTTGAATTAATTTAATTCAAAATGTTAATCTTCTTACAAAAATCAAGTAATTGAGAAAATTCTTGATTTTCCAAATCTACTTTTCAGTTCAACTTATCCTCTTGATTTTTTGAATCTCACAAATCAAACAGTCTTTATCTTTTTGACTAATTATCACATTTATTCTCGACCGCTGATTCGATTTTCTCAAATGACATCTTGGCCACTCATTTAATAATTTTCCCTAATCCTAATTAGGGATATTCACATGAAATATCGTCCATTTATTTTAGGCTTTTTCAACTTTTAATCTCGTCCGTTTGTCCAAAATTGCATTTTCTATAAAATGCCAATTTTGCTCACATTTTTGACAACTACGCATATACTTGCATCTCTTAATAATTCATGATTTTGGCATACTTAATTCTATTCTCAAGCATTATAGTCATTTTGTCATAGGAATAGACATTTACACTTCATTTAGTCATTTCAAATCCTTCAAAGCTTGTTTAGGACATTGTCTTTGTTATCAAATTGCTCACACACTTGATCTGAGGGCAACAATCAACAAGTTAGAAGGTGCTATGGAGGTGAATCACGAAGGCTTCATGAATCAGCTGGTATAATCATTTTATTTGTTTTTAGCTTTCACTGTACTTGATAGGTTCTTTTGGTTTTTGATTATTGATCTAATCCACAAATTTCAAATTTGCACCAAATAGATTTAAAAAGAAAAAGAAAAAACTAGTAGTTTAGAAACTACATTCAATTTGCTACCGATTCTATTCTTACATATTTTGAAAATAATATAGATAACTTATTTAAATTTTTACGTCAAATTGCCTAACTCTGATTTTTTTGAATTTTTTGCCACTTAAGGGCCTATTTTTTCCATGATGATCCTACACATACCCAAGTGTCATCATTGCAAATAGTATGGAGATCTTGTGCATGTACCTATGCAAGAGTTACGTCCTATCACTACAACACGACCTTTCTCATAGTGGGGTCTCAACCTGATAAGAAATATATCTCCAACCTCATCCAACAAACAAAAATTCATTAGAACTACCACAAAATATTTATCAAAGTGGATAGAAGTAATACCTCTCACTTATATCATAGGGAAACAAATAGCCAGGTTCATTCTTAACTATTTGTTCTATCAATATGATATCCCACATACTATCATAACAAATAATGGAGCCCCATTTAAGAACCAAGATTTCTATGAGCTTTTCTTGACATTCTCTATCTAACACCATTTTCCAACCCCATATTATCCCCAAGGAAATAGCTAGGATGAAGCATCTAGTAAGACCATCTTGAAATTCTTGAAAAATATTGTTAATGATGCCGGTTGTGACTACCACCTATAGCTAAATCCCAACTTACAGGCTTATTGAGACAACATTCACACACCCATAGGTGCAACACCTTTTTCCCTGGTCTATAGATTAGAAGCTATCTTTCCTATCGAGGTTGGGATCCCATCACTAGGAGTATCCCTGAAAGACATATTCAATAAGGAAGATTATCAGGTATCTAGACTCAATGATCTAGAATTGTTGGATGAAAGGTGCTTGAGTGATTTAAATCACCTACAAGTTTATCAGAATCACCTCAAATAAAGCTATAATAGAAATGAAAGAATAAGATCTTTCAAGTTGGTGACTTGGTCCTAAAGGAAAATCAAAAGATCCAGCTCAATCATGATGGGAAAAGTAAGTTTGAGCCAAAATGGCTAGGTCCCTTCATCATTACAACAAGCTACAGTTTTGGGGCATATCAATTGGCTATGCTAGAAGGAGAATCTCTAGCCAAACCTCTTAACAGTGGCCATCTCAAGAAGTTCTATAGCTAGCATATTAGGATATCCCAACAAAAGAAAGTGAAAAAAGAAAAGAAAAATTAAAGAGAAATAAATCATCTTTTAAGTGAAACTGCCTTGTGGTGCTTCTAGGACTAGTACCATAGTGAAAAATTGGTAAAAAAGCACTATGTTTGAATAAGTATTGCATCCTCATCTATCGACACTATCTATCTACTATCACATCCACTACATTCATTGTATAATAAAAATGTGCACCCAACCATGGCTAGATAATTGATCAAGTGTTGAACCTTGTTGCACCATCTCTATCCACCATTTTTTTTATCCACCTATCCCTAATAAACCTAACCTTATTCTAAACTAAGGGAAACCTCCTAAAACTGGCAGCAGATTGTCCATCCTTGTTCATCCACTAAAACACAAAATTATATCAAAATAAAAATATCCAAAAAACTATCAAAATAATCAAAAATATCCAAAAAACTATAAAAATCCAAAGTAAATTTGTATCTCATCAAAAATCCTAAGAACCTTGTAGGTTGTCTCTAGACGAGCCAAATCGAGTCAAAATAATAAAACTGCATTGTCTCTACGTGTATAATATAGGAAAGGCCATCATCGATGAGCCCTTAGGGAACTAGGTCAATCCATTTTAGGTGTCTCTCTTGGTCTTTAAAATTGTTAAAAAGAAACTAAAAACATTCAAATATCTTATCAAAATCCAAAAAAAATCATAAAAAATTCAAATATCATATCAAAATATAAAAATATTCATAAAACATCTAGATATATTCCAAAAAAGTGTTGACCTTGGTCAATCAAACTACATCGTCTTTGCATGTATAACGTAGGCAAGGCCATCATCGATGAGCCCCCGAGGCATTAGGTAAGTCCCCTTTTGTCTCCCTCTTAGTCTCTAAATCTCTCAAAAACATCCAAAACAATATCAAATAATCTAAAAAGAATATAAACAATGCCTAACTATTAACTACCTAACATGTGTCTTAATGGATAAATCATTCCTACAATAAGCATCATCAATGGGTAACATCATAAAGCATCAAAACATCTAGGGCAAGTGATACAACAACATTTTTATCTTTTCTGATCTTATCTATTTTATTTATCTTATTGTCATATTCCCAAGATCTCTCAAGCATGTCCATAAGGATTTAGAGAGGAAGGAATGGGGCATTGATCATGGATTTTCTGTCTACTCTAATTGTTTGATATTGTTGCAAAATTACCATGGTGAATACTTAATTTGTTATGTGTGTGGAAGTCATTTTGGGGAAATTCATGTAGTGGTTGAATGTTAGGTGCTCCATACATCTCTATGTAACTAGTCCAAAATATTTTGAAACTTCTCACTCATACACTTTAACAGGGTTTCTGTATGTTTGGTATGAGCAAGAATTCTCCTTGTCTGTAGAGTCAAAGTCCATGCAATAGATGCAAAACCACCTTGGTCATTGATACCCTGGTGCATCGTTTCTATTTTCTACATCAATAAGGATTACTAAAAACTGCTTAGTCCTCCATGAAAGCAAAAGAAAACTCATCAATGCATATAATCACATATCATCAAGATACAACATCAATCATATCATCATAATAATAATCCATGGATTTTCAAAAATTGGATCAATCATCTAACACTTCTATTTATCTCTCATCATGCTAACATGTTTTTTGACTAACATCTACATCATGCATTACAAAGTCATTAGTACGACATGCATCCTACATCCACAAATTCATCAATGCATATCATGTCCATCATATAATAAAACATATTATGTTACAACATTATACATTGCATACGTGCATAAATCATCCAACATCCATAACATATAAAAGCATTAGAAAAGTACAAAAACATGAGCATATAATCATAGATTATCTATCATATACATATAGCCATCCATAAGCATTGATAAACATCTCATAACACATCTATGCCACATAAAAATGGTATGTCTCATATATATAATCAAAATGTGAAGTTCCAGTACATCATCAAATATCATGCGTGATATCAAAAGATACAAAATATATATGAGGCATTAGATGGCTGATGAATGTATATACAAAACATATGAAGTCTATGAAAATATAACATAAACATCAAGATCATGAAACATCAGCTCTGCTGGTCATCTTGAGGAGGTGATCTCTAGTGATCTATCCTAGGATGGGGTTGCTCCCCATCATGTTGTGACCTATGATGGCTATGAGCAGGAGACTGGTGTGACTAAAGAGGAGATTGATGTGGCTCTCTAATTGACTGTTCCCTAGATGACTCTACACATGTCACTACGCTCAAAACTCTAAACCTAGGAAATATTTGTGGTCTTGAGACCTAAGCCTCATAGAGAGTTTGATAGTATGTCCTTTTCTTGATCAGAGAATCCTACTCTCGTTGATGCTACTATCTCTCTAAATCCCACTCCTATCTCAAACTATCCTGCTTTGCCCGGGCCTAGTCTCTCTTAGATGTGATGGTGGGTAACTAAACCTATAATACCTATCACTAAGCTACCTCAACATCTCTCTCTATAGCTCTGGAATGTTCATCAGTTATAAGTTGAGCAATCTGTCCTACCATATCCCCTTACGGGGAAGGTTCCTTTGGTGCCTGTTGCTACTGTTGTTGATAATCAATTGGTGCCTGCTAATCATCCTACTACTGATCAACATGACCTTGCTCATCCTGATCTCTCTACAACTTCTTATGTGCAATATACAACCTCTTTCTATCTCCCCTCCTCCACACGATCCCAACCATCCTCCTTACTTAGCCAATAATCAGACCCACACCAGTAGGGGATGTAAAGCTCAAAGGCCAATGACAAGCCCACCACTACATGTAATCCTTGGTAGTCCTTGGATTTGGGAGACCAACTTCCCATCCTCATCCAATAGGTTCCAGTATTGAAACTCTATCAAAGATTCCCCTAAATCTACTCTAGGCACCCACACATGACCTGTCAAGTTGTGTGTCCAAAACGAGCATGGTAATCCTCTGCCACGCAAGTATGTCTCTCGCCAAAATATCTCAAAACCCTCTCGGGAAGGTATCTCTCTAAAATAATATAAACTTGGCCTATCAACCACCAATTATATTAGTAATATGTCAAATAATCATGGTCATTGGCCCAAGATATTGATAGATAAATGCATAAAAATAAGTTGTCTTATTTCATGGTATACATCAATATTTATACACAAAGGAAGCAGTTGAAAATTTGAAATAATTGTGAGCAACCATAACAATGGTGAAACTGCCTATGTAACAATGCAATACATTACATTGTTTGCCAACATTCTGCCCCTTATTACATTGTTCTTAAAACTATAAAGCCTTATAATTCATCTTGCCAATGGACCCCCCCTTAAGGCTTACATGAAAAAACTTGCTGATTGCAAAATGTATATACATCTTTGCGAAGATCTTCCTTGAAGAAACAAATATTGAAAATCAGCTTAAACTCCTCCAAAAGCTTTGAGCTAAATTTTCGAGTTCTTCTTGGGTATGTGCAGGATCATCATGGAAAACATAGGCCCCTAAGTGGCAAAAAATTTAGAAAAATCAGAGTTAGGAAACTTGAAGTAAAAATTTGAATAAGTTATCTATATTATTTCAAAAATATGTAAGAATAGAATCTGTAGCTCAAATTGAATGTAGTTTCTAAACTACTAGGTTTATTTAAAAAAATAATCTATTTGATGAAAATTTGAAATTTCAATGCAATAATACTTAAAATTTAGGGAAAAAATAAGTAGGTGTCTGTCTAACCACAATAAAATGATAATATTTTTTTATAAGATTTTAGATATAAGTAGAGGACTCATGTTTTGATGTGATGCATATTTTTTTGTAATTTTTTTCCAAGTAAATAATTAATTATGATTTTTTTATTACAACTTTAAAAAATATAAAATATTGTATGTATGACCACCTTAACTTGGTAAAAACTTCATGAAATTCAACTTTTTTTAAATCCTATAGTATGCAAAACATAGAATGTGATGCATGTTTCAGATTCAAAAAATGTGATACCATTTGAAAGCTATAGATTTTTTTCAATTAGCCTATCAATCAGGACTTTAGTCATAATTAAAATAGAAAATGAATAATAATTATTTATTAAATTCAAAGTAAAGCATAATTTATATTGGTGGAAATCTAAGAATCTCCTTTAAAAATCCTTTTCGTTTCATCAATTTTGGGTAAGAAAAAATTCGTCAGCCACATGCCCTACACATACCCATCATATCGCCATTTTTTGGCCCATCATGATCTTGCACATACCCTCCTCCATGAACTCTCGAACCGTAGACTATAGTTATTAGATAACCACCCTTGATAGGTTGTCTCTTCAACCCTCATAAATGCATAACCCTTGGTCCCTAACTATAATTACTAAACAACCACTCTCGACAGGTTGTCTCCTCGACCCTCGTAAATGTGTAATCCTTAGTCATAGTCTCATGAACTATCTGGGAAATAATCCATATTGAGCTCTTCACCAAACCCCTTACCTATCTCCAAAAAGCAATAACAAAGAAAAGAAAATAAAGCCAAAAATGGTTCTCATACAAAGCATCATCTCAAAGTGAGAAGCTAACTTGAGATGATGGAAATTCCTCCGTCCTCCGATGCCACTAGCCTCTAATATGAACCTATTACACTTTATCCATTTGATTCCTAGATGAGTCTTTGGAGGCCTTGTCATGTGTAACAAAGATGGCTTTGAAAGAATAAGTGATCTTTGATATATGTCCATTCATGAATAAAAGATAATAATTTCAATTTCAATCAATGATAGATCCATAGACCAATCAACCTTATACCTCTATAAACTCACCTTTATTTTTCATGAATAACAAGAAAGAATATTTTCTTTTCTCCCTCAAGAAATGTATCTAAAACTAAGAGAACAATTTGTTTAGTGGATATAAAATGATTATAATACCCATTTTCATAACATGATCTATACCCTTTGTGCCAATTTCCCTATCTCTAGATCAAAACTAGGCATAAGTTGAACCAACGCTTCAATAGATGTGATCTCACTCCCAAGTATAGTATACACATCACTAACCTCAAGCCTGATATAACCACTCCCTACTATAGTTATCTAGTATGGTATACACTTGAACTTCAAGGTATTGTCATTAGTAAATACAGTCTTGCCATTAATTTCAATGTGTGGGAAGACAATAGGAACAAAACCTTTTGTGTAATTGTGCATGTACCCCCTTCAAAGCTTCATAACTTCATTACCATTTTTTGTGTAAAATCATGTGAATGAGAACCATTGTGTGATTTTGAAAAATAGATTTCAATTTATGCCCTATTCTTCCATGTATGTCTATTTTAGGCTAAGAATTTAATAAACAAAATCTACTTTCAAATCTTTATTCTAGATCAAGCAAATTCCATTTAAAGTAAATTGAACTACCAGATGAACTACTTGCAAAATATATATAATATTTAGTTTTTCATACCTTCAAACTAAATATGAGAAGATTACACCCTTTCTTCCTTCAACCAGTTCATAAGCATTTATTTAAAAATATTTTTTATTGTTCCATCTCATATCACATAGAAAATGCATTCAAATTCCTTTTTCACCCTTAGCTCAAATCTAGCACCTCTAGCAACCTTCTTTGCAACAAACAAATTGCACAACAAATGCAATATTCTAGCACACCATTCTAAATGAAGATCGCTATAGATTCCAACATCCCTCTAAATCACTTCATATATCTATAATCATCATTCCGTCTTTCTCCTTATGTTGCATGGGATTTTCATGTTTCCAAAGAAAGTTTAAGCTCCTAATGATGTTCCAGGACTTGATTTACAAACTCCTCACATATTGCATCTTCTACATTAGTGCTGCAAATGGAGTTCCTCAACAACATGGTGAATATCCATGATATTGGATGCATCTCAATATCTCTTCCTCTACATGGCCTGCCAAATCCAGCACCCTCTCTCATCATTTTCATAGGGAAAGAAACATCAATATCTCTAATACCATATGATAGATAAACACATGAAATTGAATGGTATACATTGACATTTATAAATAAAGTAAGCAGTTGAACAATTGAAATAACTATGAGAAACTATGAGCAACAAACACAATGGTGAAACTGCCTATGTAACAATGTAATATGTTACATTATTTACCGAAAAACTTGAATGCCATAAAGGGTCTCTAAATAAACTTTGTAACGTCATAAAAAATCTCCCGCTAGTGAGACAACCTATCAGGTTGTGTGTAGTGCAAATAATCAAAATATTTTAATGAATAAGGATCCTCAGAATCCCGATGAACCATGCCATCAAGTTGAGTCGCCACCATATGCTCCCACACCCATAGATGGAGGAGAGTTATCCTAGCAAAAATAGAACTGCCACCACGGTATACTACCTCATGCATCTCTCTATATAAATGGGAAAGGACACAAAGTCCTAAGGCATACACAGTCCCATGATCCATCATCTACTGGATGCAGATCCCCAAGCCAAAAATAAATCCTCTAGCCCTCCTTGGTGCAAGAGCACCTAGGAAACACTAGGCAATTAGGAAGCCTAGGATGCATTTTTGTTTTGATGTTTACCATGAAGGTCATGTTGACCATTGTGTTAGAGTTAGAGGTTTAAGAGTATGTCTTTCTCAGTAGTGATCAGTTGGTTAAGGAGTGGAAAGGGTGGATGAGTTTAAAAACTCATTTTTACTTAGTTTACTAGAAAATTGGCAAAAGTTGCAAAATGGTATATTTTGCAACTTTTCCACATTGTAACTAACATGTCCGACCAAGGGGAGGCATAACTACTCTTGTTAACCTATATAGGGTGTGCCTCGACCTGAGAGTAGGGTTGGAAGCATCTTTGTTATGATTGAAGTTTTTGAAATCAAGAAAACAGTGTGTTTTATGTGTTAGTTTTTTCTGAGTTTTGTTTGAAGTGTTGCTTTAATGGATTGAGTAGGCACTGTAACTAATGTAGGATGTAGAGTTGTTAGTCTTCAAGCTTTTTGTGCCATTAATTAGTTCTCTTATTCATTTTCAAGCACTGTTTGTAAATAAATTTGATTCCACACTGTTGCTGGTCTGAACCAGACAATTTTGAGGAAATGGAGATTTAGTTCACTTTCCCACCGTACAAATTGTACAAACCTTTGGGAATAGTGACTAGACTCCATGTGTGTAAATATGGTAGGATTTAGGGTTTTTGTGAGTGCAGGAGCCACTGTGGAAGTCTTTCCCTAGGCGAGCCAGGGAGATGCCCGACTAGGAAGACTTGAGTGCAGAGCACATAATTTGTAGGGGTGATAAGTTTTTGATAAATTTCCTTTTGGAGAAGAAAGATGTGAGTCTTGCCAAGAATTGGTGATCAGGAGAAAGCTCCATCAATCCGTTTGGTGTGAGAAATGCTTGACAGTTTGGAAGCAGCCAGAAAAGAGCTTAAAAGACCTAGTTTTGGCTCATTTTCAAGTTAGGGCTTCGTACGGACAGTTGAGACCTAAGACCTTGAAAATATTTGAGAGGTGTTCACATGAAGTAGGAATCTCAAGGAAATATTGGGGGTTCTTTGAAATATTGAGAGAACCAACCTGTTTTCTCGGAGAAGGAGACCTAATTGGGGCTCTTAGGGCTAGTAGCCTTTTTAGGCTTAAAAAGAGGGTTTGGTGAAAGCGACTGAGAGATGGAGTCAAGTGGACCTTCAAGTACCACAGTAGGATGGAATGAAGTCTTTTGAGGCACCTCCACACTCCTGCAAAGTTTAGTTCTTTAAATTGGGGGTTTGGAGCCTTTAGGGTAGATTAAGGGCTAAGGAAGAGTTATAGAAATTGCACCAAGATTGACTTGGTAGGTTGAATTTGTGATGGTAGTGGGGTTGGCCAGGAGAACCATGGGTACCTAAACTTGAAGAAGGCCCTAAAGGTTAAGGTGGTGAAGTAAGACACCAAGGAGGTCTTGCAAGCAAGACCTAGAGCAGGAATCAATGAGAGATTCTTCCAACCCCTCCCTATCAGATTGGTATCAGAGCAAGCAAAAGATTTGGGATAGAATAATATATGTCAGAGGTTGAGTCTAGTGATTCTACCATCATGGTGACAAATGCAGAATTGGCCAAGATGGTCGAAGGACAGGAGGAAGACAATAGGCTATTGAGGGAAAGAATAGACCAACTTGAGCAAGCATTGAATGATGTTCAGTTCAAAGGAAGGGTACCAAAGAAAGAAGAGGTTGCAGAGGAAGACAAGATCCCTGAACCTGACCCTATTTTGAAAGAAGAGCCTTTCTTGAAGGCATTGAAGGCTTTGAGTGGAAAAGCACTTGAAGGCATACCACTGTTTAGTGGGAAAATGGTAGCTGATCTAGTCATGGATTGGATAGAGGGAATGGAAAACCATTTTGAATGTGATGGAGTCACTGAAGCACAGAAGGTGAAGGTGGAAAAGTCAAGATTAAGAGGTTCTTCCTTGACATGGTGGAAGTTCATTCAAATAGAGAGGGAAAAGGAAGGCAAGAAGCCTATTTCTACTTGGAAAGGTATGGTTGCAAAAGTGAGAGAAGCATACATGCCAGATGATTATGAAATACAATTGCACAAGAAAAGAAAGAGCTTGAGGCAAAGAGACCAAGATGTGAACACTTACACTGAGGAGTTCCAAAAACTTTGTATGAGGTCTAATGTTTCAGAAGATGAATGTCTCAAGGTGGCTAGGTATCTTAACGGCTTGAAGTGGAACATCCAAGAGGATATCACTCTTCTAAGTCCTAAGATAGTACACCAATGTTACCAATTAGCTATAAAGATTGAGGAAAGAAGCAAGAGGAAACAAGACCAAGCTTCTAAGAGTAGAGGCAAAGGTAGAGATCAAAGAGGAAATAGAGGTGGATATCAAGGTAGAGGGACTGAACAAAGAAATTAGGGAGAGTCTAAACTCACAGAGCATGGAAGTGAGACAACTTCTAGAGGAGGCTATGGAAGAGGTAGAGGACCTCAAGGAGGTTCAAATAGAGGAAGAGGGGCAGGAAAAAGTAACTCATACTTTGCTAGTATGAAGTGTTACAACTATGGTCAAGTAGGTCATCTAGCTTATAGGTAATCGGAGAAAGCATCTTCTTCAAACATAGAAAAGAGAGTAGCATATGCTCAAGAAGACACTATAAGTGTCAAGTCACTAGAGGTTAGTCACATTGAGTCAGAAATGGGAGAGAACTTGATGTTTAATAGGGTTCTAATCAGACAACCAGTCAAAGAAGAACCAAAGCAAAGGAGAGCCTTATTCAGGGAAAGATGCAAAATACTTGGAAAAGTGTGTAAGGTTATTGTGGATTTAGGTTCAACTGATAACATCATTTCTGAGGAGGCAGTAAGGAAGTTGAAATTAGAGAAAATACCCCACACTAATCCCTACAAGGTGACATGGTTGAACAAAGGTCAGAGTGTTCTTGTCAATGAGCAGACAACGGTGGAGTTCTCCATTGGAGGATACAAGGACAAGTTGTTTTGTGATGTATTACCCATGGATGCATGCCATCTTCTATTGGGTAGACCATGGCAGTATGACAGAGGTGCCATCTATGATGGAAAAACCAATACTATCTCATTCAAGAAGGATGGAAAGACATTCAAGTTGCAGTCACTGTCAGATGAGGAAGAAGGAAATTCAAAGACCCCTAGTGTCTTATTAAGCAGTGGAAAAGAGTTCATTAACAACCTACATCAAGGAGGTGAAGGATATGTGGTTATGGTGCAACCCAAGGAAGAAGACAAAGCAAAGAAAACAGTCATACCCGGAGTAGTCCAAAAGTTGTTAGAACAGTTCAAAGACATAGTGAGTGATGGAACCCCAGCAACCTTACCTCCAAAGAGAGCCATCATTCATCAGATTGAATTCATACCAGGGGCATCATTGCCAAACAAGGCAGCATAAAAGCTTACACCATATCAGAACCTAGAAGTAGCTAGACAAGTGCAGGAGTTATTAGACCAAGGACTAATTAGCAAGAGCATCAGCCCACGTGCAGTACCAGTGGTCTTAGCAACCAAGAAAGGTGGTAAGTGGAGGTTATGCACTAATTCTAGAGCTATAAATAGAATCACAATTAGGTATAGGTTTCCTATTCCTAGGATAGAGGATTTAATGGATTGTCTTGGAGGAGCTCAGTATTTCACCAAGTTATATCTCAAGAGTGGATACCATTAGATCAGAATCAAGGAAGGAGATGAGTGGAAGACATCCTTTAAGAAAAATGATGGGTTGTATGAGTGGAGAGTTATGCCATTTGGCCTCTCTAATGCCCCTAGCACATTCATGAGGCTCATGAATGAAGTGCTCAAAGACTTTATAGGGATATTTGTGGTGGTATACCTTGATGATATACTCATCTTTAGTAAGACAGTAGAAGAACACCTAAAGCATGTGGAGTTGGTTCTTAGAAGATTGCAAGAAGATAAGTTAGCCATCAACCTAGAGAAATGTGAGTTCTTCAAACAGAAGCTTGTGTATTTGGGGTTTGTAGTATCCCAAGGATCATTGAAGATGGATCCAAGCAAGGTGGAAGCTATCCTAAATTGGGCTACACCAACCACAGGGATAGAGGTAAGAAGTTTTTATGGATTGGATCAATTTTATAGAAAATTCATAAGGAACTTTAGTGGCATATGTGCACTAGTCCTAGATACAATCAAAGGTGGTTTAAAGACTATGTTTAAGTGGACTCAAGAAGCTGAGAAAGGTTTTGAGAAACTGAAACAAGAAGTGGCAACTCAACCTATACTTTTGTTACCTGGCTTTGACAAGTTGTTTACTATGGAATGTGATGCCAGTGGAGTTGCAGTAGGAGGAGTGCTAAGTCAAGAAGGCAGGCCTATAGCATTCTTTAGTGAAAAGATCAATGAAGCTAAGAAAAAGTATTCTACCTATGACCTAGAACTGTATGCTTTAGTTTAGTCACTTAGGAAGTGGAGGCATTACCTTCTACCCAAAGAGTTTGTAGTCTTTACTAACAATCAGGCACTTAGCTATATCAACACTCAAGAGAAGTTGAGTAATAGGCATTTGAAATGGATGGAATACATCCAAGCTTTTACTTTCACCATCAAGCACAAGAAGGGACAGTTGAACAAGGTGGCAGATGCACTAAGCAGGTGATTGCTGACAGTGCAAGAGATACAGATCAAGAGCATTGGGATAGAAAGTTTCAAGGATCTCTATGGGGAAGATGAAGACTTCTCGGAGGCCTACAAGGTATGTTCTAACTTTGAGAATCATTTTCATAGTCAATACTCAGAGTATACATTGTAAAGTGGATTGTTATTCAAGGGGAATCAGTTATGTGTCCCAAGAGAATCAATGAGAGAGAATCTCATCCAGGAGAAGCACAATGGTAGTCTTAATGGTCATTTTGGCATCAACAAGACAATGGAACTAGTGCAAAGGTTCTACTATTGGCCCAAGTTGCCAAGGGATGTCAGGAGGTATGTGGAGCAGTGTGTAGTTTGTATGAAAGCCAAAGGGGGAGCTAGTAATTCAAGTTTGTATCAACCTCTACCCATTCCCAATAGACTATGGGAGTGTGTTAGCATGGATTTTGTTGTAGGACTCCCTAAGACTAAGACAAGGTTTGATAGTGTCTATGTGGTGGTAGATAGATTCAACAAGATGATTCACTTTATCCCTTGCAAGACCACACATGATGCTAGCTACATTTCTCACCTTTTCTTCAAGGAAATTGTAAGGATCCATGGATTTCCATTGAGCATTGTATCAGACAGGGATGTGAAGTTCATGAGTCATTTTTGGAAGACTCTATGGAGCAGATTAGGTACCAACCTGTCTTTTGGATCATATTACCATCCTCAGACCGATGGGTAAACAGAGGTGGTTAATAGGGTGTTAGGTAACCTTCTAAGATGCCTAACCAAAGAGTATGGACAGACATGGGACTTGGTCATATCACAGGCTGAGTATGCATACAATGACAGTGTGAATAGAACTACAGGGAAGAGTCCTTTTGAAATAGTGTATGGGATGCACCCAAGAGGTGTGTGTGAGCTTAGAGACCTAGGAGCTATGGAGCATAGGAGTGGACATGCAGAGGATTTCTCTCAGACCATGAAGGAGATTCAGGAGCAGTTGAAGAAGACAGTCATCGAGGCTACTCAAAAGTTGAAAGAGAAGGTGGATTTATCTAGAAAGGATCTACAATTTGTAGTAGGAGACTATGTTATGGTCCACATCAACAAGTATAGGTTGCAGAAGGGGATATCAACCAAGTTGCAAATGAAAAGAGTGGGACCATGCAAGGTATTAGCCAAATATGGAAAGAATGCCTACAAGGTGGAATTACCTGCAGATTTAGGCATCTCTCCAGTGTTCAATGTAGCTGATTTGATCTAAAAAATAAAGGAACATTCAATGACATGGATCATAATAGTAGGGATATCTTCAAGGATGTAAGCAACATAGCCTTACCTACTCAAGACAAGCTTCAGGCAGAAAGGATCTTGGAGTCAAGGGTGAATAAATCTATAAGGCATAAAGTGTACATGGAGCACCTCATCAAGTGGAAGGATAAGCCAGAGTCTGAGGCTACATGGGTAGATGAATCTCAGTTTAAGAAGTAGGGCATTGATGTGTCACTGATCTCTCCTCACATCTCCTAGTGTTTGTGCAGAGAGGGGGAGAATGGTGCAGGAGCACCTAGGAAACACTAAGCAATTAGGAAGTCTAGGATGCATTTTTGTTTTGATGTTTACCATGAAGGTCATGTTGAACATTGTGTTAGAGTTAGAGGTTTAAGAGTATGTCTTGCTCAGTAGTGATTAGTTGGTTAAGGAGTGGAAAGGGTGGATGAGTTTAAAAACTCATTTTTACTTAGTTCACTAGAAAATTGGCAAAAGTTGCAAAATGGTACATTTTGCAACTTTGCTACATTGTAACTAACATGTCTGACCAAGGGGAGGCATAAATACTCTTGTTAACCTATATAGGGCATGCCTCGACTTGAGAGTAGGGTTGGAAGCATCTTTGTTATGATTGAAGTTTTTGAAATCAAGAAAATAGTGTGTTTTGTGTGTTAGTTTTTTTCTGAGTTTTGTTTGAAGTGATGCTTTAATGGATTGAGCAGGCACTGTAACTAGTGTAGGATGTAGAGTTGTTAGTCTTCAAGCTTTGTGTGCCATTAATTAGTTCTCTTATTCATTTTCAAGCACTATTTGTAAATAAATTTGATTCCACACTGTTGCTGGTCTAAACCAGACAGTTTTGAGGAAATGGAGATTTAGTTCACTTTCCCACCATACAAATTGTACGACCCTTTGGGAATAGTGACTAGACTCCATGTGTGCAAATATGGTAGGATTTAGGGTTTGTGTGAGTGTAGGAGCCGCTGTGGAAGTCTTGCCCTAGGTGAGCCAGGGAGATGCCCGACTAGGAAGACTTGAGTACAAATTACATAATTTGCAGGGGTGATAAGTTTTTGATAAATTTCCTTTTGGAGAAGGTAGATGTGAGTCTTGCCAAGAATTGGTGATTAGGAGAAAGCTCCATCAATCCGTTTGGTGTGAGAAATACTTGACAGTTTGGAAGCAGCCAGAAAAGAGCTTAAAAGACCTAGTTTTGGCTCATTTTCAAGTTAGGGCTTCGTATGGACAGTTGAGACCTAAGACCTTGAAAATATTTGAGAGGTGTTCACATGAAGCAGGACTCTCAAGGAAATATTGGGGGTTCTTTGGAAAGATTGAGAGAACCAACCTGTTTTCTCGGAGAAGGAGACCTAATTGGGGCTCTTAGGGCTAGTAGCCTTTTTAGGCTTAAAAAGAGGGCTTGGTGAAAGCGATTGAGAGATGGAGTCAAGTGGACCTTCAAGTACCATAGTAGGATGGAATGAAGTCTTTTGAGGCACCTCCACACTCCTGCAAAGTTTAATTCTTTAAATTGGGGGTTTGGAGCCTTTAGGGTAGATTAAGGGCTAAGGAAGAGTTATAGAAATTACACCAAGATTGACTTGGTAGGTTGAATTTGTGATGGTAGTGGGGTTGGCCAAGAGAACCAGGGGTAACTAAACTTGAAGAAGGTCCTAAAGGTTAAGGTGGTGAAGTAAGACACCAAGGAGGTCTTGCAAGCAAGACCTAGAGCAGGAATCAATGAGAGATTCTTCCAACCCCTCCCTATCACTCCTATTGAGCATTAGGGGCTTGGTAATTAGACCCACTAATACATGGCCATCTGGTCAGCATCATCAACAAAAGGAGTCAAGTCAATCTCTGAATCTACTACCTATAGCTGCTACACACCCAAAAGTATGTGCATGTATTGGGTACCCCTATAGAAATCAAATGTGACTAGCTCCCTATGAATCAGGATCCATAGGATCCTCCATACATCCTTGAGAGTGATGGTACACTCTCCATTCAACAAGTAGAATGAAGAGGTCTCAGACCCCCATCTCTCAACCAGGGCAGTCATCATATCCCTATGATCCCTGATCTCAGGTATATAAAACATATACTAAAGACCAACTGCATCCAAGAATTCCCTCTCCATCTCTTGAAATTCAACAATGGAATCCAATAGTTGTCACGGTCGTCGCTCTTTGGAATACAACAACTTGAGAACCACTTGCAAACATTCAACCCATAACATAAATTATCTTCTAAAATATCAAATTGGGAACTTAAATTTGCAAAAAAACTAGCTAGATCATTCTTTTTTAACAATAGAAAGCCTTTCTAGGATGATAGTGACCCTGTTTTAGGACAATAGTGGTTAGTTTTAATGATAGTGAACCTGTTATCCTACAATAGTGACTAGTTTGTATGATAGTGATTAAATTCCTAAGCTGCTCAACTGTCCAGTCATTTTCAATGACCACAGTCAAAAAATAGTGGTTACTATAGTGACCAATTTCTATGATAGTGGTTACTTTTAATGAATGTGGTAATCTATCCTAGTACTATAGCGGTTTTATCGCTTCAATAGTGGCATTTTTTCTAAATTACCATTATTGTCCTAGTTCACCTTTGAGCATTAACTACAAAAGCATAAAAGATGAAAGTGAAAACATAAAGCGTATGTATTGCGACACTTGTGCCAATTGGTCGATGGAACTGACAGACTGCATTTTCTTTGTGAGGGGCACTTGGAACTCGAGCCATCATGAATTGACAATTGTAACACCGAATCACTAGAGAGCTAGAATTCAAAATGGCTGAGAGTGCAAATGAGGCTAAATGAACCTTAATTTCCTATTTTAACCCCTCTAAACCCTAATTTTTACCCCTAGGAACCCTCTTGCATTAAATTTGGATTATCATGGATCATCAGAACTACTCCTAAACCTTTTCCTGAGCCTAACCCAAAAAGTATTTTTTTCCATCTGACCTCTCGAGGGGCTAGCCCAGTGTCTTCTCATTCTTCCACTAATCATTGGGGCATATTGGGGCATATTAAAATTTTCCAAATCTTGATCTAAGCATCAAATTCTTTGAAACATTATATCAAGTACATTGTGTCAAAGAGGGGCAAAATGTAGACATTTAAAAATGGCTTAACCATATCACACATCCTAAACTGCATTTTTCCATTATCAACATCACTTCATGTCATTTGCATCATTAACCCTATTTTCCTTTATTAATTAAATAATCTCAACTTATTTAATTAATTCACCATGTCATCACCTAATTTAATCTTATTCCTCCTGATTAATTAAATAAACATCAATTATTTAATTATGTCACTAACATTTCTCATTCTTCTAATTTATTTAAATATTTATGATTAATTATTTAATTAATCTATTTTCCCTCTTCAAAATTAAATAATTAAACAAATTATTCAATTCCCCAAAATTCACTCAACATGATCTATTAACAAATAAAATTTCATTTATTAAATCAAATACATCTTGCATGTTCCTCTTAATATTAGTTAATTATTTAATTAATTAATCATTCTCACATATTTTGATTGAACAAATCATGTCCACTAATTTCTCAATATAATTTGCTAAGCCTACTGATTACTCCAATCCCCCTAATCACTCAATCCAATCCCACTAATCATTCAATCTAATACCACTAATTATCCAATCAATTCCCTTGATTGGATTAATTAGGTCAATTAATTGATCAATCTATTTCCTCTCAACAGACATCGACCATTGCTCCTTATCTTTCATCCTTGTATCTTGATCGTTCACCTGGAAACAAAAAATCTATAAAATAACAGGTTCATCCCTCTCATAATGAGAGGCAGAGAATTTGTAGAAAGGTAATGTCAGATTGATTCTTGAGCAAATTGAGCAAAAAAACCCTTGCATTCTTGATCATCATCATCATTATTATCAAGCATTTGCAAAACCATGGAGGCTTTGTGTTGAAGAGCAATTTGACATCAATTATCAACATGAATACACTCCTACATGGAATGGTAAAGTTTTTTAGTTTGAATTCATTTGTTTTTCTCGATTAATTATCTAACATTGTTGTTTGAATTCATAGCTACAACAATTGCATTTCATGAGTAGGTTGGGTTTTACTTTTTGTTTGATTTCATTTGGTTGATTTCATTGATGCTAATCTTGATCCACTAATTCCCCCTTACATAGATATATATCCTTTTGTGTTAAAAATATTTAATTTATATGTTGGCTATTTGTCATGGTTTAATATGTATAGACCTAGTAGTTTCCATGCATGTGAAAGAGAATGAAAAATATAACATGGTTAAAATTGTATATCGACACACATTTATTTTTTATGTTTTGGGCCTACTTTTATTAGAGTGCCATTAGTGTAGTAAATAGTTTATAACTAGCATATTCTTGCATGAATTTATCCAATGACACCACCATATCTTAATCTCATTGTCACTTGCCCTTGGATATTTAATTTGGATCCCTAGCACCATCCATTTCGTTATATTAGATCCATGAGCATAGATGTGGACTAGGCCTTTTCTAAATTTGTTGACCTAAAACTCAAATTTTTAATATTTACAATTTAAATTTACACCTTGTTTAACATTTCACTAGGTATCGTAAACAACCTTAGCATATGTTCATGTTGAATGGTGTGATATGTTGTATTTAAATATATTTATTCACTCATTTTGAAATCATGAAGGACAACCCAGTAGTTATTGAAGAACATTATTTTTTAACATTTATGAGGGTACCATAGTATCATTATAAGAAACTTACACCAATTCTCATATGTCATCTTAGGTCGATTGCATGTATTTTTGTTTTCCTTGATCCTTGCCTCATTGCCATTGAATCAATCCAACTAGGTGCTTGACAAAAGGATGACATGACCTTCTGATATAAAAATTCTTCCAAAAAATGTTTATAAACACTATTAATTCATATGGATATCGAGGTTAATAATTTATTTTCTACCAATTCATTTCTACAAGTTTAGGATTGCATACTAGTTCAATTCTACACATGCAGATTTAAACCAAAACACACACAATCAATTTCTAGATTTCATAATAGGCATCATATCAAGCCCTGAAATTCCAATATCTACTAAATCAATTTCTAACACCTTCCACATTAAATTTTCATCATTGAAATTCAAGCTAAGTATACCATTTGATTTAATTCTCATAAATTATTTTGCATTTTTAATTTAAACTCTGTGTAATTTATATAGATATAACTGATAGTATTATTTAATTAACCTCAATATTATATATAACCTTATAATTATTAAAACAAATCCTTTTGAAACAATTTTAAATTTTAAAATTATGTTTTTATTAAAGTAGTGAATAAAGTTGCTAAAATATTATAATATATTTAATCAAAAAAATATTTTAAAATTCACTAGCCATTAACGCTAAAATGAGATTGTAAATATGTTGTTTGGCTTACAGCTACTTAATATTTAGCAACTGGATTATAAAACATTTTGAATTTCAAGAGAATAAATCACTAACTTTTAAAGCTTGCATCAAATTCTTAATCTACGAACATCTTTATTCTTATTAATTTGATGATAGACATTCTATGCCAGAAGTCTTTCCCTTTTATTTATGAGTCACTGGTGTGCTCTGTTCTACAAATTAGTTTCCTTGAAGTGCATGATAGTTCACTGCGAAACAGTCTCGGCCATGAGCAAACCTAAACCAGTTATATATCTACGTCTGCATGATATTACATTAAACAGATAAAATATGTAATATATAAAGAGAAAAAGAGTATCAGTCATACTCGATCTTTATGGAGGAGAATTTGATGGGGTTGGCCTTGTAATCTCCTTTCGGGACGACAGTAACCACGATATTGTCGTCCTCGCTAGCATCTAAATCTTCCAATATCTCTGTAATACCAACCCTAAACGAAGATTTTCTGAATGGATTTTTCTGCATAGCATTTTGCTCGCTCTTGTCGCCGTGCTGATGATGGTGGGGAATATTTAAGAATGTCCCTGCGTATTCCTGGCACGAAATAGAGGTGTTGGAATCAGCCTCGACCAAATTTATGAATACGTCAAACTTTGCAGCCACGCCCCTCTTCACCTCAATTCCGTCGATCACAAGCACCTCCTCCGTTTCATCCTCGATCTCCTTGTCGCTGCGCTTCTTCTTAGGCCTCTTAACAAGAGCTGTGATGGGAACGACCAGCTTTCTAGCCTTTGAGCCGAATGCTGGTGGACCGAAGGAGGCCACTTGTTGCTTTGCGCTTCTCTTCTGTGGCCGCGCGTTTATCCAGGGGATATCAACTTTCTGGTAGGAAAACCTGAGATTGTTGGGGTCGAGAGCGTCCGCCACCTTCACCCGCACCAAACGAGCATTCTCGTCGTAGAAGAAACTGAGATTGTAGGTAATCTGGGTCGGTGAAATCAACACGCCGTTTGCCTCCGAGTGATCTCCAGATGGTCCACATCCGGTC
The DNA here is from genome assembly GCA_007258455.2 of Sequoia sempervirens. Taxonomy (NCBI): domain Eukaryota; kingdom Viridiplantae; phylum Streptophyta; class Pinopsida; order Cupressales; family Cupressaceae; genus Sequoia; species Sequoia sempervirens. The sequence continues at coordinate 1,241,452,328 of VDFB02271358.1, forward strand.
GACGTTTGCATGGTGCGCATAAAAGACCGGATCGCGAGCTGCAGAATAGAAGTTTCCCATGTTTTCGTTGTTGGGCTGGGCGGGCGAACCGGTCCAGAGGTGCACGGGCCCGTGAGGCGCATTCTCTAGCGTTCCCGCGCCAGGGTCGGGTTGGTCGCCGTACCGGTAAGGTTGTCCCTGGAAGAGCTTCGTTGTTTTCGCGCCGGATACGATTTGCCTGTACATGAGATTGAGGTTGGAGTCAACAAGCTCTTCGTCGGTTAAACTGCTTCCATTCTCGTCTTGGCCGAAGTTGAGATCGATTTTCGTCGGCGGCATGTGGGCGGGGTCTCTGAGTTGATCATAAAGAGGAGAGCCTTGGTGGGAATAGATGGGCGGGAAGGTCATGCCGGCAGGCGCGTCTCAGTTCCAATAAGGCAGAGCGAAACTGTCGTCGCCCACCAGTTTGGCGAGAATGCGCTCGTGGAAGAAGAGGTACCAGCGATGCCAAGGCAGGAAAAACCAGGAGTTGTGGATCTGAAGCTCCACTGGGAGCGACCCTTGGTAATACGCTCCGTCGCAGTAGGCGCAGTGAACGTTGGCTTGCTGCGTGAAGCTCCTCGGATCATCCGACGGAAGCTCACGCATCAGCTGTACTGCCCGGGAGTATTTTTCCACATATTTTTCCCCGACATCGTGCGCGGAAGGACGAACTCGCATGGGCAGATTGGTTGGGAACTCGAAATCCACGGCCTTTTCTGAATATGGCGGGCAGCAGTTGACATTTTCAGCAGCCGCCGGAGTGTCGGGCATACGGCATCTTTCGAGGTCAGGTGGAGGCATAGGCTTGGACGCTGCTTTCTCTGCAACGCCCACAGCAATGGCAGTTGTCGAGGCCCAAAGCAGCTCCCGACGGTCCAACCTTATTTTCTCTCCTCCTTTGCAGCAAACCACACTATTTCTCCTTCTAGCTGCTGCCCTATTCGATCTGCAAACTCCTCCTAAATTGCACCCTGGTTGCGACAACTTTGCATATAATGCCCGCGAATTAGTCATGACTGAATTTAGAGACTCCATCGGATTGTTTGCAACTATAGGTCTCCTAAGGAGATTTATATACCTGGCCAGCTACAGTAGGGCGGCTTCACCAGGAAACAACCAGGATAAGTTTTATAAATAAACGTGCCATTATCGAATTCAAAGTCTACATTGTAATCCATTCTGTTTTGAATTCTAAAGCCGTGATACAATCAACAATTCTAACAGTTAAATTTTATTCAAGGATCGTACTTCTGAGATAGTGTGTGTAAGTCAGAAAAAATAAGCAGGATTCGGTCGATATTTCAGTTAGCTTTTGCATCCAAAATGAGACTTTTGTGCACAATGGCATTACTAGCATGAATATGAAGACACAGGAAACCAAACATACGATGAAAATCTGGTTCAAGCATTCTTCCATGCCGCTTATATTTCTCCAGTCTATGCTTAATTTGACAAGGAAGCCTAAAGGAAAAAATGAGCCGTAATGATCGTCCATAATTAGTTTATCCAGCCGATGAGTTGTATTTTGTGTTCCAGTCAAAATAAGTTTAATCAAAAGTTGTCTAAGTGCAGTCTGTGTAGTTGTTGGTCTGTGAACTACTTTGAAACTAAGTTCCGCTCAGATTAAAATCCACATGGTAACGCATTTCGACAGTGACTGTTTTCTTAAAAAAGCATAAGATCATAATTTCAAAGTTTATTCTTCGCGTGATAAAAATACTTCCACCCGTTCCAAGCTAAATTCAAAACAAAAAAATGTCCGGCAGTAAAACGTGGTTAAAATGGGGAGAGGGTCTGATAGTGGAGCGGGTTCAGTAGTGGGGACATAAGTAGTCTTCAATGGACTCCAGAGTGTAGCTTCTTAATATTCAATTGTAAAACAATTTTTATCCACAAAGTAAACAAAGTTTATCCAATCACTGTACAAGTAAAAATGTTTTATAAATGGTTAATATTTATCCCCAAAATAAATAATTATTCACAGTCTTACATGAAGAATATTCAATACCCATCTAACACCACCAACATACAATCCAAGTTGCTCTTGTATGACAGGTAGCATGAAAAAATGTACCAAAATATAAAAATATTATAACCCACACTCCCCTAACATATCACCCACTACATTACATCACCGTCAATATTTTCAATGAAGTGATGCCACATGAACATCTAAGAACCAAGATTGTCCCATCTCCAAATCCAATCGAACCCACTCCTCTATCCCACTTCCCCAACAACACAATACTCAAGGAAAATCAATCATTCAGATGTGTCCCATCAATCAAATTCCACTGCACAACTACCGGTTCCTTCTCCTCATTCGCCACCTGCAACCACCAAAAAATTGTGTAAGGCCACCAAAATCGCTTGGGAAGCAAACAAGAATTGTGCACCATAAATACATGTACAAAATCTACAATTTTGAAAATACCAAAACAAATTTTCAGATTTGAAACATGAGGACAAATATTAAAGACTCCATACCATACTAGCATTGAACATTTGAAGAGATTTACAAATTCAAAAATGCATTAGTCAATCTTTGCTAATTTCCATTTAGCATGTCTCACTTTGATATTCATATCTATATTTTCCTGGAGGCGATGGTAGAAAAAGCGAAAGCATCAACAACAACACACTATAAAGTTACAAGTATTTTACTACTATTAATTCGTTATGCCTACGAATGCCAATCTGTTGTATGCTATGAAAATGTTTTTCACAAACCTGTAACTCAATATCTAGGGTCTGAACCTAATACTATTTACATTGGGTTTTTCATTTATATTCTTCATGCTTAAGAATGTCAATTTGTTGTATGCAATGTAAATGTTTTTCACAATAACCTGTAACTCAATATCTAGGGTTTCGACTTATACTCTTTATGAATGTGAATGCATATCTATTGTATAAAATGTGATTGTTTCACCCAATCTTCTCTAAGTGAAAAAGATCAAGTTCTTTCAGTTCAATTCCTAGGTTTTAATTTATATTCTATATGCCTAGGAATGCCAATCTATTGTATGCGGTGTAAATGTTTGTCACATTAACCTGCAACTCAATATCTTGGGATTCAATTTATACGACTTATGAATGTCAATGCATATATGTTGTATATAATGTGATTGTTTCACCAAGTGATTTTAGTTCAATTCTTAATGCCTACCAATGCCTATTTGTTCTATATGATGTTATTGTTTCAACCACTCCACTATACGTGCTCAACCTATTGCATTTTCATTTATCTTCTTTATGCCTAGAAATGCTAATCTATTCTATGCAATGTAAATGTGTCACCCACTCAACTGTAGCTCAACCTCTTGTGCTCACTCCGTAGAAGAGGGGGCAAGAGAGGGTTCAAAAGGAACAAGATAGAAAGGAAATAGATATTGAAGTGGCCCATAGGGCATTGTAGCAAGAAAGATGATTAAGTAGTCTTGTGAACCCATTATCAGAGAACCATGCCTTATTTCAAGAAATATTGAATATATACATCCATCTATTTGTTGTTGTTAATGTTAGCTCAAGTCTCGACCCAACACATGGAAGTTGCACTCAATTTTTGTTGGAATTGTGTTCAACACTCACCCCATCACATGTAAGTTGTAGTCAATTCACAAATACAAATCCAAATCATGTAATGACAACTCAAAATGCAGTGGCAGGAGATTAGAACACATCTCTAGATTTTTTTCTTGGCATGTTTGATTGAGGTTGGGAGGGACCAACCCTACAACTCTATCAATTATTGGCTATTTTCTTTGTGTGCATTCAGGACTACAAGATAATGTTTTAATTTTAGAAGGATGAAACAAACAACTTCATTATTTCTTGGCTACTTTTGTTGGGAATTGCAATATCTTAATATAAATATAAGTTTCTACTATTTGCTGGAAAGTATGTTCAATTGGTGGTTGTTTACTTTTGTTGTTGTGGACTACAATATCATATTATAAACAAACAAAAATTGCATGCCACATAAACCAATCAATCATTGACCCAACAATATTTTTTTCCATTTCAACTAATCTGCCACATGTCACACTCCAATCACTCCATGTTGTTCTTGATGGGCCCATTTTGGGCTCTAACCAATCATTGGTCGAGTCCACCTCCAAAGGCTATGTAAAGGGGATCTGTTAGTGGGTCAGATGGATGCATGGTAGCCAAACACCTCACCACCCCAAATGTTTAGTTCAGAGCATTAATCACACAATGCCCCCTTTGTTAACTCTATTTAGCAACATTCCTTGTGGATCCCCTCCCATTTACTTTGCTTGACTAGCACATCATTCAGAGGACAAAGCTCATTCAATGCTCCAAATTCTCACATAGCCCACTCATTGTCATTCATATCCTTTGTGTTTGTTTTGGAGTCTTCATTTGGTTAGACACCAATACATGCCCAGCTTTGTACTCTGCAATTGAGTAATGCTTTGGGGAGGCTTCATTTCACCAAAAAGATTTTTAGTGTTAAACCATGTTTCATATATTGTCAATTTGAAAAGGTATATCGAAACATAGTTTAACACAAAAATTCTTATGAAAAAAAGAGGTCTCTTCAACACTACAACCTCAAATGATACTATTGTTGTCTATCCTCTATCATTTAAATTTTCTTGCCAGTGTTATGCACATTCCTATATGATGTATATGTTGTTAAATGGGCATGTTTATTAGTTTCCTTGAATGTTGTTTTGGGTGTACTTAGCTATATGATTACATGTTGTTGGTGGGGTAGTGCAATTGCTTATACAATGTAAGTGTACTTAATTTTAGTGAAACTTTATTTATGACATGCTTGACTAGGTTGAAATATATAATAATACTTGCACTATTAAATGGATATCATACATGAATGTTTGATTCAAAAGAATAATACCTTCAAGTTTGTTGGTAGAAACTAAGCATGTGCTAATACAAGCAAATGCAAAGGGAAATAGAGTGCATGTGGATGACATAGATTTAAAGACTTCAAATATGCAAAAATAGTACACTACCAACATCAATCACTTTGCAACAAGACAACCTCATTACAACACACTGGGCATAATAATTACATCATATACAATAGATATGCAATGACAACTGAAAAAAATATCACTTAAATCCCCATATAGGCATGTACATAGCACTAGCAACATCATTTACATTACATAGAATGTATTAGCAGCAACATCTACTTATGCATTTTCTTTCATCCATTTTATACAATTTGTTATTCATTTTAGTTATGCATGTAGATATGTCAGAATGGATTTGGGGGTTTCTTTTATATGGAGTTGGTGATGGGATAGTGTTGGTTCTTAGATGTTCATATGGGATAAGTTCCTTCAAAACATTGATGTTGATGTAATGCAATAGGTGATATGTAAAGGGAGTGTGGGTTATACTATTTTTATATTTTGGTTGCATGTTTTCATGCTACATGTCATACAAGAGAAACTTTGATTATTTGTTGGTCGAAAAAAAGCATCAAGTGAGATAACTTTATTTAATCGTGTCTAAAATCTATTATATAATAATAAAACAAACCCCCAAACCCAAAGGAGAAAATAAATATAAGGCATCGGGGTTTCAGGATTAGGAGTACCTCTTAACAAGTACCTCAATTGTAGAGACCAAGATGTATATTTTAGTTTTAAATAATTTTGGGGGTTATCAGTGTTTGTGTGAGTGTTTATGAAATTATATATTAATTATGTCATACCTAAACTATATGTGTTTATTTATCAAATGTTTAGATATTTTATGTCATGGTGTCATGGTTATATGTTAGTGATAAATCTTTAATTAAATTTTACCAAAAAATTGATATTTAAAACTTCATGTTTGTGTGTGAATTATGAATATAGGTGTTGGTAATTCCTTTACTCATAAACTCCAATATGTATATTCCTTATGATGTATATTTATTTTTTCCTAAGGTTTGCAATGGACATTGAAATAATTTTCTCTTAAATAGTCACATGAAATGCCAACTGTTGCATGTTTGAGTTCACAAATAAGTTAAAAATTAACATTAAATGTATACCAAGATCAAATCAAAGTAAATTTATAAATATTAATTTGTATTTATTGATTGAATTGCTTCCAAGATAACCTAAATATCTAACTACTTTGGTATTACTATATATTTGTTTCCAAAAAACCATCAATTCTAACATGTGGTGGGAGTGTTAGAATGTTGGCATTATCAATACCTCTTAATATGCGTCTTAAGTCAAGGTTTAGGGTTTACAAGGGGGCTATTCCAATGTTTGGAAGTGTAACTATTGAAGGAGTGAAAGCTACAAAAGAAAGTGAGGTGTTCTTGGATGGATGAGTCTAACAATGTAATGGAAAGTAAGAAAAAATCATAATTAGATAGGGAAGTAGTGAAGTCTACAAGTTTGGTGGGGATTAAAGACAGATCATAATTAGATAGGAAAATAAGTGTAGAGGTGGAACTATAAAACTTTGATGACTTATAAAAATATAGTGCATTGGCCATGCTTTGAATGGTAGATGATTAACTATCGAAGTGGGAACATCATGAAAACATTGGACCAATTGGACCATAGAATGTGGCATAGATAGTCCTATAAGAATTAGGAGAATATAGGAGGTAAAGACAAGCACAAATAAGCAATGCAACTATTGTATTTAGTCAAACCAAATTACAATGAGTACAAGACCTTTCATATATAACCAAGGATGATGAAATCCACCTATGATGTGAATTGAAAAGTGCCCCATAATGTAGCAAAAATGAGTAGAAAAGTGTCCTATAGGTGTCAACCTTAGGAACATTTTGAGTGTGTGATAGGGAGGTTGGATGAAACAATCACAGTTTCATGCTCTAAGGCTTGTTGGAAGACTTCTAAGGTGTCTCTCTCCACCACTTCAACCTATAGGACCTTTCTTGACTTAGGATCCCCTATTTTTGCCTTGCCAACCCCAACTACCAATAAAAAACCTCCTACCAAGTCAAGACTTGGTGCAATCTTGAAACCCTTGCTTTAGCCCTTAATCCACCCCAAAGGCTACAAATCCTCCAAATCTTGAATTTAGCTTTGCAGGGGTGTGGAGATGCTTCTAACATCGTCAAACCATCCTATTAACCGTATTAGGGGTCCACCTAGCTCCATCTGCAGGTCGCTTTCATCAAACCCTCTTTTAGACCTAAAAGGCTACTAGCCCCATGAGCCCCAATTAGGCCTACTTCTCTAAGAAAATAGGTTAGTTCTCTAAATATTTTCAAAGAAAGGCCAATCTTTTCTTGGGATTCCTAGTTCAAATGAACACCTCTCAAATATTTTTGGGGTCTTGGGTCTCAGTTGTCCGTACAACGCCCTAACTTGAAAATGAGCCAAAACTAGGTCTTTTAAGCTCTTTCCTAGCTGCTCTCAATTTGTTAAGTATTCCTCACACCAGATGAACTGATGGAGCTTCCTCCTCCATGCGAAGCCTTTGGAAAGGAACTTATCTTCCTTCTACAAGTTATGTGCTTTGTACTATAGTCTTTCCTAATCGGACTCTTCCTGGCTCACCTACGGTAAGACTTCCACAACAACTCCTGTGATTCCAAAAACCCTAAACCCTACTATATGTACATCCATGGAGTCTAGTCACTGTTCCCAAAGGGCCGTACAATTTGTACGGTGGGAAAGTGAACTAATACCACATTCTTCTCAAACTGTCTGGTTCAGACCAGCAATAGTAAGGAAACAAAACTATTTACAAAACAATACTAAAATTGAATAAGAAAAATATCTAAATGCCACACAAAGCTTGAAAAATAACTACTCTACATCCTATACAAACTACAGTGCCATGTTCAATTCATTAGAGTAGCACTTCAAAGCAAAAACAAAAAATTCACACCAAACACAACTGCTTTCTTGAATTCACAAAACTTCAAACATAACAAAATCTTCTAACCCTACTCCAATGCCGAGGCAGTCCATAAATAGGGTCCTTAAAGTAGTTATCCTCTTCCTTGGGCTCTTCTTGGCCGCTTATAGCTTCAATTGAGCAATAATTGCAAATATTTTGCAAGAATTCCTAAAAGTCCAAAACCTTATTTTGAGCTAGAACCTAATGATACTTATTCAATGGTCAACATGACCTTCATCTAATCAAAACCCAACCAAAAATTCCATTAAGGCTTACATCCAGATGAAGCAAATTTGATTGCTTGCTTAGTTGTCCTAGAAAAGACTGTCCTAGATAGACCTTCTAAACAGCCTATGGTGATCTATGGGTGCTCCTGCACCATTCTCCCCCTCAGCCCAAACACTAAGGATTGTGGGGAGAGATCAGAGATAAATAAATAGCTTGCTTCTTGAACTGAGCTTCATTCACCCATGCAGCCTCAGATTCTGGTTTGTCCTTCCATTTGATGAGATGCTCCATGTATTCCTTATACCGGGTAGATTTCTTCACCCTTGATTCTAAGATCCTCTCTACTTGCAGCTTGTCTTTAGGAGGTAAGGCTATGTTACTCACATCCTTCAAGACATCCACACTTTTCTGATCCAAGTCAGTGACTGGTCCTTTATACCTGATCAAATCGGCCACATTAAACACTGGAGAAATTCCTAAGTCTGCAGGTAGCTCCACCTTGTAGGCATTCTTCCCATATTTTGCTAACACCTGACATGATCCCACTCTCTTCATCTGCAACTTGGTTGATGTTCCTTTCTGCAACCTAGATTTGTTGAGATGGACCATGACATAGTCACCTACTACAAGTTGGAGATCCTTCCTAGACATATCCACCTTAGCTTTCAACTTGTGAGTAGCCTCTATGATTGTCTTTTTCACCTGCTCCCGAATCTCCTTCATGGTCTAAGAGAAATCCTCAACATGGCCACTCCTATGCTCCATAGCTCCTAAATCTCTAAGTTCACACACACCTGTTGGGTGCATTCCATACACTATTTTAAAAGGACTTTTTCCTGTGGTTCGATTCACACTGTCATTGTAAGCATATTCAGCTTGTGATATGACCATGTCCCATGTCTGTCCATACTCCTTGGTGAGGCACCTTAGAAGGTTACCTAACACTCTATTTATTACCTCAGTTTGTCCATCTGTCTGAGGATGGTAAGCTGATCCAAAAGACAAGTTAGTACCTAATCTGCTCCATAGTGTCTTCCAAAAATGACTCATGAACTTCACATCCCTATATGAGACAATGCTCAATGGCAATCCATGGATCCTCACAATCTCTTTGAAGAAGAGATGAGCAATATAGCTAGCATCATGGGTGGTCTTGCAAGGAATAAAATGACTCATTTTGCTAAACCTATCTACCACCACATAGACACTATCAAATCATGTCTTATTTTTAGGGAGTCCTACCACAAAGTCCATGCTAACACATTCCCATGGTCTATTGGGAATGGGTAAAGGTTGATACAAACCTGCATTACTAGCTCCCCCCTTGGCTTTCATACAAACTACACATTGCTCCACATACCTTTTGACATCCCTTGGCAACTTGGGCCAATAATAGAACCTCTATACTAATTCTATTATCTTGTTGATACCAAAATGACCACTAAGACTACCATTGTGCTTCTTCGGATAAGATTCTCTTTCATTGAACCTTTTGGAACACATAACTGATTCCCCTTGAACAAAAGTCCACTCTGCAATGTATACTCTAAGAATTGACTATGAAAGTGATTCTCAAAAATCAGAACATACCTTATATGCCTCCGAAAAGTCTTCATCTTCTCTATAGAGATCCTTGAAACTCTCTATCCCAATGCTCTTTATTTGTATCTTTTGCACTGTTAGCAACCTCCTACTTAATGCATCTACCACCTTGTTCAACTGTCCCTTCTTGTGCTTGATGGTAAATGTGAAAGCTTCGAGGTATTCCATCCATTTCAAATGTCTATTGCTCAACTTCTCTTGTGTGTTGATGTAGCTAAGTGCCCAGTTATCAGTAAACACTACAAACTCTTTAGGTAGGAGATAATGCCTCCACTTCCTAAGTTACTGCACTAGAGCATATAGTTCCAAGTCATAAGTAGAATACTTTTGTTTAGCTTCATTGAGCTTTTCACAAAAGAAACCTATAGGCCTGCCTTCTTGGCTTAGTACTCCTCCTACTGCAATTCCACTGGCATCACATTCCATAGTGAATAACTTATCAAAACTAGGTAACAAAAGGATGGGTTGAGTTGCCACTTCTTGTTTTAGTTTCTCAAAACCCTTCTCAACTTCAAGAGTCCATTTGAACTTAGTTTTTAGGCCACCTTTGATTGTATCAAGTACTAGTGCACATATGCCACTAAAGTTCCTTATAAACTTCCTATAAAATTGATCTAACCCATGAAAACTCCTTACCTTTGTCCCTGTGGTTGGTGTAGGCCAATTTAGGATAGCTTCCACTTTGCTTGGGTCCATCTTCAATGATTCTTGGGATACTACAAACCCTAAATACACAAGCTCTTGTTTGAAGAACTCACACTTTTCTAGGTTGATGGCTAACCTCTCCTCCTGCAATCTTTTAAGAACCAACTCCACATGCTTTAGATGTTCTTCTTCTATCTTGCTAAAGATGAGTATATCATCTAGATATACCACCACAAATATACCTGTGAAATCCTTAAGCACTTCATTCATGAGCCTCATGAATGTGCTAGGGGCATTTGAGAGGCCAAATGGAATAACTCTCCACTCATATAACCCATCAGTTGTCTTGAAGGCTATCTTCCATTCATCCCCATCTTTGATTTTGATCTGATGGTATCCACTCTTGAGATCCAACTTGGTGAAATACTGAGCTCCTCCAAGACAATCCATCAAATCCTCAATCCTAGGAATAGGGAACCTATATCTGATTGTAATCCTATTTATAGTCCTAGAATCAGTGCATAACCTCCACTTACCACCTTTCTTGGTTGCTAAGACCACTGGTATTGCACACAGACTGATGCTTTTCCTAATTAGTCCTTGGTCTAACAATTCCTACACTTGTCTAGCTACTTCTAGGTTCTGATCTGGTGTAAGCTTGTAAGTTGCTTTGTTTGGCAGTGAAGCCCCTAGTATGAAGTCAATCTGATGATTGATGGCTCTCTTTGGAGGTAAGGTTGCTGGTGATCCATCACTAACTATATCCTTGAACTTCTCAAGCAACTTCTGGACTGCTCCTAGTATGATTGTTTTCTTAGTCTTATCTTCCTCCTTGGGTTGCACCATAACCACATATCCTTCCCCTCCTTGTTGTAGAGTGTTGATAAACTCCTTGCCATTACTTAACAAGACACTAGGGGTCTTTGACTATCCTTATTCCTCATCTGACATTGACTACAATTTGAATGTCTTTCCATCCTTCTTGAATGAGCTACTATTCTCCTTTCCATCATAGATGGCTCCTCTGTCATACTGCCATGGTCTGCCCAATAGAAGATGGAATGCATCCATGGGAAACACATCACAAATCAACTTGTCCTTGTACCCTCCAATGGAGAACTCCACTATTGTTTGCTCATTTACTAGAACACTCTGCCCTTTGTTCAACCATGTCACCTTATAAGGGCTAGTGTGGGGTACTTTCTCCAACTTCAACTTTCTCACTACCTCCTCAGAGATAATGTTATCAGTAGACCCTGAATCTACTATAACCTTGCACACCTTCCCAAGTATTTTGCATCTTACCCTGAATAAGGCTCTCCTTTGTTTTGGCTCCTCTTTGATAGGTTGTCTGATTAGAACCCTACTAAACATCAAGTTCTCCCCCATTTCTAACTCAATGTGACTAACCTCTGGTGACTTGATACTCATGGTGTCCTCTTGAGCATATGCTACTCTTTTTTTTGTATTTGATGAAGATGCTTTCTCTAGGCACCTATAAGTTGGATGACCTACTTGACCACAGTTGTAACACTTCATACTAGCAAAGTATGAGTTACTTCTGCCTGTTCCTCTTCCTCTATTTGAACCTCCTTGCGGTCCTCTACCTCTTCCATAGCCTCCTCTATAAGTTGTTTCACTTCCATGCTCTGTGAGTTTAGACTCTCCCTGACTTCTTTGTTCAGTCCCTCTACTTTGGTATCCACCTCTATGTCCTCTTTGATCTCTACCTTTACCTCTACTTTTAGAAGCCTGATCTTGTTTCCTCTTACTCCTCTCTTCAATCTTCATAGCCAATTGATAACATTGGTGCACTCTTTTGGGACTTAAAAGAGTCATCTCCTCTTGAATGTTCCACTTCAAACCATTAAGGTATCTAGCCACCTTAATATTTTCATCCTCAGATACATTAGACCTCATGAAAATTTTTTGGAACTCCTCCGTATAGGGATTTACATCTTGGTCTCTTTGTCTCAAACTCTGTCTTTTCTTGTGCAACTGAATTTCATAATCATCTGGCATGTATGCTTCTCTCACTTTGGCAACCATTCCCTTCCAAGTAGAAATAGGATTCTTGCCTTCCTTCTCCCTCTCTGTTTGAATGAACTTCCACCATGTCAAGGTAGAACCTCTTAATCTTGACTTTTCCACCTTCACCTTTTGTGCTTCAGTGACTTCATCACACTCAAAATGGTTTTCCATTCCCTCTATCCAATCCATGACTAGATCAGCTTCCATTTTCCCACTAAACAATGGTATGCATTCAAGTGCTTTTCCACTCAAAGCCTTCAATGCCTTCAAGAAAGTCTCTTCTTGCAAAACAGGGTCAGGTTCAGGGATCTTATCTTCCTCTGCAACCTCTTCTCTCTTTGGTACCCTGCCTTCCAACCTAACACTGACCTCATCGGTCTTGGTTTGCACATTATCCATTGCTTGCTCAAGCTGAGCTATTTTTTCCCTCAATAGCCTATTGTCTTCCTCCTGTTCTTCGACCTTCTTGGCCAATTCTTCATTTGTCACCATGTTAGTAGAACCACTAGACTCAATCTATGACATATATTATTCTATCCCAAATCTTTTGCTACTGTGATACCAATCTGATAGGGAGGTTGGATGAAACAATCACAGTTTCATGCTCTAAGCCTTGTTGGAAGACTTCTAAGGTGTCTCTCTCCACCACTTCAACCTATAGGACCTTTCTTTACTTAGGATCCCCTAGTTTTTCCTTGCCAACCCCAACTACCAATAAAGAACCTCCTACCAAGTCAAGACTTGGTGCAATATTGAAACCCTTGCTTTAGCCCTTAATCCACCCTAAAGGCTACAAATCCTCCAAATCTTGAATTTAGCTTTGCAGGGGTGTGGAGATGCTTCTAACATAATCAAACCATCCTATTAAGTGTATTAGGGGTCCACCTAGCTCCATTTGCAGGTCGCTTTCATCAAACCCTCTTTTAGACCTAAAAGGCTACTAGCCCTAGGAGCCCTAATTAGGCCTACTTCTCCGAGAAAATAGGTTAGTTCTCTAAATATTTCCAAAGAAAACCCAATCTTTTCTTGGGATTCCTAGTTCAAATGAACACCTCTCAAATATTTTTGGGGTCTTGGGTCTCAGTTGTCTGTACAACGCCCTAACTTGAAAATGAGCCAAAACTAGGTCTTTTAAGCTCTTTCTTGGCTACTCTCAAACTGTTAAGTATTCCTCACACTAGATGGATTGATGGAGCTTCCTCCTCCATGCTAAGCCTTTGGAAAGGCACTTATATACATTCTCCAAAAGATAAATTGTCAAAATTTTGACACCCCTGCAAGTTATGTGCTCTGCACTATAGTCTTTCCTAGCCGGACTCTTCTTGGCTCGCCTAGGGTAAGACTTCCACAACAACTCTTGTGATTCCAAAAACCATAAACCCTACTATATGTACATCCATGGAGTCTAGTCACTGTTCCCAAAGGGCTGTACAATTTGTACGGTGGGAAAGTGAACTAATACCCCATTCTTCTCAAACTGTCTCGTTCAGACCAGCAACAGTAAGGAAACAAAACTATTTACAAAACAATACTGAAATTGAATAAGAAAACTATCTAAATGCCACACAAAGCTTGAAAAATAACTACTCTACATCCTATATAAACTACAGTGCCATGTTCAATTGATTAGAGTAGCACTTCAAAGAAAAAACAGAAAATTCACACCAAACACAACTGCTTTCTTGAATTCACAAAACTTCAAACATAACAAAATCTTCTAACCCTACTCCAATGCCGAGGCATTCCATAAATAGGGTCCTTAAAGCAGTTATCCTCTTCCTTGGGCTCTTCTTGGCCGCTTATAGCTTCAATTGAGCAATAATTGCAAATATTTTGCAAGAATTCCTAAAAGTCCAAAACCTTATTTTGAGCTAGAACCTAATGATACTTATTCAATGGTCAACATGACCTTCATCTAATCAAAACCCAACCAAAAATTCCATTAAGGCTTACATCCAAATGAACCAAATTTGATTGCTTGCTTAGTTGTCCTAGACAAGACTGTCCTAGATAGATCTTCTAAACAACCTATGGTGATCTATGGGTGCTCCTGCACCAGTGTGAAAACTAACAACCTCTATGATCAACTCATCAACCTTGTGTACCAAGTGTTAAGTAACCTTTGAGGTGAGATGGAAAGACTTCCAACCTCAAAAAGGTATGTGTATGAGGTTTTTACCAAACAACTTGGTAACCTCAAGAAGATTAAAAGTTGTACATTTAGTTAAACAAGATGTTGTCTAACCTCATGAACCTAATTATACTTAAGTATAATGAATAGATTAATTAGTCACACTAACACACCCCCTTAACTGATACTTTGGGAGATCACAAATGTGCAATAAATAGAAATGGGTCCCGACTAGAGGCCATGTTAGGTACCCATGTAGAATGCATTCTCTCATAAATGGAGAAAAAGGAAAAAACCTAGTGGGAACAAAAATCCTCTCCCAGAAAGAGAATTAGAAGGATTTAAGACCTTATGAAAATATATCCCTTGATGATAGGAACATGATGATGAAGAATTCTTGAAGCATGTTGAAGTTGTAAAGTTTGTTGATGAAGATAATATGTGATGGGGACTACTAGAATCTCAAATTGTGATCCACTGAATTAATCCCCCATATGAGAGATCATTATAGAAGGTTCATGAGGCATCCTAAAAAAGACTATTTTCCTTCATTGAGAGAAGTATTAGCATAACACATCATAGTCCCACCTTAATGCTAAGATAATATAAGAAGAGCATATGAGATTGAGAGTGCGTAAGGAATTTAGAGATGTACAAGGTGTGCTCAAAGACACACTCACATGAAGTGAGAATCACACAAATATATGTTGTGATGGCATAGCCCCCCATTACACTTTATAATTTAGTGTATGTACAATAATTTTCAAAAATTCCCTTCACACATTTAGTATTTATGGAACTTTATATGAGTGCCTTTACAAAAAAATTTGCTATTTGAGTTCTACAAGTTTAATGTCATGAGGTTGATTAAGAAGAAAATATTAAGTTATGTCTTGCAAAGCTCAAAAATGACAAAAACTAAGAATTAAACCCCCATTATGATGACCCCCTTTTTTGCCAAATTCAGTGCAAAAGAAAATTTTACAAATTTTTAACTAAGGAAAAAATTACAACTCCCCCTATCACTTTCCCTTTGCCAAATTCATTGCAAAAAAATAAATTGGATCCTCTTTTACAAATTTTTAACTATGGCAAAAAAATTGCACCTCCCCTTTTATAGTTTCCCTTTGCCAAATTCATTGTAAAAAGAATTGACTTCCTCTTTTGCAAATTTTTAGCTATGGAAAAAATTGAAAATTTTCCCCTTTTCCAATTATGAAAAATTAAAAAATGATCCCTCCTTGAAAGATGGGCATGTACAGGATCATCATGGAAAAAACAGACCATTATGTGGCGATAAAATTAAGAAAAATCAGAGTTAGGCAACTTGACGTAAAAAATTAAGTTATCTATATTATTTCAAAAATATGTAAGAATAGAATATGTAGCAAATTGAATGTAGTTTCTAAACTACTAGGTTTATTGTAAAAAAAAATCTATTTGGTAAAAATTTGAAATTTCAATATAGTAGCACTTAAATTTCAAGGAAAAAATAAGAAGTAGGTGTTTGTTTGACCACCCTAACCACAATAAAATGATAATATTTTTTTATAAGATTTTAGATATAAGTAGAGGGCTCATGTCCCAATGTGATTGATATTTTTTTGTAATTTTTTTCCAAGTAAATAATTAATTATGAATTTTTTATTTCAATTTTTAAAAAATATAAAAACTTGTATGTCTAACAACCTTAACTTGGTCAAAACTTCATGAAATTCAAATTTTTTTAAATCCTATAGTATGTGAAGCATATAATGTGATGCATGGTTCAAATTCAAAAAATGTGATACCATTTGAAAGCTATAGATGTTTTTCAACCAGTCTATCAATCAGGACTTTAGTCATAATTCAAATAGAAAATGAATAATAATTATTTATTAAATTCAAAGTAAAACATAATTTATATTGGTGGAAAGTTGAGAATCTCCTTTAAAAACCCTTTTTCGTTTCATCAATTTTGGGTAAAAAAGGTCATTAGCCACATATCTTACACATACCCATCATATCGCCACTTTTTGGCCCATCATGATCCTGCACATACCCAAATTTTGATGTGAATTTGATAATTTATAGAAGGCGTTAGTTTAAAAATTACAATAAATATATATTAAAGTACTTGCATGCAAGAACTTTGACTTATTCAAAGTATGGTCTTTGGAGCATTGGAAGAACAAAAAAAAAAGTGAGGAAACCAAGTTTTAAGAACACAAATAATAGATGCAAGAGGTATGCAAAGAAAGCCTTTTTTGAAAGAGGCATGATCTGCAAACAAATGATAATTTATGTGCTAAGATTAACTTCACTGACCCACAACTTGTAGATAATTTATGATTTTCTCCTGATGTGCTAGCCACATGGTGATTTTGAGCCTATAACTCAATATCTCGGGTTTGAACTTGATACTATTTATATTGGGTTTTTCATTTATATTCTTCATGCCTAGGAATACCAATCTTTTTGTATGTGATGTAAATGTTTGTCACAATAACCTATAACTCAATATCATGGGTTTCAATTTATACTCTTTATGAATGTCAATGCATATGTATTGTATAGAATGTGATTGTTTCACCCAATCTACTCTAAGTGATCAAGATAGAGTTCTTTTGTTTCAATTCCTATGTTTTCATTTATATTCTATATGCCTAGGAATGCAAATCTATTATATGTGATGTAAATGTTTGTCACACTAACTTGTAACTCAATATTTTGGGTTTCAACTTATACAATTTATGAATGCAAATGCATATATTTTGTATACAATGTGATTGTTTTACCAAGTGCTTTCAGTTCAATTCTTAATTCCTACCAATGCCTATCTATTCTATATGATGTTATTATGTCACCCACTACATTGTACATGCTCAACATATTGGGTTTTCATTTATCTTCTTTATGCCTAGGAATTTCATTCTATTCTATGCAATGTAAATGTGTCACCCACTCAACTATAGCTCAACCTCTTGTTCTCACTCCATAGAAGAGGGAGAAAGAGAGGGTTCAAAAGGAACAATATGGAAAGGAAAGAAAGATTGAGGTTGTCTAAAGGGGATTGTAGTGAGAAAGACAATTAAGTAGTCTTGTGAACCCTTAATTGGAGGACCATGCCATGTTTCAAGAATAATTGAACATATACATCCATCTATTTGTTGTTGGTAATGTTATCTCGAGTCTCAACCCATCACAAGTAAGCTCCACTTAATTTTTTGTTGGAATTAAGTGTTCAACACTCACCCATCACATGTAAGTTGTAGTCAATTTATAAATCCAAATCCAAATCATGTAATGACAACTCAAAATGCAACGACAAGAGATGAGAACATATCTCCAAATTCTTTTCTTAGCATGTTTGATTAAGGTTGGGAGGGACCAACCCTACAACTATATCGATTATTGGCTATTTTTTTGTGTACATTCAGGACTAGAAGATATTATTTTAGGTAACTTGGAAGGATGAAACACACAACTCCATTCTTTGTTGGATACTTTTGTTAGGGACTACAATATCCTATTATATATATAAGTTTACATTTTTTTCTGCTATTTTCTGGAAAGTATGTTCAATTGGTGGTTGTTTACTTTGTTGTTGGGCACTGCAATATCATATTATAAACAAACAAAAAATTCCTACCACATAACCCAATCCATTATTGACCCAACAATATTTTTTAAAATTTTGAATAATTTTCCATGTGCCATGCTCCAATTGGTCCACATTATTCTTGATGAAATGCGTCTAATCCATCATTGGTCGGGTCCACCTCTATAGGCTATGTAAGGGGGATCTAGCAGTGGGTCAAATGGATGTGTAGAAACCAAACACCTCACAACCCTAAATGCCTAGTTGAGAGCATTAATCATGCACTGCCCCCTTTGTTAGCTCCAATTAGCAACTGTAGTGTAGAAAAATGCATACCCTTTCATTTTCACACTTTTTTGGGCTCGCCTTGCTTTATTTATTCTTTTTTATGGCTTAATTGGCCCTATTTTTCATCCATGAGCCTAATAAACTATATATTTTAATGGAAAATCCTGACAAACCTCAAAAGATAAATGATCATTTAATGTTTCTATTTGTGTGTCCCTGATTTGTGGAGTGGGACTAAAATGCCACCTAGGGCATCTTTGTCCTCCATGGGTCTTGGGACCCTAATATTGAAAACGCCTGAAAAGGTCCCTTTTTGGAGTTTGTGCCCTGAGAATTGAGCCATGGGACTAAGATGCCACATAGGTAATCTTAGTCCTCCTTGGCTTATTTTTGGGATTCAATTTCAAATTTGTGTGGGATTTAACCTCCTTAATTTAATGATTTCAAATGTTGGCTTGTTGTAGTGTAATTTTAGGCTATTAAACATGAATAAG
This sequence comes from Sequoia sempervirens, assembly GCA_007258455.2. Classification (NCBI taxonomy): domain Eukaryota; kingdom Viridiplantae; phylum Streptophyta; class Pinopsida; order Cupressales; family Cupressaceae; genus Sequoia; species Sequoia sempervirens. The sequence goes on from VDFB02271358.1 coordinate 1,241,471,229, forward strand.
TATAAATACAAGGTTCCCTCTCTCATTTTCTGATAACAAGCATTCAAGTATTCATTCCTAAGGAAAGTTTATTCATTCAAGAGCATTTTCATAAAAAAATAGGAGCCATCATCAAGATTCAAGCATCATGTCAAGGGCTTAGTGCATCCATTCATGTTGTTGAGCCAAGATTGTGGATGTAGCATTGAAGATCTATTTGCAACCATTCTTAACATCATATCTAAGGATCCAGGATCTACATTCTTCATGGCCACTACATGGTAGATTGTATATTTGTTTCACAAGACATCATACAAGGTGATATCATTTACATATTTCATGTTTCATGCTTCATTTCATTCATTTCTTCATTTGGTTTAATTACCTATAAGGGGTTTGACCAAGGAAAACCCCCATTTACTAACAATTAACAAGTTTTTCCTCTCTTGTATGTTTGTATTTGCAAATATAGGTTGAAGACTTGAAGATCATTTGGAGTGTAAGATTGAAAAGTTGAAAATTTGCATTGTCAAAGTTGTCATCTTCATGGAAACTTGCCTACAGGTCAGATCTGGCAGTTTTAGGACCTTAGATCTGAGAAGAAGCAAGTGCAGACATAAACCCTTAGAACCACATTTGGAGACTTCAGAAATTAAAAATGGGACTAATACACCACCTAGGGCATCTTAGTCATCCACAAGGTATTTTTCAGAGATTCTTCAAGATTCTATTCTCTCATATGAAGATTTTGTATTTTCCCCAAAAAATAGCAGCGGGACTAATACTCCATTCTGGGTGTCTTAGTCATCCATAACACTTTTTGGTAGCTTCTTTGTATTTTTGGAATCGTCACAACATCTCTATACTTTCCAGGTACACATACCCTAACTTGGTATAGCTCACTTTCATCATTTGTACTCATTATTTGACTTGCATTACTAGGTTTTTGTGGGTTGAATGTTAAAGTGTCTTTTCCAAGCATTTGCTTGGTGGTGAACCCCTAAAACCTGAAAGAACCCCTTCCTAGGTCCTTCTGAATTAAAAATTGGCTCACCTTGTGAGGTTGTTATTCAATCCAATTTGGACTCCTAGGACATTAGTGAATGAGTGGAAAAAGGTGTGATATCTCTAAAAAGGTATCCATTTTTCCTATTCATCATTTTGGTGAACCCAATTTCTTGAGCATTCATTTTTTGATTTGGAGTTCATTAAGACCCTAGATCTAGGTTTTACTCATTCTTGTATTGCATCTTACAATAGTGAAATTGCATCTAGGGTTTCTCATATTTAGTGAAAGTGCATATAGGTCGCATTTTTGCTTTCTTGCATCATTTTATCTCATTTAAAAAATTGAAAAGTGCATTGTTCATCATCCTAATTACATTTAGAAACATTGTTATTACATTCAAAATTGAAAAAATTGTATTCACTTTTGCATCCAATTGCTTGTTACTAGTTACTTTTTCTAGCCTTCATTTGCACAATTTTTTTGTTTTCAAACATCAAGTCCCTGGGTAGGTAACCTAGGAACACTGTTATCAACCCATAATTGTTTGAACTTCTACAAAAACTCTTATTGGGACTAAAACACCCTTGGTGGCATCTTAGTCCCTCTCTAGTTTTATGTTGTAGTACCTTGTCTGAGTGATTTGCTACCTGTTTCATCTTTTGAAACCTTCAAATTTCATTAGGAGGAATAAGACCCCCTCCCTAGCGTCTTAGTCCCTATGGAATTCTATATTGTATTTTTTAGGATATGAATTAGTATTTTTTTGCTTCTGTTTTTTGGCATTGGTTATCTATTTCAGTGGATTGATTTTCTATTTCATGCATTTTACTAAATCTAGCTTAAAGTGCTTCATTTCATACATTTCTCCATTCAAAATTTTTATTTACAATTCATTTCATCTTTCAGATCATTACATGTACTGTAATCAACAAATTACCTTGCTTCCAATCTGACAATTGCATTTAAACATTTCACTTTAGGTCATTGCATTGCACTTTCTTTACTTTTCCATGATAACATGTTTTCTTTCAAGAAATGTGGCTTTGATATGATTACAAATGGATTGCATAAGTACAACATCCCTTCTTATGAGTTCAATTTAGAGTACAAAAATGAATCCATTAAGAGACATGTTAATCATCAAACCATTGACATAATCCTTAATATTACATTTCCCATTGGTTAGGATGATAGTGTAGACAATCATAACAATCATACTTGTTCTTCTCCTGATACCTCTCCTCTTAGTGACGAAGGTATCTTGGTGAAAGAAGATACAAGCATTGAGAGTCTTGATTATACCTATCCTCCTCCCCCTTTGGAAGACATTAGAAAAAAAGAAGATGAAATCAAAGAAACATTTGTAAACATCACCTTATCTAGTCTCCATTCATCTCTTGATTGTGACGATGTTTTAGCGAAAGAAGATGATATCATAGATAACCATAATTTTCCTTCTCCTAATATTCCTCCTTGATGCGAAAAGGATAGGTTAGTGTTAGAAGATGAACCTATCGAGAGTCATGAGAATCTTGTTCCTCCCTTCCCTAATTCTCCTACCATTTGGAACGATCTATTTGGCAATCATAATTATCCTTCTCTTGATGCCTTCCCTGCTTGTGATGAAGCTACTTTACAAGATCTAAACACGGAATGTGATGCACATCTTACAAGCTCTCCTACTAGGGTAGATGGTATAGCACAAGAGAATGAGACCTTAGAGAAAAAGGATAAAGTCATGAAAAATCATAATAATCAAATAGAGCCTTCTCCTAATATCCCCACTATTGATAAACAAGAGAATCTAACCATTGATAACTTCCTTACATGTGATGAAGTCATTTTAGGAGAACCAACCCTTGAATTTCAAGAATATAACAATGGAATAAAATGAGAACATTGACAATAGTAATTCCTTAGATGAAGATGATGGAGTAACCTTGGACTCCTCTTCACTAAAAGATCATGAAAATGAGGATAATTTTTCTAAGGTTATGCACATTAGATATCCCTTGGAGTATTCTCCTGAGTCTAAACTTATCCTTTATCCACACTCACAAAAAACACAAGTTCAAAACAAACCTATCCGTATCCTCAAACCACCTAAGAATAATGTTTCACAACAACCGAGTTACAATACCATTGCTCATACATACAACACTAGGAACAATCCACAACCATGACAAACCACTTCAACATCCCTCCCTTTGCCTAATCCTATCTTGCCTAGTTCCCCTTGTTTGCCTCCACAAAGTGGAAAGGAGTATGATCTTGTTGAAAAACTTAAGAATACTCCTACAAGGATATCCCTTTGGGACTTGATTCAAAATTCACCTAATTATCACACCATGCTTCAAATAGCCTTACAACAAGTTGTGGTTCCCTCTAGTACAAACCTCAATAACATAGTAGCCATGATTTAAGGGATAAATGTTGACATTGTTTTCCACCAAAGTGAACTCCTTGCTTTATAAGTGGGAAAAAAATGTGATCCTCTCATGATAATTTAGCTCAATACAAGATGACAGTTATAAAGCGAACCCTTATTGACAATGGCTCTACCTTAAATGTGTGTAGTGCAAATATTTTGGATAATCTTGGTGTTGACAAATAAAAAATTCAACCTGACTCTTTATCTATTAATGGATTTGACAATGTGGGAGAGAAATCACTTGGAGTGATAACTTTACCTATTATAGTTGGAAAGGCTACCTTACAAACCCCTATTCATGTTATGCCTCATGATCTTTCATATAATATTCTTCTAGGCAGACCATGGATTCATGAAATGAATGGTGTGCCCTCTACCCTTCATCATATCATAAAATATGTCTATAAAAGAAAATTTTATATAATTGAAGCCGATCTTGAACCATAGCATTGTATAAACATTGATAAAACCAAGAAAAATACCTTGAAAACATTAACACCAAGGACACAAGTGGAGCTTGTGCAACAAAAAGACAAAGAAAAACACATTGAGGAAGTCACGAAGCTATTAGAAGATGATTGGGGTTCCTTAGATTTCAAACATACACTCATGGGAGAATACAAGATCATACACAAAGATTCAAACAAGGGAAAAGAAACAGAGGTAATGTCAACACAAAATTTAGACGACCCTTCGAAAGCATCCACCTCAACCACTTTAGAAGAAAAAGAAAATTACACAAAAAAAATTGATGAACTTAATCATGAGCAACCACCGAATCCAAAAGAGATGAAGAAGCTTTATGGAAAGGGTTACGAACTTATGAAACAACTCGGATATAGTGGAAAAGGATGTGGTGCTAGGGAACAAGCTATCTGTGTCCCTATAGAGCTTCACATGCAAGAAAGGACTAGTGGTCTTGGTTATTGTCCCTCAAAAGACACAAACAAGCCTTCACTTAGTATCAACACTATCAAAAAACATCCTTCTAAGCCAACTTTAACAGTGGTGCATCTCGAATTGATAGACACTAGTGGGCTTGATCATTATCCTTTGCAAGATACAAAATAGACAAAGAAATCCTCACTTAATCTAAACGTCATCACACAAAACACTAATGATTCGAATTCATTAGATTTTGCACCCTCCTATAAAGGAGAGAAAAAAATCTCACAATCTAAAGCATCTTGTGTAGGTATGACACCTTGTGCTAAGCAAGAGATATCTTTGTCGCAAAATAAAGCAACATCCTCAACTTTTGACCAAGAGAGTATCTTGACGAGACTCCTCCAAGATTGTTTAATCTCTCTTCCTCCAAGAACATGAAAGAAATTTTATTACAAGACTTCATTTTTTGCATATCATAGAATTCATGGTCATTCTATTAATGAATGTAAGGATTTGAATAGAAAAAATCAACATCTTAAGGAGTTTAAAGTGTTCTTCCTTATGTGGGGGCACCTAATTCCTCTAATTGATATTGATTTTCACTCTAGAATGTTTCTCATCAATCATTTTGGCTCACATTTATCCTGAACTCAGTGGGGGAAAGGGGTTAGGAAGCCTTGTCCTCGTATGTCACCTTTCATTGCCTCTTTTGGCTAGTTGATCACCTTTCATGTATATGTAAAGAGCAAGCTTGGGATGTGGATGGCATGCCTTAAGTTGGCTCACATGTGAAATACTATCTTTTGGAGGCATTTCCTTTGCATAACATAGCTTATCAAAAACATAAGACTTGGCATAGGGATTTCTGAATAAGCTCTCATGTCTTCTTCTACTTTAAAACAATTGCTCACAGTAATGGTGTTAGCAACCGCTTTAAAGTGAGGGCATACATTGACGCTCATGTTTCATTGTGCGATTTTCTTTCCTTTTGCGATGTGTCCTTTTCTTGGTGGTTTCATTGGGTTTGATTTCTTCTGAGAGTGTGATATTTCTTTGATTTGTCCTCTCTTGGAAACATTGAGCAAAATGTTCCCTAAGATGAGACCTTACAAAAATAAGAAAAATCTCTCTTTCTTGTTGCATCTTTTGTGCCTTATTAAAGTCATGTAGGTATGGCTTCGATATGGTCCTCTGGGGCTCACCTAGTGAATAACTAGCTTCACTAGCCCTTGTGAGAATTCATTTTCTTTTGTCCTTATCATAGTCATGCGGGTATGACATTGATATGGAATTCCTGGGGCTCACCTAGTGGACAACTAGCTCCCACTAGCCCTTGTGAGCATGTGTTTTTTTTGCATAGTGGACAATGCATTCCACTTGTAAACCTTTTGGACAAATAGCCTAGACTTAGTCCACTGCATTGGATGGCTAGTTGAAGCTTGATCCATTGCAATTTTTCCTTTTTCCTTTTTCCTTTTCCTTTTTTCTTGTCCTTGATGGTGTATGTTGGCGATCTGATTATGGCTTCATTTATCATCCTCATGTGTGTTCCTTTGTGCCTACATTGGTTTGTCATAGGATCTCGACCTTCGGGGCTTGATCATCCCTCTTTATCATTGTCATCCTATCTTAATAGCATTTGTACATTTGAACCCCTCTTGTTTGTATGGTTGGCTACTTTAGTGTGAGTTTGAATCAAGTTCATCCTCTCACTAAAGTGGGGGCTAAATGTAGTGTAGAAAAATGCATACCCTTGCATGTTCACACTTTTTTGGGACTTCCTTGCTTTATTTATGCTTCTTTATGGCTTAATTGGCCCTATTCTACATCCACAAGCCTAATAAACTATATATTTTTATGGAAAATCTCTACAAACTTCAAAAGATAAATGATCATTTAATGTTTCTATCTGTGTTTCCATGATTTGCGGAGTGGGAGTAAAAAGCCACCTAGGGCGTCTTTGTCCTCCATGGGACTTGGGAACCTGATATTGAAAACACCTGAAAAGGTTACTTTTTGGAGTCTGTGCCCTGAGAATTGAGCCTTGGGACTAAGACACCACCAAGGGCATCTTAATCCTCCTTGTCTTATTTCTGGGATTCAATTTCAAATTTGGGTGAGATTTAGCCTCCTTTATTTAATGATTTCATATGCCGGCTTGTTGTGGTGTAATTTTAGGATATTAAGCATGAATAAGTATAAATACAAGGTTCCCTCTCTCATTTTATAATAACAAGCATTCAAGTATTCATTCCTAAGGAAAGTTTATGCATTCAAGAGAATTTTCATCAAGCATTTGGAGCCGTCATCAAGATTCAAGCATCATGTCAACGCTTAGTGCATCCATTCATGTTGTTGAGCCAAGATTATGGATGTAGAATTGAAAATCTATTTGCAACCATTGTTCACATCATATCCAAGAATCCAAGATCTACATTCTTCATGGCCACTACATGGTAGATTGTATACTTGTTTCACAAGACATCATACAAGGCGATATCATTTACATATTTCATTTTTTATGCTTCATTTCATCATTTGGTTTAACTACCTACAAGGGATTTGACCAAGGAAAACCCCCATTTACTAACAATCAACAAGTTTTTCCTCTCTTGTATGTTTGTATTTGTAGATCTAGGTTGAAGACTTGAAGATCATTTGGAGTGTAAGATTGAAAAGTTGAAAAGTTGCATTGTCAAAGTTGTCATCTTCATGGAAACTCACCTATAGGTCAAATCTAGAAGTTTTAGGACCTTAGATCTAAGAAGAAGCAAGTGCAAACATCAACCCTTAGGACCACATTCAGAGACTTCAAAAATTCAAAATGGGACTAATACGCCACCTAGGGCATCTTAGTCCTCCACAAGGTATTTTTTAGAGATTCTTCAAGATTTTGTTCTGGCATCTGAAGACTATATTTTCCCCAAAAAATAGAAGTGGGAATAATACACCACTCTGGGCGTCGTAGTCCTCCATAACACTTTTTGGTAGCTTCTTTGTATTTCTATAATGCTCACAACATCTCCAAAATTTCTAGGTACACATACCATAACTTGGTATAGCTTAATTTCATCATTTGTACTCATTATTTGACTTGAATTACTAGGTTTTTATGATTTGAATGTTAAATTGTCTTTTCCAAGCATTTTCTTGGTGGTGAACCCCTAAAAGCTGAAATAACCCCTTCCTAGTTCCTTCCTAATTGAGAATTGGCTCATCTCGTGAGGTTGTTAAACAATCCAATTGGGTCTCCTAGGACATTAGTGAATGAATGAGTGGAAAAAGTGTGATATCTCTAAAAAGGTATCCATTTTTTCTATTCATCAACAACATGCCTTATGCATCCCTTCTCATTTACTCTACTTGACAAGTGCATTATTCAGAGGAAGAAGTTCATTCAATGCTCCAAATTCTTGTTATCTTTCTCATTGTCATTCATTTCCTTTGCATTTGTTTTGAATTCTTCATTTGGTTAGGCACCAATACATGTTTGGCTCTACACTCTACAATTGAGTAATGCATTAGAAACAATAATATTCTGTCTATCTTATATTATGTAAATGTTGTTTTAAACATTATGTATATTCCTATATGATGTATATGTTGTTAGATGGATATGTTTTTTGGTTTCCTTGAATGTATTTTTGGGTGTACTTAGTTATACGATTGCATGTTGAACATGGAAGTGTAGTCTAATGCTTATACAATGTAAGTGTACTTAATTTTAGTGAAATTTTATTTATGATATATGCTTGATTAGGTTGAAATATACAATAATTCTTGCACTATTAAAAAGGATATCATACATGAATGTTTGATTCAAGAGAAGAAGACCTTCAAGTTTTTGGTAGAAACTAAGCATGTGATAATATAAGTAAACGGAAATTGAAAAAAAGTGTATGTGGATGATGGAGATTTAAAGACTACAAATATGGAAAAATAGTACACTACTAACATCAATCACATTTTGAAAAGACGATCTCATTACAACACACTGGGCATAAAAATTACATCATATACAACATATATGCATTGACAACCACAAACAATAGATCACTTAAATCCCTATATAGGCATGTACATAGCATTGGAAACATCATTTACATTACAAAGAGTGTATTAACAACAAAAACCACTTATGCATTTTATTTCATCCCTTTTATTCAATTTTTTATTCATTTTAGTTCTACATGTAGATATGTCATAATGGATTTGGGGGTTTTCTTTATATGTATTTGGTGATGGGATAGTGTTGGTTCTTAGATGTTCATATCAGATCAGTTCCTTCAAAATATTGGTGTTGATGTAATGCAGTGGGTGATATGTAAAGGGAGTGTAGATTATACTATTTTTATATTTTGGATACATGTTTTCATGCTACATGTCATGTTGAACCCAAGGAAATAGGGTTCCACCTTTTAGGAGATGGAACAATTAGGGGACCTATTTCACTCTTAGTTCTTTAGGAAACCAAGATCCCTCAACTAAGTGACTCAATTGAGGGAAGGGGATATATGAGGGTTTCCTTAGGTGTGATTAAAAGGGGTTTTAACACTAAGAAAATGATTAGAAGGAAAGAAATGAAAGTAATATGCAAATCTAACTATATGACCTATACTATGAAACTTAAAATCAGATCACTAAACAACAAGATACAAAAAGTACTCAGAGGAACAAAGATGACTAAACCAGACCTGAAAACTCTAAAATTTGTTGTTACTAATATGTACAGGGACTCATATGCCAAACTAGATGATTTAATCCTAGTCTAGGGTTTTTGGGCAGAAACTGGAATCTCGTAGTGACAAGTCAGAATCCACCAAAATCTAGTAAAATTCCTATACTAGGACTCATATGCCTAAGGTGGCAATTTAGTCCTAGTATTAGGATTTCGTTGATATTTTTGTAGCCTTTAGTGATTTCTTGTAGCTTTCGTGTTGTTGGATCTCCATGTTCGGAAGTTTGAATTATGGCCTGTAGGTGAGTTTCCATGAAGATGAGAACTTCTTGACAACTTTGACAACTTTTTTAAATCTTGTAACTTTATCTTCAAAGGATCTTCAAGCCTCAAAACACCTATATATGTAATCACACATGAAGAGGTAAAAATGTTGATTTGTTCTTAGATAGGGGTTTTCCTTGGTCAAACCCCATTTTGGTAATCAAACCTATAAATGAAATGAAATAGAATGAAGGAATGATGAATGAAAAATACACAATGTTGCAACTCACCAAACCATTGAAATAAAGGATAGAATCTTGTGTGAAATGGCTAGCATGAATGTGGATCTTGAATCTTGATTGAATGTTTGAAACTTGATCTTGAATGCTTGCTTGAATCATGAAAACCTACATCACAAATTTTAGCTCAAAAACACACATGATGCATGATGATTTTGACATGATGCTTGAATCTTGAATATAGCTCAAAATGCTTGATAATCATCTCTTGAATACTTTTGAAGGCTCTTGAATGATAGATCACTTGTAAAATTGCTAGTATACTTGAATTCTTGAATTTCTAGGAGAAAATGTGGGAAATAACCTTGTATTTATATTTGTTTATGCTAAATATCTTGAAATTACAACACTACAAGCATACATCAGATCTAGGAGAATAAAATCCTGCCAAGAATTAAATTCAAAATAGGTCCAAGATAAAGCGGGACTCATATGCCAGTTGGGGCATATGAGTCCCAGTAGCCTAAGCTTGGGACACAAATTTTAAGAAATGTTAAGTTCAATGCAATATTCAAGATAAGGCCCTAAAACCTAGGTGGAACCCATATTCCCAAGGTGGCATATGAGCCCCAAATCACTAGATTTGGAACAAACAAACCAAAGACATGAATTATGATTGGTCATTAGATAAATTTTGGGATTATCCTCAAAGAAATGCATTAAATTAGGCTTATGGATTCAAAATAGGACCAAATAAAGCATAAAGAAGCCAAATTTTAGTAGGGAGGGCCCAAAGAAGTATGAAAATGTAAAGGGATATATTTTTCTACACTACAATTAGCCCCCACTTTAGTGAGAGGAGGAACTTTCTTCAAACTCACACTAAAGTAGAAAAAATCACATAAAGAGGGGTCCAAGTGTACCAATGCTAATGAGATAGGACATCAATGATCAAGAGGGATGATCAAGCCCCCAAGATCGAGATCCTATGGAAAACCAACATAGGTGTAGAATAAAATGCATGTGAAAAATGTACAAAGCAAACACACGACACAAGCATACACTGCCAAATACATAAAGAAGAAATGAAAAAGAAAAAGAAAAGGGAAACAAAGGGTGGATCAATCCTTGATCATTTTTCCAACATGATGTGGATCAGATCCAAGTTGTTTGTCCAAAAATGTTTACAAGTGGAACATGATGTCCACTATGCAAACCAAACACACGTTGTCATAATACAATTTTTATTGCATTTAAATTAAAATATGGTAAACTAGATTATTGAGGAAATTCAATATGTTGAATGTGATTTTTCAAAAAAAAAATCTCTATGGTTTAGGACATAAAACAAGTTTTCTCAAAATATCATTCAAGGAAACCCTAGATATCTCAATCCAAGGATGTAACAGGGAAAGAGATCTGCAATAGGGATGTCCTAGGATTTTATTAGAGAATATAAATGGGTTCACCACCAAGCTAGCGCTTGGAAGGATAAGAGATGAGTGAATCATGCAAAGTACCATGAAAAACCTAACTAGATGACTAGGAAATGAAATTGAAATATAGAATACCAAACTGGGAATGAATAGAGGTGCACCTGGAAGAGTGATAAGGTAAAAACAAGCTCCAAAACTCTATAAACTTGTTGTTTGATGCCCACTAGGACTCATACACTAGTCTGGATGATTTAGTCCTAGACTAGGGTTTCTAGGTGAAAACAAGAATCTGGTAGTGATGAGTTTGAATCTCCTAAAATCTAGAAAATATGTTATATTGGGAATCGTATGCCATAAGTGGCGTATAATTCCCACTCTACTTTTTTGGAGGATTAAGACTTGAATCTACTCTCCTATCTCTACTCTTCCTTCCACACTTTGTTTCTAGGTATGAAGCTCTGATTTTCAACCTATAGGAATTTTTTTGTGAAGATAGCAACCTTGTAATAATTTAATGACTTTATCCAACCTTCTAACTCAATCTTCAAAGGATCTTCAAGCTCCAAGACACCTAGATCTACAATCACACATGTAGAGGGTAGAAAAATTATTGATTGTTAGGAAATGGGTTTTCCTTGGTCAAACCTCATTTAGGTAATTAAACCTTGTGATGAAACAATGAAATAAGGACATGAAACATGAAACAATGATACCTTGAATGATATCTTGAGATGTAAATCAACAATCTAACATGAAGTGGCCATGAAGAATGTAGATCTTGATCTTGAATATGGATATGAAACAATGCTTGCAAATGGATCTTCAATGGTACATAACTACAAGCTTGATGCATGATGATCTTGACATGAAGATGGATCTTGAATTGCTGCAATAAATGATGAAAAATTCTACCCTTGAATGCCTTAGAAATGATGTTGAATTCTCTATTGACACTCTTGTAAAGTCTAAGAATTCTTAACTCTTGATAGCTTATGTTGATATCATGAAGGATTATGTAAATAATGATCTAAGACCTTGTTTATATAGGAAATCCATCCAACTTACCATTTATTAGATCCCAAAGGCGGACATTCATAAAATTTGAACTTAAAACCTTGAGTTCCTGCTCAAAACCCTAAAAAGGGGCCAAATGGGACTCATACACCACTTGTGACATATAGGTCCCATCTGGATCAGACTTATATGCCCAAGGTGGTGTATAGGTCCCACCAAGCTTTTTTAGGTGGAGGAAATGTTAGGGAGGTGGAAAATTAAGTTTATTTAATGTCTATGTCAAGATTTCGGTTGAAATATGCCTTGGGATGCATAATATAGGGTCGTAGGGGCCTATTAATGATGATACAAAGGTCATAAATGCAAGATCCCCCAAAACTCAATGTGAAAGTGTAAATAAATATACTTTACAACGTTAAATTATGGAAAAATTAGTTCTATTTAGATTAAAAGGGACCTAAATCCAATGCGAATGTCTAAAACACATTACAACAATAATTAAGGCAACATTAGGTCCATTTTAATGTTAAATATTCCCAAATTAAGTGTGAAAATGTAAACAAAGACATTTTTCTACAATACATTTAGCCCCCACTTTAGTGAGAGGATGACCTTGCTTCAAACTAACACTAAAGTAGACATTAAAGAGGGCTCCAAGTGAACCAATGGGAATGAAAAAGGACGAAAAAGATAAAAGGAGGTGGCTAAGCCCCTAGGATCCAAGATCCTATGTCAAACCAACATAAGCATGAAAGGACACACATAAGGTGTATGATATGTGTTGATCATCAAAGCTTGTGCATCTTTGATAGCCTTATGGGAAATTCAGCGAGTGGGGGACTGATTTGTGCCTCACTGAATAGCTCAGGGATTTTTATAGAAAGCCAACTCTTCTCTAAGTTTTGCAGAAAAGGGTAGAAGAAAATGTAAACATAAAACATAAAAATGGTGGTTTTAGAACATTTTAAACCCAATATTTCCTATGAATGATATTTTAGACACATAATGCCACAACCCTTCATTGTTAGGAAGAGAATAAACAACAAAGGCTAAATACAAGCACAGTGTAGTCTTTCAAATCTCTTTGCAGGTAGTGTTCATTAAGGTCCAATAAAACATAAAGATTTCCAAGGTTAATAGAAAAACATTCAAAAATTGCATAAACCCTCTCTCTTATTACATCATAATATAACAAAACAACAACCCTTTAGAAATATAGAGAAGTTCATAGATAGTCCAATTTTCATAGGTTATTATCCTACCATTTAAGCCGACATGGAAATCAACTACTCAAACTATTTGAATTCAACTTAACACAGTTTTTCATTCTGAATGAATACATAAAGAAAGAACTTGATAAAGGCCATAACATGCACAGTCTCAAAGATTTCTTCCAAATGGTTCATGCTTGAATATTAAATGAACTTTAAAAAAGAGGTCGGATGCCAATCCGCTAATAGTTTGAGCATAAAAAATATAACATGTCAAAGAAAAGTAGTTTTGCTAATTCTACATCTAAAAATAGCTCTATAACTTCAAAAAAATAAAGAAATTTTTCCTAAGAAAAGGAAACTGAAACTTGGAACTTTTTAGGAATTTTTTTTCCTTTCAATTGTTGCCTCCCACTTATTATTGAAAAAAGAGAAGACTACTACCACATTCCAGATGTAATTTCTGCCAAATGTTGGAATTTGATAGTGCACGATCTGATCATAGATCTTTAATTAGGTCATGACAATTTGTACTCATCAATTCACAACTACCGCATTAATTCCCTTTAGATATTTAGCAAATATTGTTATCTTAAAAATATCTGATCCTAGAAAATAGCCTATAAAAATTCTAGTTGACCAATCACGTGGCTCAACAACACCAACTCAAAGTCTCCATCTTGAAAACCAAAAGAAACCTAGCAAGCTCTGACACACTCCAAAAGAGATCGCATCATAAAAGTGCAAACTGTCTGCAACAAAGAGATGACATGTCAAGCGATGGGTATTCTTAGACTTTGTGATAATAATCCTCGAGAAAACCTCAGTTAGGTTGACACGTGTCCTAACCCTCTCCCAAAAGGAAGGCAATAAATGAAAGCCACACAACCACCATGTGGCATGTTGCACACCTTTGTGAACAACTTTACTTTGAGCGTGGAAACATTTGAAGCCAAAAACATATAAAAGACAAAAATAAAAAATGATTAAGGTAAAAATGATTGAACACAATTCTTATGACTCACAGGGGGTCTTTGCTTGTAGAGGCATGAACCTAGACCTCTAGAACTTCTTGGAGTTTGAGGAAATTGGAATGTTATGCCTCCCAATCTACATCAGTCGGTCAAACGAGAGTATAGATAAGCTTGTATTCTTGATCTAGCTCGAAGAATTCCTTGAAAGAAACAACTCCCCATCTTGCAAAAACCGACCCAAGATGATAATAGAGATGAGAAAGAGGTAAGATATCATGCTCGGTTTCATCAACAGTAGGTGTCACACTCAAACCTGAGAGTTTTGTAGAAGTTTGGACCTTATGTTTGATTGCATCCATGACCTACTCAACTGATAGAATATCTCCATCCAGTGAGAAAAGAGGAGGTAACCTGAAGCTAACTAGGATACCAAAATCCTTCTTGATTTCATCGACCCTCTTGTTCAACACTATTTGACATTCCTTGCACCTTGTTGTGATCTTGTGGTAGTTGATAATCTCATTTTCTTTGATGGAGGTGGCTCTTTGATTGGGAATCCATGCACCTTTTAGGGCCTCATTAGTAGCCACACACAAATTGGAAATCAATCTTTGCAATTCCACCACTTGGGGAGCACATATCTACAAAATTTGGTTAGCCATTAGGCCAACCTTCCCATTCAATTCTCAAACATCCCTTAAAAATTGTAAAGCGGGCCTAAGAATGGAAACTATAACTATGATTCACTCCCACTGTGTGGATATCATCTTCTTCAATATCGAGAGGGTTCCATCCCCTTGTGAAGCATCTAGCTCCTGATTAAACTGAGCCTCTCTCGCTCTTGCATTCTCCTCCATTTGGTTCTTTTCTCTGAGGGCATTTGTTAGTTCCAAGTTCAACCTTCTGATTTCTTGTTTTGACTTTCATGCTTCTACCTGGGCCTTTTGTAGATCTTTGGAAGCTTGATATTAGATGCCATCCAGCTTTCTTTTAATGGTTTCTTGAGCATGTTGATACTCTGCATTTGTCTAGTGCTCAACAACAAGCTCAACTCTCAAATTTTCAATTTCAAGATACAGCTGAATTTGTTCACCTCTGGATTCCACAAGCAACTTAGATGTTTCTCCTTACTAATTTTATATTTTCCTTATGTAGGCCATCTCAACATCTTTGGCCTTGATTTCAATCTACATCATGTTCACTATTTCCTTTACATTTACTAGCTTTGCCTCGCACTTCTTCAACTTCCTATCCAGTCTCTCGTAATCTACATATGTCACCTTCAAAGGTGGCCTTAGCTAGGACCACTTTGTTGCATGGGTGAGTTTCATTCAAATCCAAGCCCATGGCTCTGATGTAATAATCCTCCATTTTTATTTTTCACTCGGGCTTAGATACGAGCAACTTCATGGTAGTGATTAGTAGTTCTATTTGCTCTTCATTGAAGCAAGCTTCAATCTTCTTAGTAGCCAACAATGAGACATTCTTCAACAGTCATTTTTTCCTTCTAACCTATTAGGCCTGCTTGGTTGCATCAAAATGCTCTTGGAGAATCTGAGGGGTATCAATGCTTTGTGTTGCAATGGAAGCACTAGGAGGGAGACCAAAAAGGGTGACAGAAGGAGAAACCTCAGATGTATGAGCATGTTGGAAATAAAAAGGGAGTGTTATCATGGAAAAAGGTGGGACACCAAATTGAGATTGGGCAAGGGAAAATCCAGTCAGGGTGAAAAGAGAGATGGGTGGAAGGAGAGATGTTTTCCCAGAAATTGATGGACTGGGAGTGATGGGAAACATGGATGTTTCAGCTCTTTCAATGGGGGGCCTCGACAAGGTGATTAAAGAATCAATAGTGGTTGAAGCGGATGCTGCTCGTTTGGCATTCAGAGTTCCTTCAGAAGTTTCATTAAAAATGGAAGGGGGTGTATTCAAGATAAAAACCTCAAGGTCTGAGGATGGAGGATTCCTTTCCACAGATGGAGGCAGAGGAGTAAAAAGAGATGCAGAGATTGGAAGAAGAGAGGGAGTAAAACTTACCTGGGCCATGGTGGTTGAAACACTTTGTAGAATAGACTCCACTTCTTTCCCTCAGGCTAATGCATCAAGTGCATCTAGATCCTGAACTCTTCTTCTCTTTGCATGATCAGAACTGGTACATTTTGATCCTTTGGTGGCCAATACCTCCAAAACTTGGCCTTTGATAACCACAATGGACCCTCTTGGGGACTGTCAAGTCCTTTTTCCTTTGCTTCAAGCATTGGAAAAGGACATTACTTGTGAGTCCCTTTTCCTCGAGGCTCTCCTCCTGTTGGATTCCTAAGGATGAGAAGTACAGTGCAAAAGCTGATCTTCTTCAATCTCATGACTTGTCTTCATATTGATATTTTTCAGTGTCAACCTCTTGATCATAAATATCCTTGAATGTGTCATCATGTTTCTAAAAATATCTGAACAAGGCATTGGGGCATTTCATCTCTTGTCGGGACCTCTAGTAGCCTACCTTCTTTCTTTCCAACCACCCTCTGCACTTAAACTATGTGTTGAGGGATTTACGCATCGTGAGGTTCCTATGATACTTTGCCTGTGACATACATAAATTCAGCCATTTTGGTCGTTTGAGTGGAATGAGGGCCAAGTCAATGTATACTTCCAGCCTTTCCTAAGTCAGATTCCTCCTCCTCTCAAAATACTCCTAGCTCTCATGTTTCAAAGTGAAGTGCTTTGTCATATTGTATTCCCATGTGTCACAAATGAGGACCAAGCCTAGGGCCACCAATAGGTTTGTAAGATTACTCTCTACCTTTCACTTTCCTAATGTCACGTGACTATTCAAAATTGTGAGGGGGAGTGGGTATATGTTTATATTATTCCTTCTGGTGCCATAGGCATTTTCAGCAAGGGTTTCTTGACGAAATGCCTCCAACGCAAAAACTCTATTTGTTACAAATCTGGGGAGTTTGAAAGGCTCCCCAACAAAACCATGAAATCTAATAAATGTAAAATCCACTCCTATGAAATAATTCATTGGGTTCGATGGAGTTTTCATCCATTGCACGACCTCAAGAGAGAAATAGCCCGTAGGGCGTGGCAAGAAATCTTGAAGCACTGGCCTCAAAAAATGATCTACAAACTAGGAGTAATCCCCCGTTTTCGAAAGCACATGAGTCCATATAGAAACTGGATAATATCAGCCTTCAACATCAAACCTAGACATTGGTATACTTCTCTCTAGCAACTATTTGATGCAAAATCAAGTGGGCCAAGAAAGAGGAATACCTAAATTTATACTCAATATTATATTTCTTCAATTGTTCTAGCATTCCTTCAACTATTGCATCAACAAAATCATAATATTTTTGACTCTTCTCCTTCTTGAGCATAAAAGCTAGGCCCATCTAGAAGGGGTGGACTTCCTCATCATTATCAAGAACGTAAATCTAGGCCAACATTGAGAAGATAGTCTGTGTGTCTTTCTTGAATTTTTTGCACGTAAGGGGAAAAGAAAAGTGGCCTCTCACTGGTTTTTCCTTCATCTCATCCTTAGAGAATCTTTCCTTCCAAGTTCTTTCCTCCCAAGAGATTTCCATCATCTCCTCATTGAAATGTTTGATGCCCCAAGTGGTAGGGATACACAACATATCCCATATGGATTCAGAATAAATTATAACTTTAATCTTGTTACCCTCAATGGATCTTGTCTTTTTGTTGAATCTTTGGGCACATGCGTACGCCAGCTCCAGGCATGGGTGTACGGTAGGCGACATGAACTGTGGTAGGCCACAATTCCAAAGCCGAGATGAAAAACCTTCAGAAGACCCATGATCTATCATTATTTGGAGTTCCCCTTCCCTAAGGTTTTTGGGGTTATGTGTTAACTTGGGGTCAAAAATATTGTTGGTGAAATCTTGCACTACCTCTCTCCTAATACGTCTATTTGGTTGCACCTTTTTACAAAATTCAAACAACTTCTCCTTAGGCACTGGGGCATTGGTGAATGAATTCCTCCCAAATATATTAGCATAACTAGGCCTTTTAGATGAGGCTCCAACCTTCCTACCAGATGTTGATGGATCTGTCATGGCTATGTCAAGAAGTTGAAGAGAGTTTCCTCAATGAAAACGACCACTTGCCTTTTGCTTCTTAGAAAAATCTACTTTTCGGTGTAGTTAATTCATTTGCACGTACATCCAGTTAAGGCTACGCCTTTATTGTTGGTCCATTAAAGGCTACCACCGAGGTGATACATGTGGATTTGAGATCCGTATCCCTTGGGAATGTTGAAAATTTCGTAAGAATAGAATTAGTACATTCTCCCCGCTACCTCTTTTACAAATAAGCTCATTGTATTAGAAAATGTATCTTTATCTATGAGAAACATGTTGAAGTAATGCAAGGTACTCTTGAAAAGATGTGCCTATTTAATTTGTTAGAATTTAGTGCTTTAATCCATGTCTTTTCATATAAGTAAGTTGGCTGGTGCTGATGATGGCAAAGGACACATTTTGACAATTGGTATACAAGAGCATTTACTCCCAACACCCAAGTTTATTTCTCAAGACCTATCAGATCCTCTGTATGATTTATTTACTGGCCTCTATTTTCTTTGGTATTTTTTCATTTTCGTATGGCCAAAAATGGACTTCCCATTGGTTGGGTTTTTTGACTCATCCTTTCTATATATAGCTATGCCACCTTATTACAATATTCATTCAAAAAAATAGCCTTTAAGTTTAGCAAGCTTTTTTCACTTTCTCTCGTTCTAATATAATCCACTACTTCATCAGAATTTCTACTACCTTGGGTACTCCTATTCAACTTCTACCATGGATGCCTCAATACTGCTTTGTGGGAGAGATCACCAATGACATAATTAAATGCCTGGTGAAAAAGTGTGACTGCCTTGGCTTGGTTGTGTTCAAGTGGGTAGTCGGCTTGGACAACATTGATGATGAAAACCAGTTGAGGAGCAACTGCAACGTGCTTTCCCACTTCGTCACCTCCTTTCTTGACCTGAACATGGCCAAGCCCATGATAATTGAATTATGCCACCAAATTTTTGACTCTACGTTAATGGAAGGGCTCAACGAAATCATGAAAGTAGCTATCCCTAGCGTCGGTATTCCAAGCACCATTGATATCCGCAAGCACATAGATTTTAGGTTAGACATACCCTAGTTGCCCTTGCTTTCTAACTTCTGCACCATGGACCTTGAACGACATCATTCAATTTCTCTACCATCATCCACCTACCTCCTACAGGTGTTGGTGATTTTTAAAGAACCAATAAGATCTCACCAAGTACCTATGAGCTTGCCAGACTCAATTCTCAAATATTTGAGAGATAATTGGCCAACAAACAAGATGAACCGATAATGATTCTTCTCCTACACTTTCGGCTCTATGAGACCTGGGAGGGTAATCCCACAATGTATATCTTGCAACACTTCTAGACAATTATCTCATACATTGTACAACAAAGCAAATATATTCCCATTAGAGGCTAAATAGATGAAATCCTTCAAGAAATTGGCAATTCCTTAAGAGAATTTAACACCTAAAGCCAATAATATCATACAACACCAAGCACAACAAACAATAGATCAATTATAAAGTATTTATGAATGTTCTCAAATTGGATAACCAAAACCTTGGAAATGCACACAATACTTAAGATTAGTGCCATATCTATGGATGAGGAGTCAAAACAAAGCAAACTAAACTGTAAGGTGAATTTAATCCTAAACTTCCATGATCTACACGATATTTCCTTGCAATTAACAAATTAATACTTAGATTTTACCACTACTTATCAAATCCACTACACAAGTACAAGAATTCATGATTTACTCAAAGAATTTTAACTGATCCACTGAATTAGAGCCATAAAATAAAACATACATCAAAGCACAATAATAATGAAGATTAATGAAATGATCTTTGATCATATTTTCATTTATAATTCAAATACAATGTATAGCTGGAGAGATGATAAACTCTAAGGATTTGCATTATTGCTTAGATATGTTTAGAAACCATAGAATTGACAAAATTCACTCACTAGACTCAAAACTTAAGATACAAACTGTAGACATGAAAAATATACCGACACACTTGATCCTAATTACTAACATCGTTTTGTCCTAAATCATCTTCTTAGATAGTCATCACCTTTCATCCCTTAATTGAATAAATCAAATTTATCTAATTAAGTCATCACTTCTTGTTAATTAAATAAATCAATTTTATTTAATTAATCCTCTAATCTCTATTTAATTAAATAATCCATTTTATTTAATTAAATCTCTAAATTCATTATATTAAATTAAATAAATTAAACCTTATTTGATTTAATCTAACATCATCCCTCTTTAATCAAATAAATCAAAATCTTTATTTGATTAAATCTAAATCTTATTCCTCTCAACTTTGATTTAAATCAATCCAAAAATATAAATCAAATTGTCACATCAACTAATCTCCTATTAAATTAATCAAATCCTAATTAATTTAATCCTAATCACATAAATCCTCTAGATTTTGCAACTTGCACCAATAAATCATTTCTTTAATTTATTAAATCCCTTAATTACTTTCAACATGGCATCAAAAAGGGAATATTCCTCCAAGTTTGAAAATACCTCCAAATGGATTTGTCCTTCCAACAAGGCATTCATTTCCTCTTACATGTCCTTGTGCATTGAGCCAAGTGGCATTTAATTCATTCCTTTCTCCCTCCAACATGTCATTTCAAAAATTTGAATTTCCACCTAATATCATTTATTGTGCACATTCATCAAAATGTGCTCAAGATTCCTCCATTCACATCTTGACAAGGGGCACTTGGCCATTGGATGTTGAATGATCCCACATTCCTCCATTTTTCTCATTCTTCCATCTTGTTCTTCTATAAATAGAAGTTTTTCCTTTGTATTTTGGATCCATAACTTAGAAAAAAGTTACTATCTTCACATTTAGAGCAAATTCATCCATTTCCATAGCATTTTCCACTATCATAGCTAGGTTATTGCAGATTTCATCAAGGAATCACATTGTTCTTCATCATCAAGTGGATCAATATTCATCAAGCTTGAAAAGGATTTGGGAAAGGGCCAATTTCTACATCAAATTGGCACCAATTCCCCTATGGGATTGAGAGTTTGCATGCTTAAATAGGATTTAATTGCTTTTCTTGTTTTGTTCTTCATTTCTTTCCTATTTTGAGCATTGTAGATGAATTTCATGGGGAATCTTAGTCCTAACTTGCATATGGATCTAATATTGTGTTTGTTTGCTATGTTTGTCTAGGTCTAGGATTGTGGTTCACATTTTGGTGCTAGGAGGGAAAATCTCAAGTTCTTAACATGTTTTTTGACAAAATTTTGTGGTTTTTTGTTATTTTTTGTGTCTACAGAAAACTGCACCACTATTAGTCCAGTGGCGCCATACAAGGACACTAGACTTCCAGTGGTGCCATACAACAATGCTACAAACTCCAAACTCTACCACTAAGGTATTCCCACCCAAAAATTCAAATTTCCAAATTGTGACGCTGGTCTATTTTCCTGGCGTTGGATTTCCAAACTCTAAACTATGCCGCTGTCAGACCTAGTGGCGCTATACAACACTATTGACTTCCTTAAACTCTGACACATATGCGGGTTGCGTCGCTAGGGTGGGGTAAAAGATCAAATTTCAAGTTATTTCGACATGTGTTTTTTTGCTTTTGATCATTTTGAGCTATTGACCTATTTTTTGCCTCTATTTTCTTGGATTAATCAATTTTTGTAGGTTGAAGAAAGGAAGGAGCAAGGATGAGTTTGAAGTATAACATCATTTATCCATTGCAACAAGTGTCTTTAGACACTTTTGGGAAGCAATTATAATTCCAATTCTACATGACTTTTTCTCTTCAATCTCTTTAGGACTCAATAGATTTTAATTTGGGTTTAAAACAAACAAGACAAAAGGGTTAAAAAGAACTTTAGGAAAACTCACTAAATTTTGTTTAAGGTTAACAATTGAACAAACAACTTTCATCTTTCCTTTTGGTGCTTTAAAAAGAATCTAATCATTGCTTTGAGGATTTAAAATGAACATGTGCATCTATGTTTTCTAATCACTTACCCAAAATAATATCATCTAAAAGAAACATGTGCTTCTCTTGCACCTCATGGCGATCTTGAGAATCAAAAGGATTTTGGTGATATTAAGTTGTGTAAGTGATTGCCTCCACACTTCAATTTGGATTCTAAAATTGAACAAAGCTTGCAAGTGTGAGTTAGGTATATTGTGTGTGTTCTCTCTTTGTTTCTCAATGAAGATTGATCGAACTATGGATGTACTTGCTCGCTTTTGTTTATCTCTAGATGACCTACCTTGTGGGAAAAAGTAATCACCCAAGGGAACAACCCAACCAAGAACATGCTAAATCCAAGCAAGTTCCACCTGGGATATAAGTGTGGGCACTTGAGGAAAGGAAAGTATCACGAGGATTGTTTCGAAAAGGGTAGCAATGGTCTATTGCCATATGGATGATCCCCCACGAACATAATTCCCACATTAAAACCCCTTGTTTAAAAGACCAAAATCCTTAATCTATTTGTTGGTGCAAGAATGGTCATTCTAAAGCCACCCCATAATCTTATGGCTTTTAGTAGAGACGAGAAGTATGCCATGGGAGATTCATGGGTATGGATGCTTAGCTGACTTGTAGAAGTGAGTGTCATGGAGAGGAGCTAGTGTGGTCAAGCATCTAATCATCCACTAAAAGTAGGCGTAGCTGGATTTATCCAAGTGGGGATTCAACAAATATTGTCTCAAAAATCCATAGGTTTGTGCATTTTCTTGGAATCAAAACACTTTGCTTGATCATAAACATTGGAAAACAACATTCAACGTCCTCATCAAATTTCAAACCCTTTAGGAAGTAAATGCCATTGAAAAAAATCAAGTGTTATTACTTGTCCTAGGGATTCTATCCTTAGAGACTTCTAAACATTTGGATTTATATCTCAATTTTCTCACTAAATTCAACAATAGGGAACTTTTGCCTTGATTTCCTTGATTTCCACACAATGGACTTTGTGGGATGAGAATAAATTAGAACATTAGAAATCTATTTTGAAAACCTAATCAAGAAGTTTTTGTGGTAAAAGGAAGTCACTAAACAAGATAAAGAACAATTGAACCCCACACATGTGTTCTTTCAAATGATTTCCCGCAAAATCAATATTTGAAAACCGAAGACCAAGGGTCTTAGCCACAAAGCTCACAAGAAAAGGTTGGCTATAATTTATGAGTTTAGGGAAAAAATGACCTTTAACTTCTATAAGCGTGCATCAAGAAACAATCCCAACTTGTACTCATTTTATTATTTTCAAAATTCAACACTTTTTTAAAGATTTGAACATCTTGTTTAGTGTAAAGTGTGTTCTTCAAAACCAAGGTCTTGTAAAAAAGAGTATTTTTAGGTACACATAGGATCAAATTCAGCCTTCATCCATCTTTCAAACATCAAACCAAAATCATCTCACCAACAACTCTTGAAAATCTTGAAACCATCCTTTATGCTAGACTTTTTTGGAAAAATCCATGAATCAAAATCCTTAAATCCAAAATCTTAGAGTTCAACATCAAATCGTTTTGTTTGGGTAGGTATGTGTAGATGCATCCTTCTCCATATACATAGTCAAATTATCATCAAATCATCCTTTTTGGTTAGGTGTGGGTAGATGCATCCCTCTCCCCACACTTAGTCAAAATTATCATCTTGTGAGAAAATTTATCCCATAGATAACATCCAACATCTTGGGGTTCATTTGTTCATTATCCAAATCAATCAAAATCCAATAATCCAAGAATCCAAGAAGTCCCAAAAGTCTAGCATCCTCTTCAAAGTCCTATAAGAGTTCAATCATCCATATCATCCACCTTTCACACATTTCACCATCGCACTTTGATCCTTAATCATCCTAGAGATTCTATTTTTGAGCCTAAAGTTAGATCAATCTAAAGAATTAGAGATTCATCTCCCACATTCTTGAAAATTGATCCCTATTTTATGGTTCAAATGAGATCACAACACAAAAAGAACATGGATAACAACAAAGAAACATCAACTTTGAGCGACCTAAGTCAAACCTCACTTGAGATCAATCCTGTTGGACCTTGCAACCCACTACCTGATCTTTCTCTCATAAAAAAAGATCCTCAAGAAGAAGGGAAAGTGAAAGACATCACCAATATGGGGATGACCAAAGATGAGATCACCAAAATGCTTCAAAACCTTGATAACCACTGAATTGTCAGAGCCATGATGAAACTACATCCCTCCCAATACATGCTTGAATTGGCAAAGGAAGGAGAAAAACTCCCTTCCAATTTCGATGTAAGCACTATTGTGGAGAAGCCTTTTATGCCGCTTGTACCATTCACCTCAACCACTTAGAGCATTGTCCAACCCATTCCATAATCCATGTCATCCATTGCCACCACACAACCCATTGTCAACAAGGGGAGTTCATTACTCCATGCCCTTCAACAAAATTCCTTTGTCAATAATCAAAATTTGGATGCTAATACCATCACGGGTACATCAAGTACCATGCCTCAAAATACCCTACACCAATATGTCCCCCTTGTCTTTCAAGACACCAATGGTATGTCCACTTTTTCTGCAACACCAGAATATGCTCTTGACACACAAGTTTCACTCGCATTGGTACAAGCAGGCTTATTTGTACAAGGCAGGCTCTTTGGGTCGTCATCATCACTCATTCCAGGAAGCCTTCCACCATTTCCAGTTCCAATCCCACCGCCACCTTTGCCACCATTACCTCCACTACCAACATCAACATCATTTCTTGGTTTAGGGCTCCCCCCTTTACCTAACACAAATCAATCAATTCAAGGAAATTTGTCAAACACCAATCAAATCATTGCATGTAATCCTCTAGATATACCACCGATATCATAACAATAGGTGGTATCCATCCAGGCAATGACATCAATCCCAACACCCCAAAACATGGTCTCCCAAGGACCCAACACCTCAATCACACCATCCACCACAATTGCTCAAAACACATTTCAACCACTCACCATCACATATAACATCCCAAATCCACCACCACCACCACCAAATCCAAATGTGGCAAGCTAGTATAGCATAGCATTGCAAGTTCACCAAGCCTACCAAAAGGCACTCCAACAATACCAAGTTGCGCAACAAATACAAACCGCTCAACAAGCAGTGTAAGCCGCTTAGGTTTCTCAAGCAGTGCACACCGCGCAACAAGTAGCACAAGCTCGACAAGCACAACAAGCCACCCAGGTGCAAGCCCAAAAATGAGCCACTCAAGTTTCTCAAGTTGCTCAAGCCGCTCAAGCTACCCAAGCTGCCCAACAAGCACAAGTGCAAGCACAAGCACAAGCACAAGCATAGGAACATGTGCAAGCACAATACCTTGCACAACAACAAGAATCCCAACAACAAGCATACTAGCAAGTGTTGAAGCAATACCAAGAGTAGTAGGAAGCATCCCAACTAGCATCCCAACAACAAGTGTTGTTGGCAAAACAACAATAGCATGCTCAACAATAGGCATTATTAGTGCAACATAAATAGGACCAACATCAAGCATTGTTGGTACAACAACAATTACAAGCATAATTGGTGCAACAAAACATGCAAACACCGTCCACCAACACACCAAGCAATCCACCCATCCCTCCAACGATTGAACCACCGCAAAACACCTTCATCCCACCCCCTGATCCACAAGACGATGTATCAAAAAAAATCAAATTTCTTTCACAACAAGTGCTTGATCTTCAATCAAGGAAAACCACAAAGCCACCAAAGAACTTATGCCCCTATCCATTTGATAGGAGCATTGTCATGAAACCATTGCCAAAGGGATTTGAGATCCTAAAGTTCAATAAATATCATGGAATAGGAAACCCTGAAGATCACATCAGGGAATTCCAAGTACATTGCATGGAGGTCACTTACGATGAAACTTATCTGATGCGACTATTCCCTCGAAGCTTGGCAAGTACTGCCATTGACTGGTTCTCTTGTATCTCAGGAATAAAAAAATTCCAGGAAATCATGGACACATTTGTGAAAAATAATTCCTTCAACATAGTTATGGATGTAAGCCTAGAAGAACTATCAGCTATGAAAGAATCCAAGGGAGAGACGTTTGCTTCATTCTTGCAACGCTGGCAATCAAAAGCCAACAAAAGTAAATGGGCCATGCCCATGGAACAACAAGTGTGCACCATCATCGCAAAGATTGGTGGACTCTTGTCCTTCCATCTGAAGATGCAATGCATCACAACCTACGATCAGTTGATCCCCAAGGTACTCAATATCGAATGAGCCCTTATCTCAAAAGGGGGAACACCTTATTGTCAAGAAAGCCACCCATCTTCCATCTATAATGACAAACCTCGCACATGGGTGAAAAAAAAAAATGTTACCAACGATGGTGTTGTCGATGCCAAAGTTAACATCAGTTCCCCTCAACAAAACACACAAACACCTCAACAAACACAAGCCAACAATTAGAACAATCGATAAGCTAACACTGTCACATAGCAGCTGAACAACCAAATAGTTAATAATGTGGACAATCAAGGAAGACCACCTCAGTGAAACAAAAATTCCCCCAAGCAGAAGTACACAACCCTTGGGGAATCAGCTGAATCCATCATGAAGAGACTGGTGGAGGAAAAACTCATCACAGTTCCCACCTATGAAAACTATCAAGGGTCCTTGGTAAAACCACCATGGTACAATGAAAATCACCTTTGTGATTTCCACAAAATCAAGGGACACACAACTGCTAACTGCATGAGGTTGAAAAACTTGATCCAAGACCTCATTGATGACAAAATCATAAATGTGGAACAACCAGCTGGGAATGAAAATATCAAGATTTACACAAATATGATGCCCAACCACAATAAGGGAAATAATAACAATGATAATGGAAAGGGTACCTTCAAAAGTGTGAATCATGTGTATTACTCATAGATCCCCTTAAAAGGGTTGTGGATAATACCATTTTAAACACCCAAAGAATTTTAAATACCCAAAGAATTCTAACTGATTTACTCATAGATCCCCTTAAAAGGGTTGTGGATAATACCATTTTAAACAATGCTTCTACATTGGAGAGCTTCCCTCATCACCAAAATCATATGGGACACCAAAGGAAATAAAGCATATTCAAGCTATCACCTATGAAGTGAAACCTACTATTTTCACCAAGTGGAGACATGAAGGATGAAGTAGTGTTTGAAGAAAATCTATCTTCTTGGATTTACAAAGAAGAAGTACAAGAGCAAGAGAAACAACTACATCCCATTCCTGTTGATCCTAGAAATAAAGGTTATTAGTTAGCAAAAGGTATGGGATTCATAGGAAAAGATGGTCTTGGTCTAAACGAACAAGGTATGAGAGAAACCATCATAATGGAAAAGCGTAAGAAGAATATGGGACTAGGTTATGGTTCGCTAAATGTGGCTACCCCAAGTATTAAAACTACCTCTTTTGAGGAAATAAATCCTTCTACCATCATTGAGACATCGGATAACTGCCACATTGAAATAGATTTCAACGAAGGGGAATGGGATTCTTATGCCTCTAGTGATTATAACCTAGACACCCTTTGCGACCTTGATAAATCTGCTATCCTTACCCTTTCCACATCCTCCACAAGCTTTACCAATAGCAATGATAACCTACCCTTACTTCACTTGCAGTTGATTGACTGGGATCAACAACATCGCACACTTGTTGTGGACTTCTTCGAGAACGATGAAGCTATAGCTAAGTTCATGGGATGTTAGAATAGTATACCACAAGGAGATAACAAGGTGGGTTTTTTCATGGAACTTGAACAAGGATTTCATACTTTGGAGGGAGATTGCATCCTCTAGTCACAAAATTGAAATGAAAAATCTAAAAATGAGATCCCCTGTGGAAAACCACAATGTGGCTCTATCGGATTGTGAAAAAAGAAAAATAAAATGTGTATTTGAGGGTGAAAACCTCTTTGAGGCACTTGAGGATGGAGGATTCAATCTTCCCATCATTGAGTATGGTGAAAAGTCAATAGTCTTGGTTGAAAGTTTTGAAGCTATCAACATTGGCATACAAGAACACCTAAAAAACTTAGCTAGGATATTTGACATACTAGAGGAGTATAACTTGCATCTAAATCCAAAGAAATGTGTGTTTGACGTAACATCTAGGAAACTATTGGGCTACATTTTATCCATAAGGGGTATTGAGGTGGATCCTACTAAGGTCAAGGATATCTTGGAAATTCCTCCCCCAAGAACATTGAAATAGTTGTGTAGTTTACAAGGAAAGCTTCAGTCTATCAGAAGGTTTATTGCACAACTAGTAGATAAATGTTATCCATTCACACATCTTTTCAACAAGTTAAAGACTATTTTCTCACTCCCCCTATATTGATGCATGTGATTTAGGACAAATAAATGATTTTATATGTATCCACAAAAATGACATCTTTGGGAGCTCTATTGGCACAATTTGATGAGCAGAACAAAGAAAGAGCAGTTTACTACATCAATCATACCGTTGTTGGCTATTAGTTAAATTATAAACCCATTGAACAAGCATATCTATCAGTTGTCTTCATAACACAAAAGCTTAGGAATTACATGTTAAATAGACAAATCAAGCTGATATCTAAAGTAGATCCCTTGAAATATCTTTTGGAAAAAGAAGCTCTTATAGGAAGAATCACTAAGTGGGTCATGATACTTAGTGAATTCAACATAAAATATGTTGGCAAGAAAGCCATTAAAGGACAAGTGATAGTAGACCAGTTAGCAGACACACCTATTGAAAATCATCAACCTCTCATATCAAAATTTCCAAATGAGAGTATCTTGCTAACATCTTAGTCAACCTGTTGGACTATGTACTTTTAAGAATCCCATACTCAACACAACTAAGGGGTCGATATCCTATTTCTTACACCACAATTGGAAAATATAACCAAAGCATATAGAATTTCTTTTCCTTGTACGAACAATATAGATGAGTATGAAGCACTAATCATTGAGCTAAAATGGCCATGGAATGGAAAATAAAAGAAATACAAGTCTATGGTGACCCTCAGCTGGTCATAAGGAAAGTCAATAATGAATACCAAACTAAAGATGACAAGCTCATGTTGTGCAAGAGAATGGTAGAAAGCTTGAAGCAATAATTTTTGGTCATCATCTTTGAATAGATACCAAGGGTTAAAAATACAAGAGTTGATATTATGGCCACTATTTTCTTTATTTTCTGTTTCGTATGGTTTTTTTTTTGTTTTTTGTCATGTTTGAAGGTGTAGGTACGAAATGACACATTTTTGTTTTCTTGAGCTGCATACCCTGCGTCGTGATGCATTTGAAAGCCACAACATTGTATTCGCTCTGATGAACCACAATCGAAGTGTGTAACACTGCATTTGACATATTGAGCCACATTTGAAGCTTCAATCGACACATCTGCCTGTTAGACCAGAACGTGGGACCAAGACGCATTTGTTGCATAGAGTGATGCATTTGCTTTGCTATGACACATTTTCTTGGTAACTTTTTCTTCTTTTTTGCATTCAAGTTTTTTTGTTTTCTGTTCTTTTTTGTTTTGCAATATGGTTTTCTTTTGCATTCTGTCTAGCATAGGGATTTTTTTTGTGCTAATAATCATTGTTTTTAGTGTGTGGCGGTTACGTTTCGAGGGCCCAAGACCTTTTGCTAAAACTCCTAACTTGTGCTTTTGCGGGTTTGAGTTTCCAAGACTCACTTCTAAACATCGTGCTTGTTATTTTTAGAATAGAAAACATTTATTTTTGGTGCACTTAAAATGAACATGTCTTCCATTTTATTTGATTGTGTTTGAAAGTGGTAGGCGAATATGCTCTCACCTTGTGCAAACTAGGTGATAGAAAGCCAGACCCACTTTGTCCCTGTGTAAACTTGATGCAATAACCGAAGTATCCTCTCCCCTTGCACAGTCATGCGATCTTGGGTGTAAGAGAAACAATTATTGCCTCTAGAAATTGGGCCTGCCTAGGTATTTCATCACCCCAATGCGACTCAAACTAGAAACAGAGCTAAATTCAAGCTACCCCTGACTGGTATATAAATGTAAATCTTAAGGGAAAACCTAAG
Organism: Sequoia sempervirens; assembly: GCA_007258455.2. Classification (NCBI taxonomy): domain Eukaryota; kingdom Viridiplantae; phylum Streptophyta; class Pinopsida; order Cupressales; family Cupressaceae; genus Sequoia; species Sequoia sempervirens. The sequence goes on from VDFB02271358.1 coordinate 1,241,501,558, forward strand.
ATTACAAGTGTGTATGTGTCATACAGACTAAGTAGTACTCCCAAAAACCCTATTGAGTGTAACCTCTTCAGGCTGGAGTGCCTCTTAAACAAAGATTAATCTTGCACCCCATGTATGGCCACTCGAATGGGGGTCCTGAATTAAAAAATATTATGTGGTAAGCCCAAAACCTTCTAATTGCTAGTACAACACCAGTCGATGTGAAGCCTTCCATTTCTTCACAGTCTTTAGTAGAGGTGATCAATCTACCATGGGAGTTTCATGGGGGTTGGTAGCTTGGTTGGCCTAAGAAGAGAGTGCACTGTAAGGGGGAGCCCATGCAACCAAGCTTCTAGATTCCATGCTACTGATATGTGGCTAGGAAACCCATGTGGAGTCTCACGAATACTGTCTTGGCTTAACCATAGGATTGTACTTGTTCTCTTGTGTGTTTGTTTACTTTTCAAAATATCGTGCTTGCCAAGTGTTTTCTGGTTACTAAAATGAAACAACCAACACTCAAACATCTAGAAACAAACTATCAAACTTTAAACAATTCAGATTTTTTACCACAAACATCAAAAATTTGACTTTTTACATTCTACAATGCATTTATTAGACCAAAATCTCTCTGTCGCACCACATATTCCAGAATTTTCAATGCATCTACTCTATTCAAACACATTTTCTAATCCAAACACTGCATTCACCTGTCTTGAAACACATTTTCCATTTGTAAAGCCGCATCTATAACACTGCATCACATTTGTAATCTGTAAAGCCACATTTGCAACACTTCATCACATTTTCCATTTCTAGAGCCGCATTTGATCATTGCAATGCATTTGTGACCTCAAACGACGCATTTGACTGGCACCAAAATAAACCCTATTTCAGAATAGAATTCAAGTCTGGACATCTTAGCCTACTGTCAAAACAGGTTTTTTAAAGGCCTTTGCCAGAAACCAAAATTGAAATTTCTCAAAACGTCCATCATTTGCATTCCTTAGCTCACATTTTAATCATAGGTTGAAATTTCCAAATTTTAGTTGCATTCCCTAGGCATCATAATCATCATTTTTAGCATAAATTTGTCCTTAGGTTTCATCTTGGCAAACTTTGGATTTGGCCAAATCTCCAAACTTTGCAAAAATAAATGTTTTCAAAACTAGGTTATCCTGGGACTTAGTCATTATTCCTCTTTTCGGTCATTGTCCTTTTTGTGAGAACCCCCAACTCAACAATCTAGTTAGGAAGGCTCACTCATCATTTCAACCTTGTCATTTAGTCCCCTTAGCAAGTCCCTTGATAACCTAAATTGAGACATAAGTCAAGCTTAGAGTGGTTAAGCAAAACCTTTCTCTAAAAATTATCCATCTTTAATCCTCATTTTAAACTTAGACTTTGCATTGTCCATCTCTAGTCCTCATTTTGAACTTAGACTTTGCATTAATCATCTTAGTCCTCATTTAGCACTTTGGCCTTGACAACCTTGTCATCTTGCATTAATCATTTCCTTAGGAAACGCCATCATCACCTTGCATTGTCATCCTTTATTCCAAAAATACAAAAAAAATAGTGTCATAACTTGTCATCCTAGTCTTCATTTTACATTATCCACATCCTTTAGACAACATTGTCGCATTGTCATCCCTTATTATCAAAAATCCAAAAACATAGTCTTGCATTGTCATCCTTTATCCAAAAAAATACAAAAACATAGGCTAGCGTCATCCTCGCGTTTAGTTGTCATTCTTATCATCCTCATTTGAGCAATCCCCTTTTATGGTTGAGACTATGCTTCAAAGATAGAGAAGACAAATGGAAAAATTTGGACAAGATTTCAATCCCAACATCGATAATAACACTTATGACATGAACCAACATTGGAATTTTTCTGACCCATTTCACAACATGAACATGTAATCTTCCATGAACATTCCATCTTCATCACAAAATCCTTCTAAACCATTCATACAAAGAGACCAAAATGGACGAGTATATGCAGAAGACTTAGAAGCTGCAGTGCACAATCCTGATATAGCCTTCTTTGTAGAAAACTTAGTCTTGCATGACCCTCAAAGGAATCTAGCCATGCTTTTGGACCAAGGGGCTAAGTTACCACGAGGCTTTGACATAGATACTTTGGGACCTCCATCCATCTACCCTCACCATCAACAGTCACTTAACATAAATCCTGCCATTAATTCACAACAAACGTCCACTTATCACCCTTATCCTAACCTTGACAAGGGAAGCCAACTATCAACTAGTCCATTCCAAACCTCCACGTCATATTTTGGCCCTTCACCTATCAATCCCATCCAAGTCTACACGCCTTATCAACCATCTACCAACTCATGTCAGGTCCCCACATCATACCATATCGATTCGGTCCAAGTCTCCATGTCCTATTTTAGTCAACCTTACACTAGTCCAGTCCAAGTCCCCATGTCCTATCCTAGTCCTTCACATACTAGTCCAGTCCAAGTCCCCATGTCCTATCATAGTCCTTCACATACTAGTCCAATCCAAGTCTCCATGTCATATCCTAGTCCTTCACATGCTAGTCCAGTCCAAGTCTCCATGTCCTATCCTAGTCCTTCACACACTAGTCTAGTCCAAGTCCCCATGTCCTATCCTAGTCCTTCACATACTAGTATAGTCCAAGTCCCCATGTCCTATCCTAGTCCTTCATCCATTAATCCTTTTCAAGTCACTCCCTCACAAGCCACGTTTAATCATGAAAATTCTATCATAGTCCAAATTAAAATCCCATTGTCTAAACTTGAGGATACATGTCAAAATGAAAGCCCAAAGCATGACATTATAACATCACCCTCATGTCAAGAACAAGGTAGTCCATCCCATGACCCTATCTTTTAGTCCATCCAAGAAGTCCTTCAAGACAATCATGACATCCAAAATACACCTACCCTTGACAAAGATTTCAATGCCAATTATATCATCCATGACAACCCCATCTTTGACCAAGACCCTACCATTGACCAAGAAGTACAAAATGATCCACTCCTTGATTTTTACGCCATTCATGATCAAACACTTGCTGACCCTATACAAGCCTCGACTATTGACACTTTCCAAAATGGCACTTTCCTCCATTGGACCCATAGACGATCTTCCTCAAGAACAAGAGTCTTCCACTATGGACATATTTGCAAATGATCAAGCCCTAGCTAAATTTACTAGACTCCATGAAAATGACTATAAAGATGGCTTTGACATTGACTTGGAAGCACCAATAGAATCATTTGAACCTGACATGTCACAAAATCATATCAAAGATATCAATCAAAAATATGTCCAACATGTCAATGATGCTAAGACATCTTATCAGCTAGGATCATCCAACTTTATCAGAGTAGGCTTTCTCGCATATGAGAATATTCCAAGTAACAGTGTGGAATTTGAACCTAACACGTCACAAAATTAGGTCAAAGATATCAATCAAAAAGATGTCCAACATGTCAATGAAGCTAAGACATCTTATCTGCTAGGATCATTTGTCTTTATCAGAGCAGCCTTTCTTGTAGATGAAAACATTCCAAGTAACAGTGTCCACATACATCATGATGGGTTAGCATCTTGCTTTCAAAACAATAAATACCCCATCACAAACATAATCTGTCAAATCATGCAATATCAAGGCAAAGGACTAGGCATACATGAGCAAGGCATTCAAGAACCAATACAACTTCAGGCAAATTACAGACATCAAGGTCTTGGCTATTGTTTAGTTAGAAAATCAAACGATGTCAGTGGAACCTCCTTGATACTGGGGGCAACCTTGTCAGATACAAATGTCAAAATAGAGTCCATGAGAAATCCTTGTCATAAGGTTGCTGCCAACACTCCCTCCACCCACACCACAAACCATCATTCCATCATAAATAAACCTTCCCTTTGGAACCAACAAAGACAAAATACATACAAATAAAAAAATCAATATCAAATTTCAATGACCATTGAATCAAACAAAAATAAAAGTGGACATATGAAGTTAAAATGGACCAAGTAAATACAATATTCCAAATACAAAATTCAATCAATATGTGGAGCCACAAGACAAGAGGACTCCCACATATCATAAATTTCCATCTCCTTCAAAATGGCCATTAAACAAGGCATCTAAAAGTGTTGGTTCCACCCGCCATCCCTCCAAAATCCGTCATCGAACATCCCAAGTTTGGAAAATAAAAAGTGATTCATCCAAACATCCAAACAATCCTTTCACATATACCATCAAAAGTCATAACCCTACATCTTGCCTAAAGTCTAAAAATCTCACATCACAAATCCGACACATCATGGCAGCAACTCTTTACCACAAGGACTCTCATGGCACTCTATCGAGATGTGCGTATTCTAATAAGGCCAACTCTAGGATCAAAAAGGATCATAATGACATCAATCAATTATATGCAAGTGCTACGATCCTGACAAGGCAACTAATTCAAAAAGAACATTATTGGCATATCATAGCACCGGTCTTTAAATCGACACCGTCAGCAGCTTCAAAACAATCAATGGTCAGTTAAGGCATTAAGGTCATCCGGAAATATCAAAAATACAAAAAAATGAAAAATAAAAAAATTGTCACCCTGATGAAAACCTGGAAAACAGGCGTCTTGGTGACACGAATTTTTTTTCAAAAAGTCATGAAAATAGTAAAGAGAAAAATTTCGTCCAACGGTGAAAACCTGGAAAATAGGCGCCCTGGATAAGTACCATGATGAAAACCTGGCAAACAGGCATCATGTGTAAAATAAATCATCTATGTGGACTTTTACACTTGGGGGCAAGTCGTATCATTTCCCATGCCTTCCTCATGACATTTACGTCCATCTAAGCCCATCATTTCCGCGCATTTCCCACCTACCTTGGTCTTGACATAAAACTAGCACACATAAATCATGCTTTGGGAAAACTTTTGACATGCCTATCCTTTGGTCATACATTATCTATGAAATGTCATGTCATTGCTGACATAACCTTATTATCCTTATGCGACATAGTCCTTGAAAATCATATGACAATTCCCTTATTCTCATGTATCCCGTCCTTTACCAAGACCACCTCTCATCTTTCATGTCTATCACCTATTTTGGCTTTCCATTGTCAAACAGTCTAAGGATACTCCATCATCCCTTGTAGTCCTAACCAAGTCATTCCAAATGCAATGAGTCTAATCTATACAAGCACATTATCCAAAACATTTCTTGACTTTGTTCCTATCCCAACTACAGACCTCGATACTTTTGTCACATTATCATTGTCCTCACATTGTTTTAGGATGTGTCCTTCCCACGTCAAACAATGTTGTCATCACTTGTCAATTGGTATTCAGCTTGACTAGGGGCACAATCATGTTTGTCCTTGGATTCTCATGTGTAGGCATCAGTCACATACATTTGTCGTGATCCTCTTAAACCATTCAAAAAGACAAAAACATCATAAAGTGTCTTGAAAAAAGACAAAAAATTCATAAAGTGTCCTAAAAAAAGACAAAAAACATCGCAAAAATTCCTTAAGAAAATACAAAAACATTACAAAAAGTCCTGAAAAAAGACAAAAACATTGCAAAAAGTCTTGAAAAAAGACAAAAACATCGCAAAATGTCTTGAAGAAAGACCAAAAATATTGTAAAATGTCCTGAAAAAAGACCTAAAAATTGAAAAGCATCCTGAAGAAATCCCAACAAACGTCAAATTATCTCAAGAATGCAAAACGAAGTCATTTCAAGTCACATTTCGTCATGTCAATCATATTAGTCAAGTATTTGTCATTTGTCCGAACTACGTTGTCTCTACGCATTTGCTATGTAGGTAAGACTAATTTTCGAGTCCCCGAGACATTAGGTCAGTCCTTTTAGGTTTGTCAAAATAAAATCATGATGCAATCTTTGGTCATCAAGACAAAGTCATTGGTCATGTTGAACTACGAGGTCTCTCAGTGTATGACATAGATAAGGCCATCTGTGGATGAGCCCCCGAGGCCGCACTAGGTCAGTCCATTAGGGTTCATGGCACTACACTAGCACACATGCCAAAAGTCTTCAAGTCAAAGAAAATCATTAAAATGAATTATGGTGATCACTTATTTAACACGACAATCACACTAGAATGTCAATATCGACATATGGTCAACACATGTCAAACTCAGTCAAACTTCAGTCAAATTTGGTCAAAACAAGTCAAATTATCATAACCAGTCAAACTGTCAACTCTTGGTTATCTTTTAGATGTGTCCTTCTAAAGAACAACCTCTCTCATTCATGCCTTAGTATGTGTCCTTCCTAGGCATCTTCACTATCATCTGACATTTTGAGGGATCCTCTTGACATTTAAGGATCACTCCTCTCGACATCAATATTCTTCAGATGTGTCCTTCTAAAGAACAAACTCTCTCATTTGTGCCTTAGGATGTGTCCTTCCTAGGCATTGTCACTGTCATATGCAATTTTGAGGGATCCTTTTGACATTTAGGGATCAATCCTCTCAACATCAACATTATTCAGGATGTGTCCTTCCTGAATTTGGAAATCTTCGACATTTGTCACCTTGGCATCGTCAAAACCTTGACACCTGGTATCTCGACATTTAAAACACTTGACATTGAGACACACTTGGAAAACACTTGGCATTTGTATTTGGCCCTTTCATCATGTTACTAGTTTCTCAACGATATCCTGACACTAGGATTTAGAGAAGCAGTGACGTATCATGATGGTTGGATTGATTTTTCATCATGTTACTAGTTTCTTAGCGATGTCTTGATAACAAGATTTAGAGAAGCAGCGACGTATCATGATGATTGTCTTACTTTGTCTTTTTTCGGACTGTCATGTTACTAGTTTCTCAACGATGTCCTGACAACATGATTTAGAGAAGCAACGACGTATCATGATGATTGGCTTGATTTTTCATCATGTTACTAGTTTCTCAGCGATGTCTTGATAATAGGATTTAGAAAAGCAGCGACGTATCATGACGATTGTCTTGTCTTGTCTTTTTGGACTGTCATGTTACTAGTTTTTCGACGATGTCCTGGCAAGAGGATTTAGAAAAGCGTGGGCGTATCATGGTGATTGGCTTGTTTTTTCTTTTTCAAGCAGTCATGTTTCTATTTCCTTAAAGATGTCCTAGCAACAGGAATTATAGGAGCAATGACGTTTCATGACTTGTCTTTATTTTTCTTTTTATGCTTGTGGTTGGTTATGACAAAAAGTCTGGGGCAATTGCGCTCTTAGTATGAGTCATGATCACCCTTGTCTGTGACTACTTATCTTACGTGATGGTACGACCTTGCACACCTTGATCTATGTCATATCATGGTGTTTGTTGGTCATTACAATAATCCGCCCAATGATGATTAAGAGCAATAAATATTAAAGTCCTATGGTAATATGTTGAGGGATTTTGTCTAGGAACTAACATGCATCTCCTTCTATCTTGTCATCTTCTCTCACTCATCTCATATAGGCATTGCATCCATATCATCATCCATATCTTTTGCACTAACATTTATTTTTCTCTTCATATTCTAGTCTTCTCATCCATTTCGAGAGCCCACTTGTGTTCTCTAAACCCATATGTCCTCTTGAGGGGGCATACCAGAACCCTCCTCGTCATTTTTCCTCATCGTATTTTGCACTGGGGCATATTTTTGACTTATTTTCTTTGTCACAATGCGACATGCTACATTATGACAAAGACGGGAAAAATGTAGACAAATAAAAATGACCTAGGCTTGCAAGCTTCATTTTTCATCTTTCATCCTAGCATAATTATGACATTTAATTATGTCCTTGGTCCACATTTGATGATTAATTAAATAATTAATAATTATTTAATTAATTCATGTATGTTTATTCTTCATGATTATTAAATAAATAAATTTATTTTATTTATTTGATACATCACTAAGGGCCTATTGTCCTCTTACAATTAAATAAATTGCTTAATTTATTTAATTACCTTTATTCATTTATGTCTTCTCGATTATTAAATAAATAAATTTTATTTATTTATTTAATATGTCACTAATTCTCATAATTAAATAGATTTATTAATTTATTTAATTATCGGTCATAATCCTCTAAATTAAATAATTATGTTTAATTATTTAATTACCTAATTTGACATTTCTCTCATTGTAAATAAATGAAATTATTTAAAATGATTTCATTTTATTAATTGTCACTTCATTTTGGCAAATAATTTGAAAATCGATTATTTATTGTCACACAAAATCCATATTTTGAATTAATTTAATTCAAAATGTTAATATTCTTCCAAAAATCAAGTAATTGAGCAAAAATTTTGATTTTCCAAATCTTCTTTTCAGTTCAACTCTTATCCTCTTGATTTTTCAAATCTCACAAATCAAACAGTCTTTATCTTCTTGATTTTCAAAAATCTTTATCTTTTTGACTAATTATCACATTTATTCTTGACCGCTGATTCGATTTTCTCAAATGACATCTTGGCCACTCATTTAATATTTTTTTCCTAATCCTAATTAGGGATTGTCACATTAAATCTCGTCCACTGATTTTAGGCTTTGTTAGCTTTTAATCTCGTTCGTCCGTCCAAAATTGCATTTTCTATAAAATGCCAATTTTGCTCACATTTTCGACAACTACGCATATACCTGCATCTCTTAATAATTCATGATTTTGGAATACTTAATTCTAGTCTTAAGCATTATAGTCATTTTGTCATAGGCATAGACATTTACACTTCATTTAGTCATTTCAAATCCTTCAAAGCTTGTTTAGGACATTGTCTTTGTTATCAAATTTCTCACACACTTGATCTGAGGGCAACAATCAACAAGTTAGAAGGTGCTATGGAGGTGAATCACAGAGGCTTCACAAATCAGCCGGTATATAGCATCCAAGAAAGATTCCTTCATAACTTCTAGCATCAAAATTGCTCACACACTTGATCTGTATGCTTTTCTAGTAGTGGAGTATCCAAGAAAGATTCCTTCATAACTTCTAGCATCAAAATTTTCAATATTTTCATCATCTCTTTTAATATAGCATCTGCTTCTAAATACCTTAAAATACTTCATAGTAGGATTCTTACCAGTCCATAACTCAAAAAGAGTCTTTGTGTTGTTGTATCTTATCTGAACTCTATTAAGAACATAAACAATATTATGTATCACCTCTCTCTAGTACACATCTGGTACATTTGATTCTTTCATCATAGTTCTAGCAACTTCCTGTATAGTCATGTTTTTCCTTTCAACTACACCATTTTGCTAAGGGGTTCTCAGAGAAAAAAACTATCTTCTTCTGCCATGCTATTCACAAAATGCATTAAATTCACTAGAAGTGAATTCTCCACCTCTATCAGATCTCAAACACTTGATTTTCAAATTTACTTCATTTTCTACTCTTTCGTTCAATACCTTAACCTATCCATAGCCTAAGTCTTTTCTCTGAGAAAATCAACCCATGTCATTCGAGTATAATCATCAATAAGTAACATGAAATATTTTTCACCATTCAAGCTTCCAGTTCTAGTTAGACCACAAAGATCAGTATGAACTAACTCCAACATTCTAGTAGTAGAGTGCTCTTTTTCCTTAAAGCCGCATCTTGTATATTTCCCCAATTGATAACTTTTGTAGATAACATTAGTAGGTCTTGTGATTCTAGGTAGTCCTCAGATAATCTCATTTGCACTGATCTTGACTAGGTTATCAAAATTTACATGTCCCATTCTCTGGTGCCATAACCAAATTTCACTGATTTGAGATACAAGAAAATGGCCATCAACTCCCTTTAGCTGGTAGATGTTTCCATGAGTTCTTCTAGCAACAATCATATCTCCATTTCTGAATCCTTTTTTGATTTCATAGGTATTGTTCTAAAACACAAGTTTAAAACCATTGCTACACATCTGACCTACACTCAGAAGATTATTCCTCAAACCCTTCACATAATATACATCATTAGTATTGTGCACTCCATCAAAATAATTGAACCTTTCCCATAAATCTTAGCTCTTGAATCATCACCAAACATAACTAAACCATCATCATATTTCTCAAGTTTAGTGAATTTACTCTTATCTCTAGTCATGTGATTAGAACATCCACTATCAATTACCCAATAATATTCATCCTGTCTTGCATAAAAAGTGGTAACCAAAGTACATTCCATCATATTTCTCTTATTCTCTAGAGCTTTCTTGCTTACAAATTTTCTAGGGTTAGTGGAAATAGATTTACTTTCCAAAGCTAAGAATAAGAATTCACTATCATCAACCTCATTTTTAGATTCATCATCAAAAATTCCTACTTCTTCTTTAACATAGTACAACTTCTTATATTTCTTATCCTTCCTATCCTTATCCTTATAATCCTTGTTCTTCTTATGCAAAACCCTATTCAGACATCTTGAAGCATAATGACCAATATTACCACAACTAAAACGTTAAAAGGAAACATACCTTTATACTTGCTAGTGCCTTCAATTTCCTGGTGAAGTTTGCTTCCAACTCATCAACACCATCACTATCCGCTTCCTCTTCAATATTAAATGATTTAAATGTTGCTTCTATCTTGTCTTCTTTTTGGAACTTCCTCAACTCAAATAATTGCAAGGTGTCGAACAACTATTCCAAAGTATACTTCTTAGGATCATACACTTCTTCAATAATTGAGATCTTGTCACTGTAGCAATTAGGTAGGGTTATTAGGTTCTTCTCAATTATATCTTCATTTAATAGTTTTCCTCCTTGATTTCTAACTTCATTTGAAATTAGTTCAACCCTCTAAAAGAAACTTGTAAACTCTTCACCTTCTTCCATCTTCAGATTCACAAATTTGCGCTTCACCGCCAAATTCTTTGTCAATTTTACTCTTTCATTTCCTTCATACATATCTTCCAACTTCTTCCAAACTTCATATGTATTTTCCAAAGAAAAAACTTTCGCTCACTCATTTTTAGATAATCCATTGCAAATAGCATACTTTTCCTTCTCATTTTCCTCATAAGTAGAGATCTCATCTGCAGTAGTAAGACCGCCAGATGGGTGTGTATACTTTGTGTCAACTAACTTCCAGGTCTTGAAACCAAAGGAGATAATATATCCTTTCATCTGTCCCTTCTAGTCATTTTAGTCAGATCCATAAAACATAGGGATCACCAACTTGTGCACCATTGGATCTTCCTCAAGCTGTTAAGCTCAACAATAAGGAACCAAAGCTCTGATACTAGTTGTTAAACAGGTGCAGGACAACTAAGAGGGGGTGAATCAGTTGTCACAAAATTCAAACTTAAAACTCAACACTTATTAATTCCACAACCACACTATTTTGTTAATAAGTAAGAGCATGAAACACAAATAACATAAAGTAAATCAACACAATGAACACCAAAATTTTTACGTGGAAAACCCAACGAGGAAAAAACCACAGCGAGGGTTAACTCACAATATAAAAGATTATAAATAGAACACAAAGGCTCACTGCCTACAGAAAGGACTCACTGTCCAATAGGGAGGCTCACTGCCTATAGATACAAAAGAGAAGAAAAGCTCCACCACTGCAATTAATGCACATCCGCAGGATTGCAGAAACCTTTAGCTCACTGCCTTCAACACACTGAAAATTGCTATCACAACTCACTCACACACACTTTTTCTCTTATGATTTGTGGCACACTTTCATCACTTTGCATCACCTTATCATACATCTCTTCACAATTTGAATTTCTTTTATGCCATCCTTAACCTTAGAAACTTTCTCCAAGGTTTGCCACAAAATATTATTTCATAAATTCAAATTAGGTTGGAAACTCAAAATTCCCACTGTGGAAAGGAATAAGATTGGACCAATAAAAAAAAATTCAAGATAAAAAAAAAACATCTTGTAACAACCACATGCTTCCTTAATTTAATTTTATTCTTTGAATGAAGTGTAAACACCAGGTCAACCAAACCTAATGAAAACACAAATGATAATTGATGTACTCGCATCTCAACAAGAAGATGACACGTAGATGCCATGACACACATCCTTATGCACGAGAATACATCTTGGAATATTCTAGATACATCCATAGTGTTGTTCCTATAGCACACATGCCCAGTTCAAAATGGGGACCCTCTCTTTTCGATTTACCAGGTCTCTTTTTCCTTTTCCTTGTTTTGTGTGCCCCCTGTTTTGAGTCCTAAGTGGTCAAAGATTCCTAGAGTTAGCATCTTAAGTTGACCAAGTTTCACCAACCTTGAAATTTTCAAGCCTTTAGCCTCTGCAGAGTTCCCTTAGAAATTTTCTTTCAAACTTCAAAATTGTAGTCCTTCATGACCTGTGGGCTCGCCGTGCGGGCTGCCCTTGGTGGAACTTCATCTTTCCTTCACCATCATTCTAGTGGCTGAGTTAGAGTGTCCTCCCGCAACACAAAGTCTACAGCCTTCGCTGCCATCTCTTTTTGCTGACTCGTCAAACGACCAACTCACGGGTGTCGTCCGCTTTGCGGACCCCGCCGTTCCCACTGCCATTTCTTTTAAACTACATGTCAACCAGCTCCAGTGACTCTCGTACCCACATTAATGGTGAGAATTTAATATAATAAATTCTATAAATAGGAAATTTTGATAGGTCATTTTCACCGATAGATTTTTACAAACTTGTCAGAGCGTCCAACCATCGCCGTCTCCGCACTCACAAGATCCCACCACCATTCGAAGCATCATCATTTGCAGTCCCTTTGCATACTTTGTTAGGTTTGCTAGGTCAGTTTTCTGGTGCCATCCATGTTATGATTTTTCTTCAATTTTTGCAAAATTTGTTAAATTCTGATGAAAGAAAGCTCAAAACTAGTTGGATCACGTCATGGCGAACAAAACCCATGTTTTAAAACTTAGAAAATATTTTCAAAATTAGTTATTAGGTTCCTATAGAAATTTCACCTCCCACAACCATTCTTGAACTAGATCCATTGGGTGCTTATGGCCTACAAAATGCCCAATGTTGTTGCCTTGTTCCTTAAAACGATAAACTTCAAATGAATGGTCTTCACCTCTCGCGGGCCCGCGCATGTGGGAAGAACCTTCTCCATTGCCGTCACCTCTCAGAATTTTGTGAAGAACCATAAGTGAAGCAGGATTCTCACCCCTGTGGGTCCATGAGTGCGGGCTTCTGCACTCGGATTGCCCCTCATTTTGCATCGTTCCAAAATGGTCAATTGGTCCCAGCCAACCACCTTGTGGGTCCCGCAGCATCCATGTCTACTGACTTAAATCCACACATATTTCTCTTGGTGGGCCTTCCAATGTTGGTTTTCGCCTTCATTCTACCACTGCTTACATGGCTATCACCAAAGTGATGAAGTTCTAGGCTACTTCCACTGTGTAGGTCCCGCCCCAATTGTCTCCGTTCAGACCCTTTTAAGCATAAATGACTAAGTGTTGACTCCTTTGTGGGTTACTCATTGTGAAATTTTTTCCGTGAGCCTCCACCATTTGTTTTCTATCCAAAACAACCTTGGTTGACCATCCCTCTACCTTGTAGAATCTGTAGGGACCTCTGCCATCTAAGCTCAAAAGGACCAACCAAGCCTATTGCTTGCAGACTATCCCTTATGGGTTGCCCTCTCCACACGTTCATCATTTCACACAACCAATGACCTCCATCTATCTGCTACGTAGGGCCCGACCTCATTGCCTCCTTTTAGGCATTAGCAAATGAACAATCCATGCCAAGGATCCTTGTGGACCCAACAGTGCGGACCGCCTCCTGCAGGTCATTGTTCCGTCTTTGTCATCCCAAAATGGCCGACACCTACCATCCTTCTATTGCTCCTCACCCACACTTTGTTAAATGAATTGAACTCCAAAAGTGAGAAGACATCATCCTCCTTGGTTGCAGGCCCCACATTGTGGGATGCACCAGTAGGGTTTTTCCCCGCCAGTATCGTTTCAAACAACATAGCCCAAAATGGTTGAGGCATACCCTGCGTCCGCAACTGTTCCCCCGACAAGCCAAAATGATCAATTTAATGATTTCAAAACCTCAAAATTGATCCAACCCACTTATCCAAATGATGTAATACCTTAGTGGGCCCCACCTCATCTCAAAAAATCTAATGTGGGTGGATCAATGCTGGCCAACATGCCCTATTTGCCGTCCCTTTGTAGCTGCCCTAAAAAAATTGCTGCCAGCCTAGGGAAGTCCGCACCCCTAGGCCCACATTGCCATATCTCCCCCGAACAAAAGGAAGATGATTATTGGAGAATAATTTTATGATCTTTAAATGATAAATTATTCAATCTAATGTTGATTTTGCAGGATTTTGCTAACACTCCCCACATTTTATGTGTAAATGTGTTGATAGCTCCTTTGATTGCAAGATATATGGAATTAGCTGTAGGAATTTAAGAGGCAATCACAAAAAAGGAAAAGGGAAAGAAGGCTTCCAAAGCACCAAGGGGAAAAGAGGACAAGGATCAAATGAAGTATAAATTCTAGGGTGTAGAAATTAGCACTAAGGTCACCACAAAATGGGACACTATTTTAGACACAAACCTAGGACATATAGACCTTGATGAATTCAGGAAATGAGTTATTGCCAACCTTGTCACAGAGAATTCCAAGAAGAGAAGGAAAAGTGGATTAGCTAAGGCCATTGGTTTCTTGCCTACCCTAGTGTCTCCTAAGCTAGTAATGGCCTACAAATAGGCATATCAAGAAAAAACTAAGAGAATTGTGGACTAAGATGACAACATATTGGATGACTTGTCCTCCAAGTCTATAGGACAGACTTTCGACATCGCCACCTTTGATGATATGGAGGAGACATCAAAGGAATATGCAAAGAGTACATGGAAGGATGACCCCCTCAAATGCAAGAAACTAATCAATCAATATTGGCTGAAGGAGAAGAGGGGAAACACAAACAAAGTACCCCAAGAACTCTTTAGGAGTGATCTCCATAAGGATTACCATGATTTGGTAGCCTTGTTGAGTAGGGTCATGGGCCTCCCGACTACGACATACTTCTAAGAATGAATGCTCTATTTAATAGAAGAAATCATCAGAGGGAAAACCAAGTTCCATTGGGTGGGAATGATTAGCAACTGCCTACATGAACAATTTGTGGCAGTGAAGAAGAGGTCCCAATTCTATATGACCTCATACTTGGTCTATCTGATGGTTGATCACGTTCAATATAGAGGTCTATTTGTGGCACCAAGCCAGACTCTAGGAAGAGAACTAAAGTTCTATGACAGATACCCCCAGCTCCAGTACAAAAATTTCAAGAAATATTATCACAAGGTGAATGATGCCTTTAGCAGGCTTATTATTAGATTATTTGGAGGTGACTTTGAAAGGAGAGTCACTCACAGTGCAAATTCCTTCATCCACCGGTTCAGGTTCCTCTTTATTAAATTTCCCAATTTTACCTATATCAGAACTAAGGGCTTCTTTAAGAGGCTGTATAAACTGCCTTAGTATCCAAATGACTAGCTAATATTGCTTGAAATCTCCAGATAGCTACAACATGTGCATACTCTTCTGAGTGACAAGCTTCAGCCAGGGATTCCTTATCCCCTAACATTCAGCAAAGGCATGTATGCAATCCCTACATCCCAATGTGTGGCATATTCCGAGAAAGAAATCATTGAATACAACCTGGAGCTCCACACTGCCCGATTGCGAATGGATCCATATGGCAAGCTGAAGAAGATGGTTGGAAAAGAATATGCCCATCTACACAATATTAAGGACTTTTGGGAAAATTGCAGAGATGATAAAGAAGTGTGCATGAGGCACTATATGCACATGATGACATACTTTGTTAAAATGATTAACTTGTTCACAATGTCGGATCAAGTTATGGAAGAATAAAATATTGTAATTGATCCAAGATTCAATGTTGTCGCCAACCTACCATTTCCTTTGATTGACTAGGATGAGGAAGAGGTCAATGACCTTGATATTTTGAAAAATCCAATTGAATCCCAAACAAAGCAATGGATTGATGAGCAAATAGCTCAGTTGAAACTGCAAAGGGCCACTTTAACTTATGGAGAGCTCAAAGATGAGCTTGAGAGTGAGACTAATAGTGGAACTTGTTGACAATGATTTTACTCGCAGTAAACAACTCGTATAGAATCTCCACATACAAGACCGCGAAAAGCCTACCTTTCTTGAAAGATACGAAACAAAGACAACCTAAGACATAATTATGCATTCACAGAACAAATATTAACTTTTGTTTAATCCTAATTCTCCATAAATCAGGTCATGATTACACTAAACATAGATCTTGGGTAATGATGTGATAATTTTGCTATTATTTTCCTTTGGGGATACATTCGAACATACACATACACATTTATTATACTATTTCTTTGAACATTTCAAAATCAGCTTTCTAACTTGAAAAAAGGTAAACACAAAATTCATGAAAGCAGTGAATTTAACATTGGATTTTAAAATATTCCATCAATCTCCTTGCTATCACTTAAGTAGATTTAGCATTAAGCATTCAACAATTTCATGGAAAATAAAATATTTCCAATGAAACTATTTCCATTCACCTTTTTTCTTAGAACATTTTCAAAAAATATTAACATCTAATCTAAAGCAAAACATAAAAAAAAAAGTAAAATAAAATTTCTCCCGGTTATTCTCCATGGATGCCCCAAATAATTAATCAAAACAAAGAAAACCGCTTTATACTTCACCAAATTGCTTCACAACTACGTATGAAATGATGCAAGCTTTTAAAGAGGGGGTTTTGTTTATGGACGCCGAATAGGTTCTATATGCAGCCTTAAACAACGCAACATACAGTCTTGTTCAACCGAACTTACAAAACTAGCTAGATACTTAGATAGGTAGCTATCCATAAAGCTTTGATATCAATTAATGTCTACATGCATACAAAGTTTTACACTGGAATGGTTTAGAAGATAGGAAAAAAGAACAAAACTTAAAAGAAGTTTTTGCTCCTCCCACATCCACAAATTCTGAACTTAAAAAATAAAATTAAACATCCTTTGGCCTTTTATAGAACACAAGGCTCAGATAGGATAAGACATCTACATGAGAGGGAATCTAAGCGACCAATCTCATCAAGGCACGTGGAATATTGTGACCAATAGGAGAATAGCAATTGAAGTCAATAGAAGTCAACTCCAATTACTCATTGAAGCTCTTCAGGTTCCTCTTTTATCTAGAATCTTCGCTAGGAAAATAACTTGAATCATGATAATATGTAGGGGCTTCCCATACATTCAAAATGATAAGGTAGAATTTTCGCCCCTACATTTCACTTGATTCTGGTTCTGTCACTCTAGGGAATGGGCTCTCTCGAAAATTAGCACTTGTTCCCACCAAAAGTGGAATACCAGGATCTACTGTACTTCAGTGGACTCAAAGCTGTGAGCATTATCACATCCTAGAGTAATAAAACCAAACTAAATTTTATTCCAACCATGACTCAAATTTTCTTGACCGTCTATACTCGAGCTTTGCATAACAATCAATATCTCTTGCAATCACAAAATTCCAATATTAAATCCCTTTTAAAAAATATGCTACCATATCTCATATAAATAAAACCACCATTGAAATATTAACACAAAAAATCCACAAAAAATCACTTTCAAAGACATCACAAATCCTTGCATGTATACTAGATCACTGGGACCATTGTACAAAATAAAAAAAATTAACATTTTACTTCACGTTTCAACCCGGTACCTAGTACTTGGTTTTAGCTTTACCCACTTACTTTCCTAGACCTCGGTTATACCGGAACTCCAATTTACTAGACTCCAACTTACCAGAGCCATTTATTTTAACTTTACATTACCCTTTTTCCTTTTCTATGTTTCCGGTACCTAGTATCCGGTGTACGAAACACTCACTATACAAAGTTCTTTCCTTTAAACTAAAGATTTCTTCTTTTTCTTTTCACTTCCGGTGATCATCTAATCTGTTAGCTCCTATCATAGAAGTCATATTTTCACTTGGGTCCCCAAGTATTTTCAGTATTTGGGCATGTTGTGAGACCACAAAACAACTTGCAACCAATAAAACCAAATTTAAAATTAAGCTTGAAATAAAATCACCAATTGTAAATTAAAACTTATGCATATTTTAAAACAATAACTTTCTACCTTTACTTAGATTCTGGCATAAAAAATAAAACTTCACCGAAAACATCTATGTGTGCTCTTGATTAATTCCTGTTTTGGAACACAATGAATAAAATAAGTTCATTAACATTGTACTACATAATATAGTAATCCTCCAAAGCCAACCAGGGATAGAGCCTTGCTGCCAGTCAAGTGTCCATATCCCCAACATGGTTATCTTCGTAATTCCCCCAAACATATCTCTACTGCCGATCAGGTGTCCATAGCCCTGATAGAGTTATTTGGATAGCCTAAAGAGTTGATATTACTTTTAAAAAAAAATAAAAAAAAATCCATAAGATATAGCAATGATAACTCATTTTCACTTTTTGATTTTGCAAAAATAGATCATCTATCAACTTGCAAGCATTGAAGCACCACTATTAGGTTGGGAATTACAGTGGTAGTGAAGGTTAATTTTTGATTTTTCATTCAATGTAAATCCCTTCATCAATTCACTACTTCCCAAAACTCATTTAATAATTCCCTGTAAGTGTGTGTTTCCAAATAAATTTCATCAATTATTCCAAATCCTAACTATTTGTAGCCTGCTATATGTTAAAATATATGCATAAATTAAAATTTAGCAATAGACCACTTAATCACCAAATTTAAATCTAAATTTAGAAATATTAGTTACCACCCCTTTTTGATTAAATTTATGGAAGTTTCCAAAAATTGCACTAACTATCTCAACTTGAGGGCGATGCACTATATTAATGGATCAGAATGTTATGAATACCTTGAAAAATGATCACACTACTTAGCATTAAATTCACACACCTATTTTAGCACGTATTATCTTCCTACTTCATCAGGTGATGACGTGTAACATTTTTCCAACCTCATTCTGATGTATAATCCACACACTTAACACCTCAATAATCATTACGGCTTTCTTACAACAATTGGAAATGACCCCCTATTAATTCAAAATCTCCAACTTGCTTAATTCGCAATCTTCGTACTACTCAATTCTAAAGCAATTTCACCAAACATGTGCAAAGAATTTATTTTATTTAACCTTTAATTCTGAAGAGTATTAACCAGTTGCCACCTCACACATATGATTTCTAAAAAAACTATAGGCAACTATGTACCGCTACCCTATTCGTGGCTTTCTATAAATTTGTGCATTTCTCCTCAAACTCTCCACACTTTTCTCTTTTTTTTTATTTTCATGTAATTCCATTATGTTATGTGCTTTTACTCTTTTGCTTCTTGACTATGGATACTCACATTTGCTTGAGTTTTTCTCATAGACAAAATTTTTTCATGGGAAGCATCACATCACAAAGGCTCAAAAAGGTTTTCATTATTAGAACTTCTAGCTTTACTGTGCCAAATTTATGCTTGGTCCTTGGGGAAAGATATGTTGTGTCTAGCCGCTACTTTCATTTTTATTCCGACATAGCTTCTCATTTTGTAGCTTCACTCCTAGACATTGGGTTACCTGTTGAAGATGTGCGTGTTGCTATGAACTTAATAGTTAAACCAGAATTCTTGGAGAATTTGGACACCATTCTAGCTATTGCACACCCGACCATTGGGATTCCCTCCATGGATGATATTCCTTGATTCCTAAATCATAGGGAAGTGGTTCCACTTCAGCCTTTTCTTACTGATCTCCATATCCAAGATTTTGAAGTTCACCGGGAACTCACCTACATAGGGTATTTAGCCTTGATAGAAGAGGTGTCCCAAATTGACTAGATAACTACTACTGTCTGCAACTTTGCTCACCTTTCTCTTGAATCCTCCTTTTTGGTTTTCAACAAGGATTTTGATATCAGATGTATATACATGACATACATACACACACACAGAGACACAAACACACACACACACACACACACACACACACATATCTTTTTTGTGGTTATTTCTCTTTAAAGAAAGTTTCACTGTTTATGGTTTTATTGTTTCAGTTTAGTTTTAGAAAATTGTTTCAATTTCACTCTCATGTTTAAGATATATTTAAGAAGAATTTGTTAATGTAGAAGCTGAGCAAGGAAAAGAAAAAAACAAAAACAAAAAGAAAAGAAGAAAACCCCTAAAAAAAACTAATCTAAGCTAACCCTACACTAACCCTAACTACCCCAAATCTAACATCACAACAAACTAACTCTAACTAAGAAATTTATTTCAATTTCTACAGCTATTTCTTTTACAGTTTTAGTATGAATTACAACAGGCTTATCTTTAAATTCCCTTATCAACATCTTCAATATCCTACTGTAATAATGAAAAATCTTAAGTGTCATGTATTTAAACATCATAAATTCAAAGGTGTACTTACCCAAAATATGGCTTAAATGTATGTAAATGATCTCATTAGAGACCAATTGCACACATGTCATCTGGTGCGGCAATATTGTACCTTCCTCCAACCTTGGTCCATTTCCATGAACAATTGTGTTCATTTCTTTATTTCCTTCTCTTCTAAAAACCCTCATATTTTCAGCCTTGTCTCTACTTTGCATTGTGTTAGACCAAGATATATCTATATTTATATCGTTATTAGAAAGAGAAAAATTAAAAACTTGATATTTTGTATCTTGTATAAAATTAGGAAAATGTCTTTTTGTATCTAATGAATTTTCAACTTGAAGCACAATACACACATCTTCAGGTTGATTGCCTGGGACAAGGAAGAGGTGAATGACCTTTTAATATTTTGACAAATCCAATTGAATCCCAAACAAAGCAATGGATTGATGAGAAAATAGCTCAGTTGAAACTGCAAGGGGCCACTTTAACTTATGGAGAGCTCGAAGATGAGCTCGAGAGCGAGACTGATAGTGGAACTTGTTGACAATGATTTTACTCGCAGTAAACAGCTCGTATAGAATCTCCATAGACAAGACCGCGAAAACCCTACCTTTCTTGAAAGATATGAAACAAAGACAACCTAAGAAAGAATTGTGTATTCACATAACAAAGATTGACTTCCGTTTAATCCCAAGTCACCATAAATTAGGTCATGATTGCACTAAACATAGCTCTCGGGTAATGATGTGATAATTTTGTTGTTATTTTCCTTTGGGGATACATTCGAACATACACATACACATTTATTATACTATTTCTTTGAACATTTCAAAATCAGCTTTCCAACTTGAAAAAAGGTAAACTCAAAATTCATGAAAGTAGTGAATTTAACATTGGATTTTAAAATATCTCCACCAATCTCCTTGCTATCACTTAAGTAGATTTAGCATTAAGCATTCAACAATTTCATGGAAAATAAAATATTTTCAATGAAACTATTTCCATTCACCTTTTTTTTTAGAACATTTTCAAAAATTATTAACATCTAATCTAAAGCAAAACATAAAAAAAAAGTAAAATAAAATTTCTCGTGGTTATTCTCCATGGATACCCCAAAGAATTAATCAAAACATAGCAAACCACTTATACTTCACCAGATTGCTTCATAGCTACGTATAAAACGATGCAATCTTTTAAAGAGGGGGTTCCATTTATGGACATCGAATAGGTTCTGTATGCACCCTTAAATGGCACAACATACAGTCTTCTTTAGCTGAACTTACAAAACTAGCTACAAAAGATACTTAGATAGGTAGCTATCCATAAAGCTCTGATATCAATTAATGTCTACGTGCATACAAAGTTTTACACCAGAATGGTTTATAAGATAGGAAAAAGAACAAAACTTAAAAGAAGTTTCTGCTCCTCCGACATCCACAAATTCTGAACTTAAAAAATAAAATTAAACATCCTCTGGCCTTTTATAGAAGACAAGGCTCAAATAGGATAATACATCTACATGAGAGTGAATCTAAGGGACCAATCTCATCAAGGCACATGGAATATTGTGACCAATAGGAGAATATCAATTTAAGTCAATGGAAGTCAACTCCAATTACTCATTGAAGCTCTCCAGGTTCCTCCTTTATCTGGAATCTTTGCTAGGAAAATAACTTGAAACATGATAATATGTAGGGTGTTCCCATACATTTAGAATGATAAGGCAGAATTTTCACCCCCTACATTTTGCTTGACTCCGGTTTCATCACTCTTGGGAATGGGCTCTCTCAAAAATTAGCATTTGTTCCCACCAAATGTGGAATACTAGGATCTCCTGTACTTCGGTGGACTGAAAGTCGTCAGCATTATCACATCCCAAAGTAATAAAATTGGATTGAATTTTATTCCAACCATGACTCAAATTTTCCTAACCGTCCATACTCGAGCTTTGCATCACAATTTATATCTCCTGCAATCACAAAATTCCAATATTAAATCCCTTTTAAACAAATATGCTACCATATCTCATATAAATAAAACAATAAAACCACCATTCAAATATTAACACAAGAAATCCACAAAAATTCACTTTCAAAGACATATCACAAATCCTTGCATGTATACCGGATCACTGGGACCATTGTACAAATTAAAAAAAATTAACATTTTACTTCACGTTTCAACTCGGTACCCGATACCCAGTTTCAACTTTACCCACTTACTTTCCCAAATCTCAGTTATACCAGAACTCCAATTCACTGGACTCCAACGTACCGAAGCCATTCATTTTAACTTTACATTACCCTTTTTCCTTTTCTGTGTTTCCGGTACCCAGTATCCGATGTACAAAACACTCACTATACAAAGTTCTTTCCTTTAAACTAAAGATTTCTGCTTTTTCTTTTCACTTCTAGTGATCATCCAATCTATTAGCTCCTGCCATAGAATTCATAATTTCACTTGGATCCCCAATTATTTTCAGTCTTGGGGCATGTTGTGAGACCACACAGCATAACTATTGCTGCCCCATCAGGGGAAACTTCAAAATCTCCTCTAACTACTTGGCCAAGGAAGAGGAAAGAAGTAGCAGAACACCAACCTAATCATAAGGTATATTCAAGAAAGGCATCAGAGGAAAAGCCCTCTAAGAAATCAAAGATATTAGGTGGTTTCATAGAGATGCCCACCATTCAGGAGGACCCCCTCCATGAGGGAGAGGAAGTAGAGACCGAGCAACCCAAATATCTACCCACTACCTTTTCTCTCGCTGCGACTACTACCATCACTACCATCACTCCACCTACATCTCAGGTATTTCCTACTTCTTCTCCACCTGTGGTTAAAATTTTGGTTCACCTTGCCTCCACCTCACCTACTACACAAATTATGGTGATAGATTCTTCCTCTACGAGCACTTCTCCACTCTCTTCTTCCTCCATGTCTCCATCAACCACTATTCCCCTAGCCTCTACATTGAAAATTCCCATCCTTACTCTCCCAGAAGCTTTCGCCAAGCATATGAAAAACATACCAATGAATATTTTTGGAGTATTAATGAACCCTGAAGTGTAGGATTCCCTAGCACAAGTTGTCGCTAGCCTCCCTATCCCTCCTTTGACTGAACCACCTATGATGGAGACAATAATGCAAATTTATGAGGAGTTAGAAATATGAGATAGGGAGATAGCCAAAGAAATGGAAGAGAAACCTGATGACTACCATGAGCAGTCGGAGCACCAACACTTAGTCATTGATGAGGTAGTTCATGAAGAAGAAGAGGAATCACAATCCTTTGAGGAAGATATTGAGGATCCTAGAGAAAAGTACATTATGAAAACCTTCGACCAGGACCTCGAGGAAGAGTTGGCCAAGAAACTCAAGGATGTTGGGGAAGAAGTTGAAAGGAAATCCTTGGAAGAGAAAAGAGATTTAGATGAAGAAAGGGAGGTAGCCAAAGAACCTCCAACTAGGGAATAGGATAAGAGACCTGGTCGTGATGAGGAAATTCCTCCCTTAGGGGAAGAAGAAGAAAAGAAAGAGGAAAAGAAAGAAGATAAGCCCAAAGAAGAGGTAGAGAAGAGAAGAATCCCATAAGTGGAACACCATGAAGAACATGGGAAAGAAGAAGAAGACAAAGGGTCTAAAGGGGAAGATAGCCCTAGAGAAAATATAGCCACCACAGAATCGCCAAAAGGAAAGGCTATATTCATTCGGGATTCAGATGAAGAAGAGGAAGTAAAGATAGAACAAGAGGCTCCGGGCCATGAAGAAATGGAGATCCAACATGTCCAAAGAGAAGAGGGTGATCATGAATCACCAAAAGAAGGATCTCAAATGCCTGAATGGCTAGATAAACAACTACAGAAGAATGCTCTCATCCTCATGGATCCTAAAAAAATATTAGAAGCCATCTTGGCCTGAGCACAAATAGGGACAAAGAAGGAGAAGAAACCAAGGGTTAGATCCCATCTGACAATGGATGTATTAGGATCAAGGACCATACAAATAGCTACTCCAATAGTGGAGGGAGAAGAAATCAGCTATAACATTTCCACCATTGACTTGGGGATACCCACCAGGGAGCAGAAAATTGACCATCTTCAGGGATCCATTGCCACCATTGTGCATCAAATGAATAAGGACAAATCCTCTAAGGAGGAATTAAAAGTACAAGTGGAAGACTTAACAATCTACATCCAACAATGGTCCTCTGCTGAAGAACTACCAACAACCTCATCAGCCCCACCTTAGTTACTATCCAAAGATCATATCAACAAGCTGGAAAGAAGAAAGAATTGGACTAAGGCTACATAGGAATGGTTTTGACGACTAGTTTACAATGGAGATATGGGTATTGGCCATGCTACCCGAACAAAAAATAAGTTCAGAGAGGTGCAAAAGCAACTTGAGGGCACAAGGAAATTATGTACTGACTTCCCAGAGTTGTATAGAATCACATACCCTAAGCTCGAGTTTATCCTCAAAATGCTCGAGAGAACGTGGGAAAATGAGCTGCCACTAGTAAAGGATGATCATTGGCTCATTGAGACCTAGAAATTGGGCTTTGACCACAGGAGAGAAATCCTAGAGCGGGTGCTCCATCAAGTAGAACTTGATATAGATTGGTCAAAGAACATCTACTAGCCTGTGGAGAATATTTGAAGCTCATGACGGACTATGACATGCTTTCCGTCAAGCTTGATCCTCAAAAGATAAGGCCTTATTTCCATAAGAAGATGGAGAATGGAGCCACAAACACACTCACACTAGATTTTATGGAGTTTGCTGCTCGAGCTTTCACCCAATCAGAGAAAATAATCAAGAATACGACGAAATGTTATGAGGATTGGGATGTAATTACTAGCAAGTCCAAAAAATTGAGCTTTCAGGTCCTCCAATCTGATATAATGGAGTGGAGTAAGCTTTAGGTGTTGATTGGAAAATTCATAGAATATGCTACTATGAAGAAGAATGAAGGAAATCTAGTCATTGATGATGATTTCCTCACAAATTAGTTGTAGCAAAGCAATCGGCTAAAGGACAAAAATGCTACAGTGTTGGCCACTAGAAGAAAAATTAGGATAGAGGACAAAGATGTACATTTAAATTGTAAAATATTAAGGGGTAGGTGAAACCCTAGTTTGTAGTGAATCTTGGCCACACAATGGGATTGAATCTTGGCCATCCATTTTACTTTTTTGACATTATAAATAGGTGGTCTTCTCTCATTTTCAAGAGAGAGTTGAGTTGTTGTAAAGACATGCTACTGAAATTCTAATAGAAGTTCATTGATTTTGGTGGATTATTTGAGTTTCATCTCATGTTTCATGATTCTTCTCCTCATAGTTAGTCGATTTGAGTAGATTTACTTTGTTGTTATTTGTCTTTAGAATGTTTTAGTAGATTGATAGATGTTGATAATTGATATTGAAGAATTCTGCTATGTTGATGCCCTTCCTTGTTCATGCTTTTTGTTGTTTATTGATGGTAAATAGCAGTGTAAAGCTAGTCTGAACATTAGCTGAATGTTGCACTTAAATTCTATCTTTTATTCATGCTTTATAGTGAATGAATGATTGAAAATATGTAGAACTTAGAAGATTGCATTAGTTTCATGAGACTATGAATTGATTTGGTTAAGTGGAGTTTAGTTTTGGGAAGGTTGTCCATTATAGCATCCTCCATTATCAATGTTCATCATTCGTTTCAGGTCTAGGAACTTACTCTCTTCCCTATCCTTTTGAATTTTCTTTTGAATAGTAATTTAGGAAAAGTTCAAGCATCATTACACATTGTAAAGCCAAATATGATGACAAAAGTGGATTTTTAGACTGTTCTAAACTTGCAGCAATAAGACACAAGTTCAGAATTTTATAAACTCCATTGAATGAAACAATTCCCCTCTAACTTAACATATGTAAGGCTGCCTTGTGATTACCATCAAGATCACATTGAACCAATTGAGACATTCCAAGAAAGTCATGACCTAACACCCGAGAGACCTTGGGTTAATTTTCTGCAACTAGTTTGTAGGAAGTTTCCTTTCAAAAGAGGTAGTGCACTTATGCATTGCCTGTGTTGAGAAGTGCAAAAAAACCCATCAATAGAATTGGCACTAGAAGGAGGGTTTAGTTCATGTTAAGCTGGATTGAATTGGTTCATTCTCCCCTAAAAGGTTTTATAGAGTCTTAAGATCAACTCCAAACAAAGGGGAATTCCAAGAACTGCAACCCCTTACCAGGGCTAAGAAGACTCGAAGAGGATATGCAGCTTCATCCTCCTCGTCTGTTCAATCCACTTCACCTCCATCTTCACCTCTTCCTTCCATCCCCTTGCACCACATTCACCCTTCTTTTCCAACATCTTCTTCCTCCATTCAACCATCTCAATTTTCCTTCCAACCTCTTACTTCTCAGGGCCAGGGCATTGCCCCTGTCCCTGCCCTCCAAGTCCAAGGCATAGTCCCAACTATTGTTGCCCCTGCATAGCCCCAAGTTCTTGTTCAATAGAAAATTTAACCCCCACCTTCCCTTATGGCTTGGATGGGTAACAATCCTTCTTTGTTGTCCTTCAATGCTTATCATGACATGCCCAATAACCCAGACGGTTTTTGCATGAAATTCAATTTGTAAGATCCTAAGAGGACAACAAAAGAACATATTAAGATATTACAAACAACATTGAAGGATATGCAATTGATCATGAGGATGTGGCATGCAGACTATTCTGTTATTCTTTGGGAGAAGAATCTTTCTATTGGTATATCAACTTGCCAATATGATCCATCACTACTTGGGACCTCTTGAAGAATACATTCTTGCAAAAATACAAGATTCCAATCAGTCCTTCAAAGCTCAATCAACAATTCATGTTAGTCTGTAGGGAGGTCAACAAACCAATTGGCTCCTTCAATGATCAATTCCATCGGGAATACATGAGGTTACAAACTCCTTACGTGCTTAACGATGCTATTATCTTTCATGTCTACTATGCTGCCTTGTACAACCTCACTGCAACATTGGTGAAAAGAATGAACCCACCACTTGCTCGGTTGGTGGATGCTTATGCTGAGGAAGTCATAGCCAACATTGACTTGGGACAAAAAAATTTAGTCTGCTACCTTCCTTGGGATAGGTTGCTCATCCCATGCAGATTCAAGGGCTCACTCAAGATCTACAACATCAAACGCCTTTGATGAACCAAGTACCACAACTACCCATGGTTGCTCACCCGGGACCCCCAATGAATCAGGAACCCCAATGCCTCATTACTTGTAGCCTCAATAGCAGTAGGTCTATCCAAAATAGTATCAAGTGCCCGCATACCTACAAGGACCATAATTTCCCCAAGAAAAAAAAAACCAACTAGTTGTGTAGCCAATTCTCCTTCAAAACCAAGCATCACATCCGAATAATGCAGAAAAGGATTGACTAGATGAGCTGACCGAAATGATCAGAAAAATGTCCATGGAGATGACACGCTTGCAGAATCAAAACAACTAGTTGCAAGCTTCTCAATGCAACATTCAAGCCAATCTTAATTGGGACAATAGAGATAACCATATGCGGGTAGCTCATCCGAGTAAAATTACTAACGAGGGAAAACATAACTAGAATTTTGAAAGAACTTCTCAAAGGAAGAATCGAACGTGGAATACAAGGCCAAACAACAGAGGTGTTCTCACACCCCTTGATCATCCTGCCAATACAAAGAAGGGAACTAGTGGAGTGTATCTCACTGAGGTAGCATTGTACGGATGGTATCAGATCCATAAAATGAATAGGTACTTTGAGTTGGATTTCCTTGAGTTCCTCATGGCTACAAAGATCTTTCAAGTAGAGCTTCAAAATGTTGTGGACAACACTGGTTGTCAAGATCTAGTCCCGTCTGAACCCTACAATTCCTTAGTCCTTGTGATCAATCAAGCCCTATTCCCATGAAGTGAGAGCAATGCACTAGAAGTTGAGACTGCTTCCCCAAAGAACGAAGAAGTGAAAGAGGTAAGTAACAGAGAAACTTTAGCTCAGCTCTTTGCTTCCATAGATAATGGTCTAGTAGATGAGGAAGAGATTTATGAAGATGAGGTCGAAATGTTTCATCAAAGGGAAACTCCATATAATTTAAGGAATAGGCAAGCAGGAGGACCTTTCACATCCACTCCACCTAATAACTTTAGCACCCTGCCTGATCCGAACACTAGTAATAATCTAGGCTACTCCTATGTGCCCACTCAATACTTCAACAAGAACAAACGGTCAAATCAAATGCAAAACCAATTAGTTGGATCTTCCCAAGGTAGGTCCTTTGAGGAAGAAATTGAGCAAATGGGTGAGTATGTTGTTGATGAATTCAAGAAGTTCAAGATAAACTTGTCTGCCTTCTAGTTGTTTAAAATCCATGCAGTTTGGAATGCCTTCTTTAGGATGATTAATGGGACTACCTCTTCTAAGTCAATCCAAGAAATACCAACCAAAAGAGTCTCTTTCGAAGAGCCACCACATGAACCCGTAATTCAGGAGATTATAGGTGAGAAGAAAGATGTCCCTTCAAGTTAGCAAACTAGAAAACAACCTGCTAAAGAACAAAGTCAAGGGAAAGCTAAGGAAAAGACCAAAAAAAAGGACAAAGGTCAACTAGCCTAAGCAAATATGCCTATGGGATTATTTTAGGGAAAGTTAGAAATGCCACATTTTCTCACTACTATCAGAATATTCAGGAAATAAATGCATAACTGCTTGCTTGATTAAGGAGGATCTGCCAATGTTATGCCCCTTGCCATATGCAAAGCACTAGGAATAGTCCCAAATCCTTCCAGAAGAAAGGTGACTCAACTAGACAAAATGGAAGTGAATATAGTCAGATAAATCAATCGGATTCTCATGCAGATTGATGCAGATGCAAAAGTGTAGCAAGTTATTGATATTCAAGTTGCAGATATCCCTGATACCTATGGTATAATATTTGGGCGAGACTTCACCCGAGCATTGAATGGATATGCTACCACTAATTTCTCTCACGTGTGGTCGCCATGGAAGGGACTGTCAAATTAGATTCACATAGACCGAGAACCCAACATGAAATTCATGATTATGGAGTACAAAAACATCAATGAGGTGTTGTTTGTTGAAACGGAGTTGGGTAATTATTCTTCCGTGGTATATTAGGAAGAATCATAGCCTCAAGAAGAAGAGACGATTGAGGAAGTCCCTTTAGTATTATGCAACCCTCCTACCAATTTAGCCTATACACCTCAGAGCATGAAAATGCTGGTCAAATCAAACAATGATGAATCCTATGATGATGAGAATTTGGGACTACTTGATGGATTCTAGGATTTCATGGAGAAGTGTATACAAGATCAACTTAGCCTAGGAGCAAGAATGGATTTCCATGGGCTCTTGCTGCCTAGTTGGTGCAGAGTGCATAATGCTGCCCACTCAGAATTCAAGTGCTACTTATGTCATACAATAGTACAACACATCAAAGGACAAGTTATGCCTCAAAAGGAGTTGATGATTGGGTAGCATGCCACCAATCATGTTGAGCCAATATCCACTCCAGAAATTGCCAATGCAAGTGTGCAACCAAGAAGAAAGTAGTGTATAATTGACCCCAAAGTTAAGGAACCCTCCAAGTTCTAGATGCTGCACTTCGATGGATCCAAATCCAAGCAAGGAGCAAGCGTCGGATTTGAACTCATCAACCCTATGGGTAGGACTTACGTCACTACCCATAGGATTCAATTTTATTGAACAAATAACATAGCAGAGTATGAAGCATTGGTTCATGGTCTCTTGATGGCCCTAAGGAAGAAGGTTAAATTGATGCAAGTCTTCGAGGATTTAGAATTAGTAGTGAAACAGGTCAGGAAACTATATTCCTGCCATGATAGAAGACTAGCAAATTATAGGCATAGGGTTTGGGACCTCTTAGAAAGCTTAGATGCCTTCAACAATTAGCTGATCCCTCGATCCCAAAACCATACTGTTGATTCCCTAGCCCAAGCAACTGGCACCCTTCAACCATTATCACTGTCTGGCCTCAAAAGGTTCATCATCAAGCTTACCTCCACCCCATCTATTTCAGACAATGTTACCCATTTTCAGGTGTTCAATGATGACAAGCACATCCTAGATTTCATCACTAGTTCTGATGTGTTTGCAACTCAGATATTTGATGAGAGTGAGCCCGAAGAGGCTGAATTAGATATAAAAGGGGTCATCCATCTCAAGATAAACACTATCGCAAGGGGCATGGTCTAGCTTGAACACATATTTGACTTAGATTAGATTAGAGACCAGGATCAATAGGAAAAGAAGGATTCCATAAACAATCAATGTGACACTCACAACCTTAGAACAACTAAAGAGGTTAAAAATGTATTCATTGGAAAGGTGTGCACGTCAAAAGAAAAGAAAGGAATCATTGATGCTTTGTGAAAGTATCATGATGTAGTTGCTTGGAGCTCTGAGGATTTGAAGACGTATGACACCTCAATCATCACACACACTATACCTCTTAATTCAGATGTAAGACCATTCCAACAATGGTAGCATCCTATTAATACATTATTAGAGCCTATCATTTATAAGGAAGTATAGAAGCTGCTAATAGCTAGGATCATATTTCTAGTCAAGCACTCCACGTGGGTGGAAAAACTGGTCTCGGTTAGGAAGAAGAATGGAGAAATCAGATTGTGTGTGGACTTCTGCAATTTGAATAGAGCTTCAAAGAAAGAAAACTACCCGGTGCTCTCATTGGATGAAGTGTTGTAGATTGTCAATGGTTCGTAGATGATGTCTTTCCTAGACAGATACTTAGGATACAACCAAGTAATGGTGCATTACGAAGATAGGCACAAGACAACATTCACCACCAAGTGGGGAACCTTTGCATATAGAAGGATGCCGTTTAGACTAATCAATGTTGGTGCCCCTTTCCAACGTGCCATGGACATATTCTTCAAATATTTGTTTGGAAAGTGCATCATCATCTACATGGATGATCTCATTTTGTTTTCAAAGAAGTGAGGTGATCATGTTTCTAATCTGTGCAAAGTTTTTTAGAAGTGCAGAGAATTTGGGATTTCCCTTAATCCGAAGAAGTGCATCTTTGGAGTTGCAGAAGGTAAACTGCTCAAACATGTTATTTTGGAGAAAGGAATCTCAATAGACCCCGAGTGTATTTAGTCCCTCTTGAAGATTCAAGTACTAGGAAGCAACAAAGAACTAAAATATTTCTTTGGGGAGATAAAATTTTGTCAAAAAATTCATTATGGGCTTTGTTGAGATAGTCAAACCACTCAATACCATGTTGAAGCAAGATGCTAAAGTTGAGTGGGATCTAGAGGTGAAACATGCCCTCAAGGCAATAAAGAAAGCAATTGCTGATGCGCCCATGCTAGTCAGTCCAAATTATCTAAAGCCATTCTATATTTACTTGTTTGCTTTAGACCATTTGTGTGCTAGCATATTGAATCAAAAGGATGATGAAGGGAGCAAGCACCCAATTTGCTTCATGAGTGCTCCATTCAGAGATGCTAAACTAAGATACAACAATGTGGAAAAGTAGGTGTATACCTTGGTTAGGGGAGTGAAGAAATTCAAACATTACATCCTACGAAATAAGGTGTTTTCCATTGTGCCTGATCTGTCAGTGAAGACATTGCTAATGTAGAGCGAGTTAGGAGAAAGAGGAGCAAAATGGGTCACTTTTTTGCAAGGATATGACATGGAGATTGAACCAATGAAACTAGTAAGAGGGAAGGCCCTCACCTATACAATAGCTAAGCTAGTGGCTGAAGTAGAACCCAAGCTCACGGTTCAACAATATCAACTTGAAGATGTCTCTCCCAGAGAGTGGTATGACGATATTGTCTACTAGCTACCGAATAACAAGTGCCCAACCCATCTACAGGGAGTTCAAAAGCATGCTCTCTGACTAAAAATTAGTAGCTACATGTTGTGAGGGTCTATGCTTTATAAGAAGAATCATGAAGGGATCTACCTCAGATGTCTTAGAAAAGAAGTAGCACAAGTGCTAAAAGAGTTCCATGATAAGTTTGGCACCGGTCATGGGTTTGGTCCTTCAACCGCTCATCAGATCCTATAGGTTGGATACTACTAGACAACAGTCTTCAAGGATGCACATAGTCATGTCCGAATGTGCCACATTTGCTAGACCGCCACAACTAGAGAAAGAAACACTATTGTCCCACTGCAACCAGTCCTGGAGGTAAGACCATTTGCGCAATGGGGTCTCAACTTCATCAGTCTGGTAAGCCCACTATCTTCTGCTGGTCACAGGTACATTCTAACTACCTCTAATTATTGTACTAGATGGATAGAAGTGATTGCATGTAGGCAACGCACCATAGAGGTAGTTACTAATTTTCTTGAAAGTTTTAGTTTAAATCATTTCGGTTTCCCATACACTTTAGTTTGTGATAATGGCCCACTTTCTCCTCACTCAAATTTGCTAGTTGGGCCTTAGATTATGACATTTCCCTTAAATTATCATCCAATTACTATCCCTAGGGTAATGGCCTAGCTAAATCCACAAGCAAGAACTTAATCACTGTGATAAAAAAACTACTGGATAAGTATCCCAAAGATTGGCACACCTAGCTTCATTTTTCCCTTTGGATAGATCATACATGCCATAAGGCTTCCTTGGGTGATTCTCCATTCCACCTTATTTATGGCTTGGAGCTTGTGTTCCATGTCTACCTCAAGATCCCTACCCTCCAATTCATCAACACCTTCTATGAAGAAGGGGATCGACGCGAGGCCCGCTTAGCTGAATTGCTCCATTTAAAAGAAGTGCGTGACCAAGCTATTGAAATTTTTTCCAAACAACAAGGCAAGTTCAAAAGATGGTTCAATCGATGAGCCAAGGTCAAGGCCTTTAGAATTGCTGATCCGGTCCTATGTTGGGACAAGGCCCATGAAAACAAAGGGGGGCATGACAAATTTGACAAGCTCTAGCTTGGACCCTTTCAAATTTTTGAAATCTTAGGAGATAACACTTTCTGCCTCAAGACCTTAACTAGTGAAGATGTCTCATTTCCTGTCAACGGGAAACACCTCAAGTAGTATTTCCTCACCTGAGATCTTTTGAGCTAACTCTCTATAAATACTTGTACATAGGTTAGTTTAGGTTTCCTTGTTTTGTTGTCCTTCCATCTCGTTTTGTCGTTGTTTTGCTCATTTCTTGGTTGTCTTGTTTTGCTGAGGGTGTTCCTTCTTGATACGGTGGTCATGCTCGGTTTGAAGAATGATTCACTTTCCTGCTTCCTTTTGGTGTTCTATGGATAAATATTCACTCTTAACTAATGGTCTCTCTAACTACTACTATGGAATGGTCTCCTTATCTGAACTACTGACTTGACCTAGAACATGGCCCTTAGTTGAAACATCTCACATTTCATCTCAGATCTTGCACAAAACATACATTAATTGTTTCCGGTGAGTTGTACAGTGATTGTTATGATGGCCTGGCAAGCGAAAATTTAAGTCTACTTCAGCGACCACTATGACTCCAAACCCATAGTAAGCTTTGATGCTCACGCAGTTGAGCAAAAGAAAGAATACTAAAAGAGATGTCAAAAGGAAAGGAAATAAAATAAAATGTTAAAATCAAGCAACCATATGGGTGTGTAGGCAACTCTACTGGGGCTATGGATGCCTGGCTAGCAGTAGAGCAATGTTTGTGGGTTCACAACGACAACTCTGTCAAGGCTATGGACTCTTGATTGGAAGTGGGGAAATGTGTAGGTTACTTTTGGAGTTGGATGGTTTATGTAACTAGCTTGGTCAGATTAATGGTCGCTTGTCACAACCTTTGATGGAAAAGAACGAGTTCACCATATGCACACACTGCTGAGATGTTTTGTGATTTGATTTAGTTAAGGATCCCATTCTCCTTTGAGTCTCATAGTTCACTTTTGGAAACTAGCCCTTGGTTTGTGAAGCCAAATATTTTGGGTTCTGAATGAGAATCTATCCTTAGAATGCTTAGGAGTGTTCCTTGACAAAGTCGCCATTTTTTGTGCCTATAGCACACATGCCCCATTCAGAACAGGGACCCTCTCTTTTAGCTTTGTTGGGTTGCTTTTGCATTTACCTCATTTTATGTGCCCCCTATTTTGAGTCCTAAGTGGTCAAAGAGTCCTAGAGTTAGCATATGAAGTTGACCAAGTTTCACCAACCTTGAAATTTTCAAGCCTTTGGCCTCTACGAAGTTCCATTGGTGGTTTTCTTTCAAACTTCAAAACTGTCATCCCTCATAACCTGCGGGCCTACCCATGCAGGCTTCCCTTGGTAGAACTTTGTATTTCCTTTTCCGTCATTGTAGAAGACCAAGTTAAATTATACTCTTGCATTGCGGGGTCTACAACCTCTGCCACCATCTCTTTTTGTTGACTCATCAAACGGCCAACTCATGGGTACCATCCACTTTGTAGACCTCGTCGTTCCCGCCGTCGTTTATTTTGAACTATGTGTCAACTAGCTCTACTGACTCCTATATCTAGATTAATGGTGAGAATTTAATGCACTAAATTCTATAAATAGGCAATTTTGATAGGTCATTGTGATCAAAAAACTTTCAAAAACTTTTCAGAGCGTCCAGCCACCACCACCTTCGTGCCCGCAGGATCCCACCATCATTCGAAGCATCATCATTTGTAGTCCCTTCGCATACTTTGACGAGTTTTCTAGGTCATTTTTTTTATGCCATCCACATTATGAGTTTTCTTTTATTTTCACAAAATTTGTTAAATTCTAATGAAAGAAAGCTCAAAACTAGTTGGATCACATCACTGTGAACAAAACCCATGTTTTAAAACTTAGAAAATCTTTTGAAAATTGCTTATTAGGCACCTGCGGAACTTTCACCTCCCACAGGCATTCTTGAACTAGAGCCATCAGGTTCTTGCGGCCTGCAAAATTCCCAATGCCATTAGCTTGTTCCTTAAAACGATAAACTTCAAATGAATGATGTTCACCTCTTGCGGGCCCACGCATGCAGGAAGACCCTTCTCCATTACTATCACCACTTGGACTTAAATGAAGAACCATAAGTTAAGTAAGATTTTCACCCCCACAGGTCCGTGAGTGTGGGTTTCTGCACCCAGATTGCCCCTCATGTTGCACTGTTCCAAAACGGTTGATTGGTCCTGGCCACCTGCCTTGTAGGTCCTACGACATCCATGTCTCCTAACTTAACTCCACACATATTTCTCTTGGCGGGCCTTCCAATGTAGGTTTCCACTATCATGTTGCCACTGCTTACATGGTTATCCCCAAAGTGGAAAAGTCCTGGACTCCTTTCGTTGTGTGGGTGTCACCCCAGCTGTCTCTGTTCAGACCCTTTTAAGCATAACTGACTAAGTGTTGACTCC
Source organism: Sequoia sempervirens (assembly GCA_007258455.2). Lineage (NCBI taxonomy): Eukaryota > Viridiplantae > Streptophyta > Pinopsida > Cupressales > Cupressaceae > Sequoia > Sequoia sempervirens. The sequence continues at coordinate 1,241,537,402 of VDFB02271358.1, forward strand.
TTTGTGAGTTGCTCCTTGTAGACTTCCATCTGCAAGCCTTAACCATTTGTTTGCTATCCAAAATGGCCCCGATTGACCATCCATCTACCATGAAAACTCCACAGCGACGTTTTTCATCTAAGCTCAAAAGGACCAACCAAGCCTGTTGCTTGTGGACTATCCCTTGTGGGTTTCCCTCTCTGCGCGTCTGCCATTTCGCATGGCTAATGACCTCAGTCTATTCGCTACGTGGGGCCTGACCTCGCTACCTCCTTTTAGCCATTAGAAAATGAACAATCCATACCAAGGATCCTTGTGGACCCAACAGTGTGGACCACCTCTTGTGGGCTACTATTCCATCTCCGCCATCCCAAAACGGTTGACATCTACCATCCTTCTATCGCTCCTCACTTGCAATTTGTTAAACAAACTAAACTCCAAATGTGAGAAGATGTTGTCCTCCCTAGCTATGGGCCCCACATTGCAAGATGCCACTAGTGGGGTTCTACCCTGCCAGTACCATTTCAAACAACAGAGCCCAAAATGGCTGAGGCAAAACTTGCGTCCACAACCATGCCCCCCACATGCCAAAATGATCAATTTAATGATTTCAAAACCTCAAAATCGATCCAACACACTTGTTCAAATGATGTAATACCTTAGTGGGCCCCACCTCATCTCGAAAACTCTAATGCAGGTGGATCAATGTGGGTTGTTGTGCATTGTTCATCGTCCCTTTGTAGCTGCCCTCAAAATATGGCTGCCAGCCTAGGGAAGTTCTCACCCCTGGGCCCACATTGCCATATCTCCCTAAAAAAAAAGGAAGATGATGATTGTAAAAGAATGTTATGATCTTTAAATGATGAATTATTCAATCTAACGTTGATTTTGTAGGATTTTTCTGACATCCTCATGTTTTATGTGTAAACATATTGATAGCTTCTTTGATTGTAGGATATATGGAATCAGCTACGAGACCTTCAGGGGAAATTGTAGAAAAGGAAAAGGGCAAGAAGGCTGCCAAAGCACCAAGGGGAAAAGAGGACAAGGATCAAATGAAATATGAATTCCATGGTGTGGAAATCAGCACTAAGGTCACCACAGAATGGGACACTATTTTAGATACAAACCTGGGACATATAGACCTTGATGAACTCAGGCAACGATTCATTGCCAACCATACCATGGAGAATGCCAAGAAGATAAGGAAAAGTGTATTAGATAAGGCCACTAGTTTCCAACCTTCCCTAGTGGCTCCTAAGCTAGTAATGGCCTGCAAAGATGCATATCAAGAAACAACCAAGAGAATTGTGGACCAAGATGGCAACATATTGGATGACTTGTCCTCCAATTCTATAGGATAGAATTTCCACATCCCCACCTTTGATGAGATGGAGGAGAGATAAAAGGAATATGTAGAGAGCACATGGAAGGTTGACCCCCTCAAATACAAGAAACTAATCAATCAATACTAGCTGAAGGAGAAGAGGGGAAGCACAAACAAAGTACCCCAAGAACTATTCAGGAGTGATTTCCACGAGGATTACCACAATTTGGTAACCTTGTTGAGTAGGGTCATGGGCCTCCCAACTGCAGTATACTTCCAAGAATGGATGCTCTATTTAATAGAAGAAATCATCAGAGGGAAAACCAAGTTCCATTGGGCGGGAATGATTAGTAACTACCTACATGAACAGTTTGTGATAGTAAAGAAGAGCTCCCAATTCTACATGACCTCGTACTTGGTCTATCTGCTAGCTAATTGCATTCAATATATAGGTCTATTTGTGGCACCAAGCCAGACTTCAGGAAAATAACTAAAGTTCTATGATAGATACCCCCAACTCTTGTACATAAATTTCAAGAAATATTATCACAGGGTGAATGATGCCTTTATCGGGAACATTATTAGATTACTGGAGGTTACTTCGAAAGGAGAGTTACTCACAGTGAAAATGCCTTCATTCGATAGTTTGGGTTCCTCTTTATTCAATTTCCCAAGTTTACCTATATCAGAACTAAGGGCTTCTTTGAGAGGCCGTATAAGCTGCCTCAGTATCCAAATGACCAACTGATATTGCTTAAAATCTCCAGGGAGCTACAACACACACATAATTTTCTAAGTGACAAGCATCGGTTGAGGATTCCTTATCCCCTCACATTCGACCAAGGTATGTATGTAATCCCTACATCCCAATATGTGGAATATTCTGAGAAAGAAATCATTGAATACAACGTGGAGCTCCACACTACCCGGCCACGAATGGATCCATATGGCAAGCTAAAGAAGATGGTTGGAAAAGAATATGCCCATCTACACAATGTTGAGGACTTTTGGGAAAATTGCAGAGATGATAAAGAAGTGCACATGAGGCACTATATGTGCATGATGACGTACTTTTTTAAAACAATTAACTTGTTCCCGGTGCCAAATCAAGTTGTGGAAGAAGAAAATACTGTAATTGATCCAAGATTCGATGCCATCGCCAACCTGTCATTGCCTTTGATTGATTGGGATGAGGAAGAGATCAATGACCTTGATATTTTGACAAAGCCAATTGAATCCCAAACAAAGCAATGGATTGATGGGAAAATAGCTCAGTTGAAACTACAAGGGGCCACTTTAACTTATGGAGAGCTTGAAGATGAGCTCGAGAGTGAGACTGATAGTAGAACTATTGCTGCCCCATCTAGGGAAACTTCAAAATTTCCTCCCACTACTAGGTCAAGGAAGAGGAAAGAAGTAGTGGAACGCCAACCTAAGCATAAGGTATATTCAAGAAAGGCGTCATGGGGCAGGCCCTCTACGAAAGAAAAGAAATTAGGTGGTTTCATAGAGATGCTCACCATTCAGGAGGACCCCCTCTATGAGGGAGAGGAAGTAGAGTTTGAGCAACCTAAATCTCTGCTCGGTGCCTCTACTCTCGCTGCCACTACTATTGCCACTACCATCACTCCTCTGCTTGCATCTCAGGAATTGCCCACTTATTCTCTGCCCGCGGGTGAAATTTTGGCTCACCTTGCCTCCACCTCACCTACTACACAAATTATGGTGATATATTCTTTCTCTACAACCACTTCTCCACTCTCTTCTTCCTCCATGTCTCGATCAACCACTATTCCCTTGGCCTCTACAATGACAATTCCCACACTTACTCTCCCAAAAGCTTTCGCCAAGCATATGTAAAATATACCAATGGAGCTTTCTAGAGTATTAATGAACCCTGCAATGTAGGCTTCCCTAGCTCAAGTTGTCACTAGCCTTCCTGTCCCTCCTCCAACTGAACCACCTACAATGTAGGCAACAATGCAAATTTTTGAGTAGTTAGAAAGATGAGAAAGGGAGATATCCAAAGAAATGGAAGAGGAACCTGATGACTACCATGAGCATCTGGAGCACCAACACTTAGTCATTGATGAGGTAGTTCATGAAGAAGAAGAGGAATCACAATCCTCTGGGGAAGATATTGAGGATCCTAGAGCAAACTACATTGTGGAAACCTCTTACCAAGAGCTTGAGGAAGAGTTGGCCAAGAAACTCAAGGATGTTGGAGAAGAAGTTGAAAGGAAATCCTCAGAAGAGAAAAGAGATTAAAATGAAGAAAGGGAGGTAGCTAAAGAACCTCCAACCAGGGAACAAGATAAGATCCTTGGCCGTGATGAGGAAATGCCTCCCTCAAGGGAAGAAGAAGAAAAGAAGCCCGAAGAATTGAATTGGAAATAATGAAGAACATCTCTGAAGGGGAAGATAGTCCACGAAGAAAAGGCTATATGTGTTTGGGATTTAGATGAAAAAGAGGTAGAAAAGATAGAACAAGAGGCTCTAGGCCATGCAGAAATGGAGATCCAACATGTCCGAAGAGAAGAAGGTGATCATGAATCACCGAAAGAAGGATATCAAATGCCTAAATGGTTGGATAAACAACTGCAAAAGAAGGCTCCCATCCTCATGGATCCTAAGAAAAGATTAGAAGCCATCTTGGCCTCAACACAAATAGGGATGAAGAAGGAGAAGAAACCAAGGGTTAGATCCCATATAACAATGGATGTATTGGGATCAAGGACTATACAAATAGCTACTCAAGTGGTGGAGGGATAAGGATTCGGCTATAACATTTCCACCATTCACTTGGGGACAACCACCAGGGAGTAGAAAATTGACCATATTCAGGGATCTGTTGCCACCATTGTGCATCAAATGAATAAGGACAAATCCTCTAAGGAGGAATTAAAAGCACAAATGGCAGACTTAACAGCCTACATCCAACAATGGTCCTCTGCTGAAGATCTGCCAATAACCTCATCTGCCCCACCTCAGTTACTATCCAATGATCATATCAACAAGATTGAAAGAATAAATAATTGGACTAGGGCTATAGAGGAATGGTTATGACAGGTGGTTTACAATGGAGATATGGGTATTGGCCATGCTACTCGGTTAGCAAATAAGTTTAGAGATATGCAAAATCAGCTCGAGGGAACAAGGAAATTTTGTATTGACTTCCTAGAGCTGTATAGAATCACATACCCCAAGCTCAAGGCTATCCTCAAGATTATGAAGAGACTGTGGGAAAAGGAGCTGGCACTGGTAAAGAATGATCATTGGCTTGTTGAGACCTAGAAATTGGGCCTTGACCATAGGAGAGAAATCCTAGAGCGGATGCTCAATGAAGTAGAACTTGATATAGATTGGGTCAAAGAACATCTACCAGACTGTGGAGAATATTTGAAGCTCATGATGGACTATGGCATGCCTTCTATTGAGCTTGATCCTCAAAAGATAAAGCCTTATTTCAATAAGAAGATGGAGAACGGAGCCATGGACACACTCACGCTAGATTTTATGGACTTTGTTGCTTGAGCTTTTTCCCAATCAGAGAAAATAATCAAGAATATGTAGAAATGTGATAAGGATTGGGATGTAAATACTAGCAGGTCTAGAAAATTGAGTTTTCAGGTGCTCCAATCTGATATAATGGAGTGGAGCAAGATTTATGTGCTAATTAGAAAATTTATAGAATACACTACTATGAAGAAGAATGAAGGAAATCTAGTCATTTATGAGGAGTTCCTTGCAAATTAGCTGCAGCAAGGAAATCGACTAAAGGACAAAAGTGCTACAGTGTTGGCCACTAGAAGACAAATTAGGCTAGAGGACAAAGATGTAATTTTAAATTGTAAAATATTAAGGGGTAGGTGAAACCCTAGTTTGTAGTGAATCTTGGCCACACAATGGGATTGAATCTTGGCCATTCATTTTTTTTTTTGGACAGTATAAATAGGGAGTCTCCTTTCATTTCCAAGAGAGAGTTGAGTTTTTGTAAAGACATGCTTCTGAAATTCTAATAGAAGTTCAGTGATTTTGGCGGATTCTTGAGTTTCATCTCATGTTTCATGTTTCTTCGCCTCATAGTTAATATATTTGAGTAGATTTACTTTGTTGTTCTATGTGTTTAGCATGTTGTAGTAGATTGATAGGTGTTGATCATTGATATTGAAGAATTTTGTTGTGTTGATGCCCTTTCTTGTTCATGTTTTTTGCTATTTATTGATGATAAATAGCAGTGTAAAGCTAATTTGAACATTAGTTGAATGTTGCACTTAAATTCTATCTTTTATTCATGCTTTATGGTGAATGAAAGATTGAAAATATGTAGACCTTAGAAGATTGCACTAGTTTCATGAGATTGTGAATTGATTTGGTTAAGTGGAACTTAGTTTTGGGAAGGCTGTCCATTGTAGCATCCTCCAATATCAGTGTTCATCGGTAGTTTCAGGTCTAGGAACTTACTCTCTTCCCTGCCCATTTTAATTTTCTTTTGAATAGTAATTTAGGAAATTTTCAAGCATCATTGTACATTGTAAAACCAAATTTGATGACAAAAGTAGAGTTTTAGATTGTTGTTTTGAACTTGCAACAATAGGACATAACTTCATAATTATATAAAGTCCATTCAAATAACCAATTCCCCTCCAAATTAACATACGTAGGGATGCCTTATGATTACCAACAAGATCACATTGAACCATTTGAGACATTCCAAGCAAGTCATGACCTAACACCCGAGAGACCTTGGGATAATTTTCTGCAACTAGTTTGTAGGAAGTTACCTTTCAAGAGAGGTAAAGCACTTATGCATTGTCTATGTTGAGAAGTGCAAAAACACCCATCAACATGCAACAAAACAACAAACTTCAATCACTGAACACCTTTCACCAGTCTGTCCAGACTATATGAACTCACACAACAATATTGAAACATGACTTCCAAATCACCAATATTCAAGTCACTTTTCCAGAGCATAGAAAATACCTTCACAAGACATATTCCAAATCTGAAAGATATGAAACATAATGGAAAAGAACTTCAGAGCAACAATATTTCTCCCATTCCATAGAAGACCAACTCTACCAAAATAGTTCACAAACTGGTGAAGACAACTTTCATTTACCATCAAGACAGTAGCTAAAACTTAGGAGATATCACCACTAAATCCTCATTAACAAACCTTTAGATCCACACAAGCATAGGATCAACACAGGAGAAATGCAGAGCACATACCAGAGCACATTCTGAACACTTTCATCATTCTAACTTCTCTTATTTATTAAATTTTCTCAAAAGCACTTGGAAACTTATCGAACCAACACATCTGCAACACTATAAAGATAGCTCCATGTACTCACAACATCCCAGTAGCATCTCAATTATACATTTACAATCTGCAACATATTGAACTACGTTGACATCAATGACAACACCACCAAAACTAGCTCATACCTGCAACACCATGGCAAGTATATTTCAGTGTATTTGATGATGGTTATTATTTTCACATTTATATTATTAATGCATCTGATTTTCCTAGGATCATCTAATGATTTTTTATTTTCTATTTTTCTTCTTACGATATAATACCCTAGCTATTTGCACAATTGAGTACTTGTCTTAAAAAGCAAGTTCGTAAATAGTTGGAATGCTTATTGATGACATTGGCTAAGTTATCTCCATGGGCTATAGTCTACCCTACACTTGTTGATATCAATGCCCGTGAGGGTGAACCATCAAAGGAGCTCCAACATATATTATATTGTTGACTCGACAAAAAACTCAACAACTTAAAAAAAATCTCAAATTTCATTAAAAATGTATTTTTTTTGCAATATTCAATGATAAGATGCATCCAATGACTCAATAAATGAGTACATAAAAGAAAAAGGTTGAGTCTCGTTGTATTAGATTGATTTGAAAGAAAATGGGTACAAAATGGCATCCTCATGTGGAATGCGTTGATACTGATAGTCTGAAACAAAATGAAACTAGCAAATTGTTTTTGTAAAATTGAAAGTAAATACTAGTGACTACATTAATATATTTTATAAATTTACATCTTCCTCTTCCCATGTCTAATAAAAAGTAGGGGAGAGGTTGAACTAGATGATATTATAGATGAAGAATTGTAGGAAAAATTATAAACTTGGACTTGGAGAGTCCCTGGAAAATCAAATGAATTCAATGGGAGTTTGAAGGCAACACCCCCAATGGGGTTGAGGGGTAGTGCCCCTTGTGGGGGTTTGGGGGAAACTCCCCCAATGGGATCAAGGGGTATCAACCCTTGAGGGGGTAGCTCCCCCAATGGGGTCGAAGGGAAATGCCCCCAATGGAGTTGAGGGGTAACACCCACAACAGGATCAAGGAGCAGTGCCCCTTGCAAGGTTTAGGGGAAATGCCCTTGATGCACTTCAAAATATAGGGTGGGGTCGAAGGGCAGAGCCCCAACCACCAAGCCTAAATTAAGACCTCCAAAACCACACAAACCTCCATGGTGTACATCATTTTGGGTAAGTGTTTTTTTGTGAAGGAGAGCAACTAATAGATTGAAAAAATGAAATGAAAATTCATTTTTAGCAGCCATAGGGAGAGACTTTTCTGAGCGGTTGAGTTTTTAGCATGAAATCGCTAAGTTTTGGGCGAGTAATTGCCAAAAAGTTAGTTAATTTTTGTCATTTGCACAACAAGTAAAGGATGGTGAGTAAATGGTGGAAATACTTGGTGTGCAAAAATACTTGCGAGTTTTTTGCATCTCGCTGAGTTTTCTACGAGTTGTGCATCTATGTTTGACATAATGTGTAATTTTTCACTTAAACAGTAGAGGAAAACAAAGACATAAGAAGCAGGGAAAGGTAGTCATAATACAGTATTAAATTATTCATCCCATATTTACTGGGTATAGCTAAGAGTCTAAGACTGAAAGTTTCATATAAATGCACTTTTCATGAGAAGCGTCTCCTTGAAGACAAAGCACCACAGATAATCCTAGAAGCTAGAAAGTGCTAGCAATTTGTTGGTGGTTTGTAAGTCATCTATTGGTGGCTTGTAAGTCATTACATATTGGTTGATAAAACAAGTCTCCCTCCATTCCATTTTCTACATTATTCTAATTGGGTATTTGATATTCATATATTCTAAAAGGCATAGCATTGAAGGGGAATATTTGTCATTATTTAAGTGCATAGTATTATTTTCTTGGAAAGAATGCATGTAATTGTCCTAATAGTCGATTTTATATAGATATTCTTGTATACACTGCCATACATAAATTTCCTACAGGTTTTAATAAAGGGAAATGTCCCACCATAATAGAGAAGGAACTTAGTCTCACACAAAATATTTTGGGGATTACAACTTCTTATATAGAGAAAGGGAATTATTAAGTTTTCAAGAACTTTAAACCATGATCTCAAAAGCACTAAATTTTCCTAGAAACTATGCAACACACATACAACATTGTCAAAAACTCTAGAATACAACAAACACCAAACACAAGTAATGGAACACAAACTCTTAAAATCAATGTGAATAAACCCTACGTGCAAAATTGTCCTTTTACAAATTATAAACCACAAGCCCAAAGAAAATAGGTTGGAAACCATAAAAAAATTGTAGTAATCACAAAATGAATCACATCTAAATTTGCAAAATCCCACAAGTCATAGATACTAGTTCCAACAAAAATCATCTAATTTTTATGACCTACACACACTAAATCCAAAAGAAAAAAATTAATTAAACTCTTGAATACGGTAAGCCATAAACAAAAGCTATGACACAACTTTTACAACCTATAAACTCTAAGCCACACAAAGCAAAATTGTACCAGAAATATGGAATCAAAATAAATCTAAAATAGAAAATATGGATATACTCTCAAACCATATAAATAGTAATCGAAAAAGTAATGAATTGCATTGAAAACTATCAAAAATAGAAACCATAATCACAAAACTAAACACCACAAAATTCCAAGATCCTTTACCCCACACATTCCCTAAACACAAGGGTACAATTTAAAAACATGAACCTTAAGCCTAAAAATGAAAATATCACCTTTACAAAGCCTATAAGTCTAAGAAAGTAAACATTTCCTTGTAAATAGAGCACATGAAAAATTCTAAACATGATAAAATCATAAAATAATGAACAATTAAAGCTTATGGGACAAAATTGCAAAACAATGCCTATATGAAATCTGCAAGCCCAAATAAGAAAAACTTGTCTGGTAAATAAACCACATAAAAATATTACAAATATGAAAAAAAAAAAAAATTTTTTGGCAGCCTACAAAAATTGACCCTAAATGTAGAAAATCATTAGCATATAAGATTGCAAAAACTCTACAAATCACATAAATCCTAGTTCTATCCAAAAATCATCAGGTTTTTGACAATTTAAAGAAACCAATAGCAGAAGAAATCATAGCAAAATCATAAATCAATTAAATCCTTAACATAAAAAATAGCAAAAAAGATTTCAAACCCATAAACCTTAATCCCAAAACCACAAACCTATCCCTTAAAAACTTATAAACCTAAATCCCCAAAAAGAAAAAAATTACCATAGAAACATCAATACAAACATTAAACAAAAAAAGATGACAATAAACAAAAATCTTCAAAATCAAAAATAGGAAATTCGCCCATCAAACCTAAGTAGAGAAAAATAAAAAAACTAAAATATAAAATGAATAGCATGCATCATCATAAAAAAATTTCTAATACCAAGTGGATTAGTTGTATGTTGGTATGCTCAAAATTCAGTTATCATACATTCCTTCTATTTTGTAAAGACTTCAAGTGCATCATTTTTACAGATATTTATTTCATGATCGCTTATACCAAGAGTGGCTTTGTCTTCTAGAGCATATTGACATATTAAGTTTCTTTTCCACAATGAAGGAATGATAGGCTAGAAATCTATTGTAACACCACATTTTTGTTGATGGTATCGGCCATTAGAATTCTTTTTATACTCACTTTCTATGTATGTTGGTAGTTAGACATATATGAGATACTAGTTGTTATCCCATGCTAATTTGTTGTTTGAGCCCCAGAGTACTTTTATGACCAAGTTGTGAGTCAATATAAAATTGTCACAACTTAGATTTCTATTGGCACGTGACAAGATTTGACAAGTGCAAAGCATTAGGCATTTTTTTTCTTTTGTGCCTTATTTGTACACGTGTAGTAAAGCACTATAGTTGTTAGGATTCTCCATTATGGGAACATAGACAACGTAATAGTCCCCGTACCCAAAATTTCTAGTGAATCATTTACATCTGAAATAGTCATCTCATTATTCATTTAACTCACATACCCTAATTTTATTGGCATCCCCATCCTCATACTATTACCGGTACCCTGCATCTCCTAAAAACTATGTAAAGCACCCATATGGTTATGAAGCTTTTTGGTTGTGGAATCTTTGTTGGCAACACAAGGGAAAACAACTGAGAGGGGGGGGTGAATCAGTTGTCACAAAAATTCAAAACTTATTCAACTTATTAACCTTATTCTCAGATCTAATTATTAACCATGAAAACATAAATCATCAAAACATCAAAAACACACATAACACCAAGATTTTTTTACGTGGAAACCCTATTAGGGGAAAAACCATGGTGGAGGTTAGTCCACAAGATTATACCCTGTTAAAAGTATAATGAAAATGAAATATGGGGAATGCACATGCATTCAGGAACACTACCTAGAGCTCACTGCTCAATTACAAAGGAAGACACATTGTCTTACAAAAAGATTCAGATTACAACCATCCATATTTTGAACTGAGAAAATAACATCTGCTAATGCCTGATTACAGTTCCGGTTAAGCACATGAACAATTCTTTACTCTTTTGCACACTTCTTCACACTCTTCTTTGCCTTCGAATGATATTCACACATACAAGCACACTCTGGCATACACTTGCACACTCTTGTACCCTCCTACACTCTACAATTTGAATAAAAAATTTCTCTTATATATCCACAACAAGAAATTTCATCCCTTCATGTCGGCCTCAACAAAAATAATAAAATGAATATAAACTATTGGCCCAAAACATTAAAGATTAACAATGTGAATCAACCAAGGTTGGCCATAGCTTATTGAGGACCCAAATCAACATCTCCAACATGAAAACACTTTAATTAATTTCTCCTCAAAGATCCACAACGCGCTACAAACACTATGTCGGCCAAGAACAAGAAAAACATGAACACATAAGAGAAAATCGCCAACCATGAGCACAACGATCAATGTGGATGTGCAAAAAAGATAGAGAATGATCTAGAAACATCCACAAGCATCACAAATCACAAGAGAAGCATCCACAACAACTGCACTAACTAAAATAGCATCATCTTCAATCAGGAACATCGATTGAAGCAATAGAAAAATTATCAGAATGAGAGTCTTCATAACTCGATCAAATCTTCACGTGTATCTTTGAAACTTGACATGGATAAAATAGATATACTCAGAAACAAACCCTTTAGTCCACAGCCTTTGATCAATAATGTACATAAATAACTAGCATACTGAACTTCACTTCACCACTGACAACTTGCAGCTCATTTATTACAATTTTCTCAATATCCTCGACATATACAACTTCAAATGAATTAATCCTAATAATGTTGACATCAATGATAACCACATATCAGCAACACAACCACAACATCCAACAATCTCCCCCTTTGGCATTGATGGCAACACATGATGTGAAAGACACCATCAATGTAGCTAACTCTTGACACTTAGTCCCCCTTAGGATTTGACTCATCTTCCTCAACACTTTCACATAATATTTCTCCCCACAAGGCTCTTCTAGCTAGATAATCACTAGTTTTTTACATAACTCTTCTCCCCCTTTGACAACAATGACAAATATCTCTAAGCTCTTAACCACATATCTGAATTTCTAAACCATCTAACTACTCCCCTTGAGTAGCAACCACCACAACATCAATCTGAATTAAGATATGATTGTGAAATGCATGGACTGATGCAATGCAATGCATCCTTAGTTCTAATTAAGAGGGGTAATCACCCCTAACTTCCCTTTGAGATACTCAAAATTATCCTTAGGCAACGAATTGGTAAAAATATCTACAATTTGCTCCTTAGTAGGCACATACTCCAATCTAACTTCCTTTTCACTTACCTTCTCCCTCAAAAAGTGAAACTTGATAGATATATGCTTTTTTTTTTAATGCAGCACCAGATTCTTGGAAATGTTAATAGCACTTGATTCATCATAGAATATAGCAATAGGCTCATCATATACAACTCTGATATCCTTCAGCATCTGTTTCATCCATAGGACTTGAGTACAATTGTTAGCAACAGTAATGTATTCGGCCTCTATAGTAGAAAAGGAAATGGCATTCCACTTCTTGCTTAACCATGAAATTAGCTTCTTACCCAAGAAAAATGCTTCGCCACTATTACTTTTTCTATCATTCACATATCTTGCCCAATCAACATTAGTAAAGGCACTCAAGGTAAGATCATCATCTTTAGGATACCATAGACCAAGATCAATAGTTCCCTTCAAGTATCTAAAAATTCTCTTCACAATAGTCACATGAGATTCCTTCGGATTAGCTTGAAATATTGCAAAAATACATACAAAATTCATGATATTAGGCCTTTTTTGAGTTAAATACAACAATCCACTAATCATTGATCTATATCTTGTCTAATTTACTTTTAGAGAATCATATTTTGTTGTCAACTTGCATCTAGTCACCATGGGTGTATCAATTGGCTTTGAATCTTCAATACCAAACTTCTTCAACAATTCCTTCACATACTTGGACTGAGATATAAAAATCCCTTTATCTAACTAAGTAATTTGCAATCCCAAAAAGAATTTCATCTCACCAATCATAGACATCTCAAATTTATTATGCATCTCATTAGCATACTTCATGCACAAACCATCATCTCCTCCAAAAATGATATCATCAACAAAGACTTCAACAATCAGATCTTTATTATGATCAATCTTGAAATACAGATTACTATCAACAATACCTTTGTTAAATCCAAGCTTCAACAAATACTTATCCAATCTTGCATACCATGCTCTAGGGGCTTGCTTGATTCCATACAATTATTTCCTCAACTAACACACCATATCTTCCTCGTCAGTCAACTGGAATCCATTAGGTTTCTCAACATACACTTCTTCCAATTCACCATTTAGAAAAGCTGATTTGACATCCATCTGATAAACTTTATAGTTCTTGTGAGCAGCATAGGCAAGAAATAATCTTACAGCTTCAATTCTAGCAACATGGGCAAAGGTCTCTTCAAAATCAATTCCTTCCATCTGTGAATATCCTTTACATACCAGTCTTGCTTTATTTCTAACCACTTCACCTTGCTCATTCAATTTGTTTCTAAAGATCCTTTTGGTTCCAATTACATTCTTGTCCTTAGGTCCATGAACAAGAATCCATGTATCATTCTTTTCAATCTATTTTAACTCTTCTTTCATTGCTTCAACCCAATGCTCATCTTTACATGCTTCATTCATACTATTAGGCTCAGTCTTTGAAATCAAGCAATACTCTTCCACAATTTTTCTCCTAATCTGGACACCTTTGTTCTTATCACTTATAATCTGATCTTCTAAATGATTCAGTCTTACATAGCTCAGAGTCTTCTTAGGATGTTCTTCAACTTCAAGCTCTTCTAGTCTTTCTTCTGCTCTTTCACCAGTTTCTCCTTCTTCTTCATTTTCTTGATTTACCAGATTGATTTGCACTTGATTTGTAGTCTAAACTTTCTTTCCTTGGTTTGTATTGTCATCCTAATCATTAGAGTCATATCCACAGGTTCTGGATGGTGTACCTAAGTCTTCATCAACCTTAACATTTGCACTTTAAACCATTTTCTTCAATCTTTTATTATAACATGGGTAGGCCTTGCTTTTAGTAGAATAAACCAAAAAGATACCTTCATCACTCCTAGCATCAAACTTCCGTATGTCTTCATCTCTCTTAATATAACATCTGCTTCCAAATATCTTGAAGTATTTAATAGTAGGATTTTGACCATTCCATAGCTCAAAAGGGGTCTTACCAATATCACTTTTGATTTGTGCCCGATTGAGTGTGTACACAGTAGTACTCACAACTTCTCTCCAATAGATACGAGGAACATTTCATTCCAGCATCATAGTTCTAGTAGCATCTTCAATTGTTCTATTCTTCCTTTCCACAACTCCATTTTCTTGAGGGGTCTACGGTGCAGATAATTGTCTCTTTATTCCATGTTCTTCACAAAAAGAATTAAATTCACTAGAATTGAATTCACCACCTCTATCTGATCTCAGACATTTAATCTTCAAACCCGTCTTTGTCTCAACCATAGCTTTAAAGATCTTGATATTTTCAAGTGCTTCAGATTTCTCCCTTAAGAAAGTAACCCATACCATTCTAGAATAATCATCAATGAGTAACATGAAATACCTGTAGCCTTGTAAACTTCCAACCTTAGAGGGACCACACATATCAGTATGCACAAGTTCTAACAATTCATTTAAACAATGCTTTTTACTCCAAAATGAAATCCTAGTTTGCTTTCCCAACTGACATTCCTTGCATATTGCATTAGTAGGTTTCACCAACTTAGGTAGATCTCTCACAACCTTAGTGGAACTTATCTTGACAATATTATCAAAGTTAACATGACACAATCTCCTATTCCATAACCAAATTTCATCAACTTGAGCAATCAAACAACTTTTACTAGCAGAACTCAAGTGAAAGATATTACCTTTTATTTTTGTACCTTATGCAATTTTATTTTCGGAACTCAATATTTTGCACTTTCCATCCTTGAATTGAAGAGTGTATCCCTTATCAACCATTTGACCAACACTCAAAATATTATGCTTCAATCCTTCCACATACAAAACATCATTAGTATTATGCTTACCATCAAGAGAAATGCAACCTCTTCCATGGATCACACCAACTGTATTATTATCAAATCTCACAACACCACCATCATAATTTTCCAAGCTTACAAACTTACTTTTGTCTCCTGTCATATGATGTGAACATCCACTATCAATTACCCATTCATCTTTTTCTTCAACTCGAGCAGCTAGGGCTTTCTCCACATTTGTGCAACAAATAGATTTAGTAGATACATGATTATTTTCCTTGATACAATAAATACCCATTCATCATCACTTCTATTTCCTTTATTAGATTCATCATTGTCACACCTTCATCAACAACATAGTAAGACTTCTTCTGAAATCTAGGCTTGTTATGTCTTGGTTTAGGAGCTCTTTCCAGACACCTTGGGGCGAGTGCATGAATTTGGGTTACACTTTTGTGGCCAACTTCAAAAAAATATTAGAAATGACATAACGCGAGTGCATTATAACATGCTCACATTATTTCATTTTAAAAGCAAAAAAAAGTGAAAGCTGTTCATTTTCTCTTTTATGTTTTTTTGCTCTGCCCACAGCCAAAAACCCTCATTTTTGCGCTTGTGTTCTAGGAGGAGGCATTCTTCAAAATTCATCAATAATAGTTGCTTTTCATTCACAAAGATGGCGCCATGACGACAAAGAGGTGCAGGAGGTAAGTATTGTTTGCTATTTGTTTTGAATTTCTTAGTTTCAAGTTGATTTTGTTTGTTTTAGGTTAGATTTGATTTTTTTTTTTTAATTTGTAGGAGATGCAAATAATCCTGAAAATCCTCAACAAGAAGAACAAGAAAATCCTCCTCAACAAAATCAACCTCCCCCACCAATCACTCAACACCCTCCTGGCACTCAACAAAATTTGAGGAGTGAAATTGAAAACAACAAAAAATAAATTGAGGATCTTATTAGTAGGTTGAGTGATCCAAATGCTTTAACTGCAGAAAGAATGACACTAGAAAATTCAATGAAAGAGATGTTAAAAAATGTAGATTCAATAACCCAACAAATAACGAGATGGCAAGATAGGAGGTAGGCAGCTAGGGAATATTATGCAAATAAACTATCATATAAACAAGTAAAAGATTTAAAAATTACTAAAGGTGATTTGTGCTCTCTATTCACTAACCCTAGAACAAATCAAAATCTTAGCCTCAATGCGAAGAGGTTTCCTATTCATTGGTGCCACCACCAAGAGATTAGGAACCGTTTTTATGATAGGTGGTACTTGGTCTTTGATTACCCACCGTGCAATAATTGTGAAGTCCCCCAATATTTTCTTCGGAAACTATACAGTGAGTTTGTATTGAACCAAATCCCAAATTATTTTGATATGAGGGAGTTCCAGGGGAGAGGTGGGGGGTTGTCTCAGGATAGGCCCGGTGCACAGCTAGATCTTGCGTGGCAAGGGAGATGACCTCTTGCTAGGCCACCTCGTGAGCACGTTGTTATGCCTATCATTGCGAAGGAGAGTGTTGATGTAGAGACATTGCAAGCGATCAACACTTTGACCCCACCAGCACTCAGGGGGTTGCTATGCAGGAACCGTATGTTGCTATGCAAGATCCGTATGCTGCTACACAAGAGCCGTATGCTGGTATAGGGATGGAGAGGATGGCTGACATTTTGCATCGTACATATGGCATTGATAGTTAGGTAAAAGTCAACATGTTCATTGAATTTAATTTATTAAATTTTGATTCTAAAATGCATGATTAACTAATTTAGTTTTATTATTTTAATAAAATTGCAGGGTCACAGTGTTGAGACTAGATACACCAGTCCTCCACCTACTTATTTCTGCAGTACACCTATCAGTGGGGTATGTAACTAGTAAACAATTATAAATTAATTACATGTTAATAGCACTATTTTACGAATGGTTTTTTAATACATGTGATTTTGGATGTTGAACAGGCTAATATTAGTGGTTTCAAACAAACACCTCCTAGTGCCAGTGGATTCACTCAAACGTACATAGAGGTAATAGAATAAACAAAACTTAACTAATGAATTATACTTAATATATTTGTGTAGTTTATATACATATTGTTGGATACGTTGCATTACATATCATGCAAACTCAAAGAATTACTTCAAATTCCATAACTAATAACTAGATGTTGATAGATGACAAAATTTCATCTGTACAATATAGTTGTTTAGAAAGTCAACATAAGCATCGCGATGCAATTACTCACATGGAGGCATGTGCTTGAAAAGGTGCACCACCATGACAAACTATGGATGCTTGGAAAAAATCTATGAAACCATAATAGTAAGCAATAACATAGACAAGGTAGTTAGTGATGCAGAGCATCATATCAAAACACTCAACCATCATGGCACATCTGATGTAGAGCATCCAACAAACACCATCAACATCATTTCTTCAAGGGATTTCAATCCCAAATAAAATTAGGAGAAGATCAAATATATTTTCATCAAAAATCTACTTTTCATTCAACCAAAATCCACTCAAATTCTCTTAGCCATTCCATAGGCCATCATTCATCATTCCACTAATCAGTATTCCAATTGACTCATTCAAAGAAAAAACCATATTAAAGAAATTTTTGACTTAATCAATTAGATTCACATCATTCTCAACCACCATAAAAACAACATAAACCTGATTATTGACACTTGAACAATTCATCCTTTCATTTATTCACCAAGGCAAAAAATCAACTAAACCATACCTCACTGTTATCAGTCCATTATCAAGCACTGTACTCACCATATTTTGATTGCAACAGTCTATTTACAAGTTACAAACTCCTGCTACAACATAATCTTGATTATCATCTTGTGGTTAATCACCAATTTTCTCAAAAGGCTTCATAATAGTCACCCATCCAACCATCAAAGTCACCAAACCTGTCTTATACACTTTAACCAAATTTAGTAACATCAATCATATCATTAGTTTGATATTAACCAAGCACTCAATCATATCACAAAAGCTTTAAAAGGGTACAAGTCAGAAATGTTGAAGATAGGAGAGATTGCCACCCCAGGAGGTAGCTCTATTTCATAAGCATTTTGGCCAAACTTGTAGACCACATTGCAAGGTCCTATCTTCTTCATCATGAGTTTGGTATACTTCCCTTTTGGAAGTCTCTCCTTCTTCAAGTGTGCCATCACCAAGTCTCCAACCTTGAATTGGACATTCCTCTTCTTTAAATCTGCCTTTTCCTTATACTTCTCAACATTCTTTTGAAGGGTTTCCTTCACTTGTTGATGAATATCCTTGATTGTAACAAAAAAGTTCTCACCTTGAGCACTTCTCCTAGCAACTCCTTGTAGATCTCTTAGTTCATAGACCCCTCTAGGGTGCATTCCATAGACTACCTCAAAAGGGCTTCTACCAATGCTCCTATTCATGGAGTCATTATATGCAAATTCAGCCTAAGGTAAAATTAGATCCCAAGCTTGTCCATGCTCCTTGGTAAGGCATCTTAAGAGGTTTACCAATGATCTATTCACCACTTAAGTTTTTCCATCCATTTGTGGATGGATTTCTGAACTAAAGAACAAATTTTTTCCTTGAGTTTCTTCCACAAGGTCCTCCAAAAGTGACCAATGAATTTAGAATCCCTCTCAAAAATAATGCTTAAAGGCAATCCATGTATCCTAACAACCTCCTTAAAGAAGAGACTTGCTATATGAGATGCATCATTGGTGCATTTTCAAGGAAGAAAATGTGCCATCTTACTAAATCTATCAACTACCACAAAGATACTATCAAAACCTTTTTGGGTTCTAGGCAACCCCAAGACAAAGTCGATACTTACACACTCCCAGGGCCTATTGGAAATGGGCAGTGGCTGATAGAGTTCTGCATTTGATGAATTTCCCTTTGCCCTTTGACATATTGTGCAGCCTTCCACATACCTTCTCACATCCACCTGCAACTTTGGCCAATAGTAAAATCTTCTAACTTGTTCTAAGGTCTTGTCAAGGCCAAAGTGACCTCCAAGACTCCCACTGTGTTTCTCCTTTATGATATTCTCCCTCATTGAGCATTTACATACACAAAATTGGCTTCCTTTGAAGAGAAAACCATTCTACAATAAAAAGTCAGAGAATTCACCATGAAAAGAATTCAAATGCTGCTCACAAACATTGTATACCTCCTTGAAATCTGAATCTTCATGATACATATCCTTCAATGCTTCAACCCCCATGTTTTGGAGTTGGATCTCTTGCACTACAAGTTCCCTTCTACTGAGAGCATATGCCACCTTATTTGCTTGGCCCTTCTTATGATTTATTGTGAAAGTATAGGCTTGCAAAGACTCTACCCACTTCATGTGTCTATGACTGAGTTTGTCCTGTGCATTAAAAAAACTCAAGTTATGATTATCAGTATAAACAACAAATTATTTAGGTAACAAGTAGTGTCTCCACTTTTTGAGGGCTTGGACCATAGCATACAATTCCAAATCATAGGAAGAATACTTCCTCTTTGCTTCATTGAACCTCTCACTGTAAAATGCAACCAGTCTGCCTTCTTGGCTCAAAATAGCCCCTATTGCTTGATTGCTAGCATCACACTCAATGGTAAACACTTTATCAAAATCAGGGAGCACAAGTATAGGTTGTTGTGCTACTCTCATTTTCAGATATTCAAACCCTTTATCAGCATCATTGGTCCAAGAAAACTTACCTTTGTTACCTCCTTTGATGGTGTCCAAGATTGGTGCACAAATTTGGCTAAATTTCTTGATGAACTTTCTATAAAAGCTTGCAAGTCCATGGAAGCTTCTCACATCTCCCATGGATTTTGGTGTTGGCCAAGTAACTATAACATCCACCTTTGAAGGATCCATCTTCAAAATTCCCTTGGAGATGACAAAACCAAGGTAGACTAGTTCTTCTTTCATGAATTCACACTTTTCCAAGTTGATCAACAACTTCTCCTCTTGTAACCTCCTTAGTACCATGTCAAGGTGCTTCAAATGTTCTTCTTTAGACCTACTAAACACAAGGATGTCATCTAAATAAACTACAACAAAATTTCCAATTAAAGGTCTCAATACCTCTTTCATAAGGTGCATAAATGTACTAGGGGCATTTGATAACCCAAAGGGCATCACCAATCAATCATAGAGCCCTTCATTAGTCTTAAAAGTTGTCTTCCATTCATCCCCCTCTCTGATCCTTATCTGATGGTACCCGCTCTTTAGATCAATCTTGGAAAAATAAGATGCTCCTGATAGACAATCCATGAGGTCCTCCATTCTTGGCATCGGGAACCTATATCTGATTGTGATCCTATTAATGGCTCTTGAATCAGTGCAAAGCATCCAATTCCTATCCTTCCTTGGTGCTAGGATAGTAGGAACAAAACATGGGCTCAAAATTTTCCTCACTAGCCCTTTATCTATCAACTCTTGCACTTGTCTTGTAATCTCTTCATTTTGAGCAGGTGTCATCTTGTATGCAACCTTATTGGGCAATGTAGCCCCTGGAATTAGATCAATATGGTGGCTTATATCCCTGATGGGAGGTAGGGAACTAGGTAATTCATTCACCGTTATGTCCTTGTACCTTTCCAACAACTCTTGGACTTCCTTTGGTGAATCTTCCTTCTTCTTTGTGGGTAGATCTGCTTCACTTTTTGGATTCATAATCAGGAAGAATCCTCTTCCTCCTCCTTCCTTCAATTTCTTCATGAACTCCTTCTCACCCACCATCAAAACACTAGGCCCTTCATGCTTTTCCTTGTCTTCTTCTAGGAGAGGTGAAAGGTTGTAAGTCTTCCCATCCTTCACAATGGAGTATGTGTTCTTCTCCCCATCATGCTTGGTCTTCCTATCAAACTACCAAGGCCTACCAAAAATATATAGTTTAATACTTGTACTCAAAATTTTGTTCATTAGATCTCATACATTATAAGTCATGGCGTGGATCTCGCTATTGTAACTTTTTTGTGATTGCGAAGAAACATTTCTTAGGCATTTAGAGATTACTGGAAAGTTATAGAATGAAATTATGAAGACTTAAAGACATATGTAACCTCCATCATATCTCATAAAATTCCATTGAAACCTAATGTGAAACCTTTATGATAGAAATAGTGCCTTGTAAATGCACTTGTAGAACCCCTAATTTAGAAGGAAGTACAAAATCTCCTCTTAGCCAGAATTATTTTTCACATTAGAAATTCTACTTGGCTGGCTAATTTAGTACCTATTAGAAAGAAGAATGGATACATTCGGCTGTGTAGATTTTTAGAATCTTAACAAGGTGTCTGAAAAAGATAATTATCCCCTACTCTCATTGGATGAAGTACTACAAATTTTCAATGGTTCATAGATGATGTCCTTCTTGGATGGATTCACCAAGTATAATGAGGTAATGGTTTCTAAGGAGGATAGGATGAAAACATCCTTCACCATAAAGTGGGAAACTTTTGCTTATAGAAGGATGTTGTTTGGGTTAATAAATGCTAGAGCCATGTTCTAGAGAGCAATGGATTACACCTTTAGAGACTTGGTTGGAAAGTGCATTATAATATACATGGATGATCTTGTTGGATAGGACAATTGAGAGGGGGGTGAATTAGTTATCATATATTATAACCTTAAATTCAATTACCGGAACTAACACATAAACTGATTAAGTGATTAACCATCAAATGCAAATCCAAAAACATAATAACACTAAATTTACGTGGAAAACCCAATGAGGGAAAAACCACGGTGAGGATTAACTCACACTATAGAGAATATCAAAACTAATTACAAAAAGGCTCACTACCTAAAATAAGTCTCACTACCTAAAATAAGGACTAATTGTCAAGACTCACTATCCACAGGACTACAACAAGGAGGTCTCACTACCACAGAGATACAAAGAACACAAATAAGACTTGTTACAGAGAGACAAAAATCCCAATGCAACGAATATTCCACCACAATCACTTATCAAGTCACATGAATGATAGAGTTAGCCTTTTGCTCACTGCATTTGAAAATTTGGTGTTAAGCTTTGTACTGAACAACCACACACTTAACTCACACACATTAAGAATAGCATCAAAGTCATGTCTAATCTTTCAATTATCTTCCTTCTTTTCTTATGTATGATTTTCATTACTAGCACATTCTATATTTATACTTCTCCAACCTTGAAAAGATACAAAGTTGGCCATCCAAATTCAAATTCAAATTAGGTCGGCACCAAACATCCTAGGGTGGAATTAGAATTAGGGCAACCCAAAACAAACACTTCACTAGGACCCATAGTAGTGTTGGAAACACAAGGGCAGACAACTGAGAGGGGGGGTGAATCAGTTGTCACATAAATTATACAAATTAAACTTATTCTCAGATCTGATAAATAAACATGAAAGCATAAACCATCACCACATCAAAACACACATAACACCAATATTTTTTATGTGGAAACCCTGTTAGGGGAAAAACCACGATGGAGGTTAATCCACAAGATTATAACTTGTTAACAGTATAAAAGTATTATAAATGGGGAATGCACATGCATTCAGGCACACTTCCTAGAGCTCACTGCTCAAATAAAAAAGGCTTACTGCCCAAAAGAAGACTCACTGTCTTACAATCACATTCATATTACATCTAGAAGATTTTGAACTAAGAAAATAGAATCTTCTAATGCCTGATTACAGTTCTGGTTAAGCACATAAACACTTCACTTTTCTTCACACTTTACTTCTGAAATTGAAGCATTAGAACATTATTCACACTTAGAACACAACATTCATCGCACACCACACCACACCTTCAAATGGTATAAACAATCGATCATATATATCCACAACTAAAGATAACATCAACTACATGTCGACCCAACAAAATATGAAATGTGTACAAACTATAGGCCCCAATCCATAAACAATTATCAATGTGAACCAAACAATGTTAGCCAAAACATAGTGAGAACCCAAAACAACATCCTCAAATATGGAACACCTTCAAAAATTATGCCTCGAAGATCCGCAACATGCTACAATCACCCTGTCGGACATGATTATGAAAAACATGAACTCACAAAAGAAAATCACCAATCGCGAGCACAATGATCAATGCGGACCAACAACATAGATAGAGCATGATATAGAAACATCCACAAGCATCATGAATCACAACAAAAGCATCTACAACAACTCAAATTACTAGAATCACGTCATCTTCTTTTAGGAATACCAAGTAAAGCAATATAAAAACTGTTGGAACACAAATACTCATAACTTAATCAAATCTTCATGTGAACCTCTGAAACTTCATGTGGATAAACTAGATATACTTTTCAAAAAATAATTTTATCCACATCCTCTTATCATCAATATACTAAACTTCACTTCATCACCGACAACCTGCAACTTATTTTATTACAGTTTTCTCAATATCCTCGACATATACAACCTTAAAGACATTAATGGAAATAGTGTTGACATCAATGAAAACCACATATCAGCAATATCCAACAATCTCCCCCTTTGGCATTGATGGCAACACATGATGTGAAAAACACCATCAACGACACTCACTTTCTCCCCCTTAGATTTTGACTCTTTTCTCCTTAACTCTTTCACAATTTTTCACATGACTCTTCTCCCCCTTTGAAATCAATGACAAAGATACACATTATCTTTCTCCACACAAGCTATGAACCACATCTTTGAACATCTGACTACTCCCCTTGAGTAGTAGCCACCACAACATCAATTTGGATCTCAAGATATGTCTATGAAATGCACAGACTAATGCAAGTCAATGCATCTTAATTTTGATTAGGAGGGGTAATCACCCCTAGCTTCCCTTTGAGATACTCAAAAGTATCCTTAGGTAAGGGCTAGGTAAAGATATCTTCAATCTATTCCTTAGTGGGAACATACTCCAATGTGACTTCCTTTTCACTCACCTTCTCTCTCAAAAAGTGAAACTTGATAGATATATGCTTGGTTTTTTAATGCAACATTAGATTCTTAGAAATGTCAATTGCACTTGAATTATCACAAAATATAGCAATAGGTTCATCATACACAACTTTTATATCTTTCAACATTTTCTTCATCCACAATACTTGAGTACAATTGTTAGAAACAACAATGTATTTTGCCTCTGCAGTAGATAAAGAAATGGCATTCTACTTCTTAACCATGAAATCAACTTCTTTCCTAAGAAAAATGCACCACCACTAGTACTCTTTTTTTCATTCACATCTCCTTCCCAATCAGCATCAGTAAAAGCACTCAAAGTAAGGTCATATTCTTTAGGATACCATAGGCCAAAATAAATTGTCCCCTTTAAGTACCTAAAAATCCTCTTCATAGCTGTCACATGAGATTCCTTAGGATCAGCTTGAAATCTTGCAAAAATGCATACGACATTCATGATATCAGGTCTAAATTGAGTCAAATAGAGCAATCCACCAATCATGGATTTGTATCTAGTCTGATTTGTTTTAGGAGAATCATCATCTTGTGTCAACTTACATCCGGTCACCATAGGTGTACCAACTAGCTTTGAATCTTCCATACCAAACTTCTTTAGCAATTCTTTCACATACTTGGACTGAGATATAAAGATCCCTCTATCTAGCTGAGTAATTTGCAATCCCAAAAAGAATTTCATTTCTCCAATCATAGACATCTCAAACTTGCTCTGCATCTCATCAACAAAATTAATTCACAAACTATCATCTCCTCCAAAAATGTTATCATCAACAAAGACTTCAACAATCAAATCTTTATCATGATAAATCTTGAAATACAAATTACTATCAGCAGTACCTTTATTAAATCCAAGCTTCAACAAATACTTTTTCAATCTGGCATACCATGCTAGTGGGGATTGCTTAAGTACATACAATACTTTCTTCAACCGACAAACTATATTTCCCTGATCAGTCAATTGAAATCCATCAGGTTGCTCAATATACACTTCTTCTTCTAGTTCACCATTTAGAAATGTTGACTTGACATCCAAATAATAAACCTTGAAGTTTTTGTAAGTAGCATAAGCAAGAAATAGTCTCATACCTTCAATCCTAGCAATATTAGAAAAAGTTTCTTCAAAGTCA